>CM029523.1:52201451-52581474 GCA_017140615.1 Eucalyptus cladocalyx | reverse complement strand
TATCCTTAGTGTAGAAATCCAGCCACAGTGGGCACACAACGCTGAGAGTGACATAGGCTTGATCTAAAAAAACCGAAATACCATAAACATTGTGTTTCTATTTTCTTTTCCCTAAACTCCTTATTTCAATTCACAGCTTCATATAACGGTTTAATGCTGTTTACGTTGCTAGCAAATTATTTTGAAGTTTCGTAAAAATTTCTTTATCACCTATTCACCCATCGCTAGGTGTGCATATTAACCCTATCAATTGGTATCAGAGCTTGTGTGCTCGTTTTATTGGAATGTTTTTACTTCTGAGCTAAAAATCTATGGCTAGTATTTTTTTGGCTCTAGGTTTGATTGAATGCCAAAGTAACACCAGACCTCTTTACTTTGATAGAAATGAATACAATGTTTGGAAAAACAAGATGAATGCATTCCTAAGATCAAAATTTCTTCTGGAATGGGATGTAGTAGAAAAATGAATCATTCCCAAAGTTATATCAGTTTCAGAAAGAGGAAAAGAAGTTGTAGACACTGGAAAAATGACTCAAGAAAAAATAACCAAGAGACAAGCTCTTGATGCTAAAGCCATCTACTCTTTATCTTACGCTGTCTCCTACTGAATATAATTAATTTCATCTTGTGAAACAGCCAAAGTAAATCGGGATAGGTTGCATGTTACCTATGAAGAACCGGATCGAGTTAAAGAAACAAAAAATCAATATCTTACTCGAATAGTATGAAGCCTTCAATATGAAACCAAGAGAATCTATTACTGACATGTTTAGTTGTTTCACAGAAATTGTAAACGGTCTATCATGTCGGGGATAGCTAATCTCAAGACCAATGAAGGTCAATAAACTACTGCGTGGACTCTCCAAAGATTAGAATCACATGAAGACTTCAATAAGAGAAACCCAAAGGATCATGCCTCTTACAATTGATGAACTTGTAGGCACACTTCAGTCATACAAAGTGGAGCAAATCAATGAGGAAGAAAATACCAAAGGTAAGAAGTCAATTGCTTTAAATCTAATGATGATTCTAATGATATATATTCTGAAGATGACATGGACAATGAAGAGCTAGCACTCATGATAAAGAGGTTCAGAAAATTGAACAGAAAAGGAAGAAAATTTAATTGGAAAAAGCAAGGCACTAAAAAATTTCAGAACAAATCAATTGAGGATGATGAAGTCAACAAAGATGTAGTCTACTATGAATGCAATAAAAATAAAAATGACATCATCCAACTATCATATGTTGAATAAAAGAAAGCAAGAATGCGAAAATTCAAGAAGGCTCTCAAAGCATAAACATGGAGTGATACAAAATGTGAGAAAAGTGATGAATAGTATGTCAACATATGTTTAATGGCAAACTCGGAATCAAACTCGACTTTGAAACAGGATTCAAACTTAGACTCGGAAAAAGTGAAATCGAGGTTAGTAATTTAAAATTCTGCTAAAGTCTCGAAGTACATAGATGAACTTTGTCTTAGTCTCAAAACCTCTTAAAATGATCTCCGAGCTAAAAAGGGAAAATTCAAACTAAAGCAACATGGAATTACTTGGAAAGAAAAGTTTGAAAATCTAGACAAAAGTTTTGTTGTTTTAAAAGAAAATGTAGACACTATTTCAAGGAAAACACATTCTTGAAAGAGGATATTTCAAATATTACAAAAAAGGTTTTCAATAGGATTTGAGAAGTTAGAAAAATTCTTTCAATTCAAAAACCATATTTCAACAAATCTGGTTTGGGTATGACACCAAAACTATTCATTTAATTGATTTTCCAAAAGTAAAGGAAAGAATCAAATAAAGACCTACAAAAATATTTTACAAAATCATCTTCAAAGAGTTTTTGTATAACACAATGACCAAAAGTGCTCTCAAATGTTCAAAATGTAATAGCTCGAAACACTTTGAGAAAGAATGTCCTACAATTTGGAGACTTGTTAAGAAGGAATTGGCAAAGACTATATTTGCACTAACTTCCTAGACCCAAAAAATGTGGGTACCAAAGAAAACTTGAGTTTTTTTTATAATTGCAAGTCACTATCAAGAAAAAGATAAAATGGTATTTGGATAGTGAGCTGGAGACAATACGACAAGAGATTCGTTGTTTTTAAAGTTTATGCAAAAAAAAAAAAAAAAGGAGGAAAAGTTTCTTTTTTGTGGAAATAGCAAATGGAGAACTGTTAGATTGGAGCGCATGAAGATTGGAAGTCTCACAATCAATAATGTCTCTTTGGTGGAAGGTCTAAATTACAATCTACTCAAAGATTAGTCAATTGTATGACACTAGATTCAAGATGAACTTCAAGAAAGCATTTGTTCGGGAATTAGTGGGTGACTTATCTCAATCTTTCACTAAACGAAGACATGGAAATATCTATCTTCTAGATATAAAACGAAAGCTCTCAGTGTCTAATATCCATTCAAATGAAGCAAACCTACCTGGCATAGAAAACTTGGGTCATGTTAACATGAAGCAAATTGCCAAAATCTCATCCAAGAAACTTGTTCGTGAATCACCAACCTGAAATATCAAAAATGTGACTTATGCACACCATGTATTTTGGGAAAACAGTTAGAAGTTCTTTCAAACGGATAAACAAAGTTTCTACTAATTGAGGATTGCGACAAATTTCTACATTTGGATCTCTTTGGACCAACCCGAAACTCAAAGTATTTATGGAAAAAGATATTGCCTAGTAATCGTGGATGATTATTCTCACTTTACATGGGTATACTTCTTGGCAAGTAAGTCTGAATTTGCAAAGAAAGTTCATAATAAAAAAGGATATGTTATTTCGTGTATTAGGACAAACCATGGAGGTGAGTTTGAAAACCAAGATTTTGTAAAGTCTTCAGATGATTCCGATTTTCAGCATGTTCTTTTTCTCCATATACTCGTAGAACAAAATAGAATTGTGGAAAGAAAGAATAGATCTTTACAAGAAATGGCTAGAATACTCTTCATTGAAAGTAATATTTCTTCTCGTTTTTGGGCTAGGCCGGTTCTACAACTTGTTATATCATTAATAGAATATTCTTAAGGCATATTCTGGAGAAAAACTCCTTATGACTTATTCAAAGGAAAGAAGCCACTTGTCTCTTATTTCCATGTGTTTGGTTGCAAGTGTTTTATTTTTAAGAATGCAAATGATAGAACTTGGTAAGTTTGAAGAAAGATCAAACGAAGAATTTTTTTGGCTACTCAACCTCCAAGCAAAGCCTCTGAGTATTCAACAAGAAGAGCCGGTCTATGGAAGAATCCATGAACACGTCAAGTTTCAAGACTCAATGCAAAATCAAATGAATGAACCAGAAGATCCAACTTGAAACAAAGGATCAGCAGAATCACAAACCAACCAAAGCAATTGGAAGCATAAGTCAAGTCATCCCAAGAAACTCATCATTGGCAACATCGATGAAGGAATTCGCACCAGATCAAAAGGCTTTAAGAGTCTAGTGCTTTAGCACTTATTTCTGAAATTGAACCCCAAACTATAGAAGAAGTCTTGGCTGAAGAAAGTTGAATTGAAACTATGCAAAGAAAAGCTTAGACAGTTCATCATTAATGATGTTTGGGAACTTATTCCTAAACCTAAAGGTAAGTTTATTATTGAAACTAAATGGGTTTTCAGGGAACAAGATGGACGAAAAAGGAAAAGTAGTTAGGAACAAAGCAAGACTTGTAGCCAAAGGATATACGCAAGAAGGAATGATAAACTATGACGAGACATATGCACCAATAGCAAGGTTAGAAGTAATTAGATTATTACTTGCTTTTGCTTGTTATAAAAATTTCAGGTTATTCCAAATTGACGTAAAAAGTGCATTCCTAAATGGATTTATCAAATAAGAAGTCTATGTGGAACAACCACCTGATTTTGAAGATCCAAAAGCCGGTCTACAAACGAAAAAGGCTTTTTATGGACTAAAACGAGCACCTCGGAGCTTGGTTTGACAGATTAAGTAAATTTCTAATTCAAAATTATTTTGATAAAGGTAAAGTAGATACTACCTTATTAATTAAGAGAAAAGGTAAAGATTTTCTCATTCAAATCTATGTTGATGATATTATTTTCGGATCACCTAATAAAAATCTGTGCAATAAGTTTTCTAAGTTTATGCAGGATGAATGGTATGACAGGTTAAGTAAATTTCTAATTAAAAATGGTTTTGATAAAGATAAAGTAGATACTACATTGTTCATTAAGAGAGAAGGTAAAGATCTTCTTATTCAAATCTATGTTGATGATATTATTTTCGGATCACCTAATGAAAATCAGGTAAGAAATTTTCTAAGTCTATTCGAGGATGAATTGGAGATGAGCATGATGAGTGAATTAACCTTCTTTCTCGATTACAAGTCAAACAATTGAAGAAGGGAATTTTCATTCACCAAGAGAAATATGCGAAAGATCCCATCAAAAGTTCGGTTTGGAGAATTGCAAAAAAAGACTGAGATACCTATGTCAAGTTCTTCAAAAGTGGATAAAAATGAAGAAGGAAAGAGTGTAAACCAAAAGCTATACGGGAGCATAATTGGTTCACTTTTACCTTACTACATCTAGACCTGATATCTTATTTAGTGTTTACATTTGTGCTAGGTTTCAATCAAATCCCCAAAAAATCTCACTTAAGCTCGCTGTAAAGCATCATCAAATACATTGCAACAACTCCAAAGCTAGGACTGCGATATCTAAAAATGAGACTTTACTCTCTTTGGATATTCAAACGCAAACTTAGTTGGTTGCAAAGCTGATGAAAAGTATTTACACATGTCAATGCTTGGTAACAAGTTGGTATCATGATTTTTAAGAAAATAGTGTACCGTATCTCTTTCAACACTCGAAGCAGAATATGTAGCTCTTGGAAGTTGCTGATCTCAAATCTTGTGGATACAGGAACAGCTAAGAGACTTTGAAATTGAAGAATCATGCACCGAGATCAAATGTGATAACACCAACGCCATAAATCTCACAAATAATTCAATTATGCATTCAAGGGTAAAGCATATAGAGATTTGACATCACTTTATTAGAGATCATGTTCAAAATGGAGAAATTATGATTTAGTTCATTGACTCAAAGAATCAACTGACGAGACATATTTACAAAGCCATTAGAGTAAAAGCCTATTTGAGTCTATTCACACCAAAGTAGAACATCATCTTTTATCGAGTAAAATCTAGAAGTGTTCAAGACTCGGAAGCAAAGTCTAAAAGTATTCAAACTCGAATGACTAAGAGTTATGATTGTAAGTTATTTCGGTACTAACAATTTAATTTTTGGATAAAAGTTTAAAAATGGCACGATTACTTTTTAAATCACTATTTTCTTATTTTTAGCAATTATTTTTTCGTTTTTAAATTATGGCAATTTTTCATTTTCAAAAATGCAGTTTTATTTTTCCTTTATAACGATTCATTTATCTCGCTTCACTTGCTTTATATACTGTTGAGATTTGTCTTCTCCATTTTCACTCTCAAACCCTAGAATACAAAAATCACACTTGCTCTCACTTTCTCTGTAGTTTATTCCAAAAAGTATTCACCTTTTTGAGCAAGCTTGAGAATTTATCCCTTAAGCGACAATGTCTTCAAGAAAGTTTTCGAGAATGCAAGCAGGGGACCACGACACATGCCTAAGGGTCCTACGCATTTCGGATTTGACTAAGGAAGACTCTTCTCAACTGCAGCGACCAAGTCGGCAACTACCTTCTCAACAGCATTAGTCTCCTCGATCGACTCAACCAATTGAAGAAATTGAACACCTTAAGAACGCTTAACACCTAAATTTGCTTTGAAACTTTATTCTAAGTTGAAAGAATGAGGTCTTTATGTCTTTGATTTGATGAGTATGTCGAGAGAGAGGTTACAAAAAATGAAACTCTATTCTTGCGATATGGAGAAGATGGGCATTGCAAAAAAAGTGTCGGCTGAAAAGGCTTTTGCTAACTTTCCCGGTGACCCGAATTATGGCACGTTTAATCAGCCAAAGGAAAGGACGATGACAAACGAATGTTTACACATTTCCGCCTTGGATGGGAGTAGCTGCAAATGTTGGTGGTGATGGAGCAAGTTTATTCCGTCTAAGGACCACAAGAAGATTTATTCAAAACTGATGAAGAGAGGGTTATGAACCACAAAGCATTGATTTTGATTTTCTTGATTTTCTGCAAGTAAATCTAAGGGAAAATTTGCACTTCTTTCAATTGAAGCGTTTTTGTTCTAAATCTATAATTGCTTATCGAGAACTCACAGTACTTCTATTGAATATATCCTTTTTGAATGCAAACAGTTTCTCTTTCATAGTTAGGAATAAGAGTTTTTGGTGGATATTGACACTTTGGCTAACTTGATTGGGGTGGAAAGATGTGTTTCCAACCAATCAAAGTGTGTCAATTACTCACGCTACACTAGCATTGGTAAAAGACAGATTTGCCGAAGGTAATATATCTTACTCCTAGGATGAATGCCTCCAACATCTTGCTACATAAAATCGTGATCAACGCATCTTGTCCAAAATCAACATCCAAGGCTCGATGTGTCTCGTTATGAAGCAAAGTTGATGTATGCCATCAATGTTGGCTACAATGCGGCTACAAGTTCTCTTTGCCTGGACGATGTGGTGAAAGACAAGGGACAACTCCTTTATCACACGCTTTTGAGACATTTCAAAATTCACATTCCTACATCTTTGTGTTTGATAAGCATTACTCCAATGGTGATTGGATTTAAAATGGTCATCAAGATGCGTCTAAAGAGCTTAACAAAGTATTAGACGCATGAAGGAGAAGTCTTCCGTCAAGGCAAAATAGGACTCTGCAGCCAAAAGGAAAGGCAAAGAGCCCATGGATGCTCCAACAAAAAGGAAGAGAACTCTCATCTTGCGGGATGAAGAAGATGATGACTTAGATGACTCTTTCAGCCTTAAGGAACTTGAAGAGTTTTGTCACACAAAGAGTGCGGATGAATGAGAGACCGGAGAAAGAGATAGAGGAAAAGAAAAAGGAAGAAGAGAAGAAGAAAAAGAGAAAGGAAGAAAGGAAAAAGAAGAAGGGAAGAAGATGCTTGAGATGATTCATTTGAGCCTACCTTGGGCGTATCCTTGTCAAGCAACTCGGAACCGATAAGGAGTGGGACTATTGGAGTGAAAGGAAAAGAAAAATATCACTCTCTTCACGAGACGGAAATGAAAAGAAGAATTTACTTCTCAACTTGAAGGCACAAAAACAAGGGAGCTTTGAAAAACGAGGTATTTCTTCACTTGTTATAACTAGTGATGTTAAGACGATCGACAGCAAGTTTAGAGGATGTGTATGTCTCTCACCATCTAACCAGACCTTAAGGCATTCACTCCTAGTCATAGTCAACGAACTGCTGAAGATACCTCCAATTTCAAGACTCAGGAATAGATTCGATCGGACCTAGTCTTTTACTAGCACATTCAACGGATTTTTCACGAATGATGGATATCATGTTGGATTTAAAGATGGGTCAATATGGTTTGGACTATGAGATAAAAGATCTCAAAAAGGCTTTTTTGGCTACTTCGGTTTCATTGCAAGAACAGCGATTACCCACCCCGAAGAATTAAGTGCAAGATCTTGTGAAGGGTGAAGATTTACAAAGAATGAATGAGACTATTGGAAAGCTTGAGAAGAAAGTAAACTCTATGGGGAATTCCAGCTTGTTCGCTTGCCAAAATAGCCATGATTTTCACACCACTCTTTTCATTCAACTTTTTTGCTTATTCTCAACTTTTTCTTTGACAAAAAGGGGAGAAGTCGTCTCGATTTGTCTTTACTTTTAATGATCTTTGTCTTTACTTTTAAAGATCTTTATGACTTTTTAGTCTTTGATATTTGTGTTTGGTTGTGGACTTTTGACTTTGGATTTGAATCTTTGATGCTTGCAATAACTTAACTTTGAGATACTAAGGGTGCATTTGGAAAGGTTTTTAGGAAAATTCTTTAGAAAATACAAAGACTTTTGAGTTAAAGGTGTTTTCCAAAATGCAATCGTGTTTGGTAAATTGTAGTTTGAAAGCCCTTTGTGAAGTACATTTGAGTAAAATGGTGTTTGGGAGAATTACATTTACAAAGGACTTTTGCGATTAAAAAAATAATCAAAAGAAAAATAAATAAAAATTGTCCGGTAAGGGCATGCGGTCGCCGGCGATCGAAATTGTTGCCAACAACCGACATCTAACTCGGGCGGCCGGAGTTGATTGGGAGGTTGCCCGGGTCGAGCGACCCCCGAAGACCACGGCAAAGGCCGCCCGAGTCACACGACATCGCACGACCTCCGGCGACCCTAGATCTAGCGGCGTAGGTCGCGCGCGAAGCCACCTTGACCTCCGGCCAGCCCCACCACAAACTAGATCCGGGGCATTGAGGTCGTGGGGAGGACCTCAGCGCGACCACTTGCGGGCGGTGGTGCCAAGGCGCGATGGCATCGGGCTCCGGCGAAGGGGAAAACCAGCGTCACAACGGGGTGCGGGTCGGCGGCGAAGCGGAGGACGGTGAGCAAAGGCGCGACGGAGGTGAGCCGGGCCGAGGCGGGAGGTCTGGGCAACGGCGAGTGGAAGCGTCGGCCGATGAGCGAGTCAAGCGCTAGGTCACGAGCCACCGGCGGCGATGGCATCGGGGCGGAGCGAGCTCGGATCTACAAGTGTCGGGGCACTCAACGGCAAGATCGGGATAGCAAACGGTCGCGATGAAGGCTTCAAGTCTTTGGTCGTGAGCCGGCGAGCGACGGCAATCGCGTCGAGCGAAGCGGCGCAGTCGGCGATGACGCGTCGTCGAGCGAGATCGCTTCCGGCGAGCTTCGATTGCTACGGTGCTTGATTCCGAAAGGGCGCGACGGTTCGCTCGGGTTCAGATCTAGTAGAGGCGCAGCGGCGGTGGTTGGCGGGGGCGGCGGAACGACGGTGGAGCAAAAGAGGGCTCATGGGTCACCCGACGTGGGTGGTGCTAGCGCGGTCGAGGGGCGCGTCGCGGTGATTGGCGGCTCGGGTGCCGTGCGGGTGATGTTGGCACGGTCGAGGCTCACAGGCACGGTGGCCGTGTGGGCATGGTGCCAGCATGGGCAAGGTTGCAGTGGGTCGGGAAGGGAAGAGGAAAGCATGTGCGGATCTAGGGTTTCTAAAAGGTTAAACTTGGAATTCCATTAACTTATAAGGGCAACAATGGCAATCGAACAAAATTCATTAAAGGGCCGGCTTACCGAGAATGCTAAAATGCCCAAGGCGGGGGACCACGCCGGGCTTTAGCCTTCAAAAGGCTAACTTTCAGCCAAGGATGTTTACAAAATAAATTGCCAAACACTCTTTTTTAGCCCAAGGGCTTTGGAGGCCCTAAAGTGGCTTGGAAATGCCACATCCAAACGCACCCTAATTGTGGATGGATAGTTATCTTGCAAGATTAACATGTTTTCTGTGGTTGCGAGAATTAATACTATACAAATCCTAATCAACTTATTTTTATAAGTTATCATGTATTGCTTAAGTTTTGTTTTGTAGGACAAAAGTTTTTCAAATCTACGGGAAAGTTTTGTCACCATCAAAAATGGGGGGATTGTTGGAGAAAACTCTCTTATTGTTTTGAAATTGACTAAACATTTCCATCGAGTCTAATCAAGACTTCTAGACTCAAGTGTTAAAGTCTGAAAAATTCGGACTCTATCGTCAAAAGTCTAAAGACCTCAAAATTCAAAGTTTACCCTCACCGACGGTTTTCCGGACCGACGAAAAAGACTTATCCAAATACGAGTTTATCTTCAAGAATTCAGTTCATACGGTTTGTAGAAGATCTTACGGCCGGAGATAGCACCCCGTGATCCATTATTCTTATTGGAATCAATTCGGATAATCAATCGTTGAAAGGTGAAGTATACTTGAAAGATTCTACTTATGAAAACTTAGATCCCAATTGTATAGGCAAGCGGGATTGGTGGGCTATCATCATATTCCTTAAATAATTCAAGATCTCCTTGATTGATTCTATCCAACAGGAAGATTAAAAGAACTCCTTTGGAAAGTCCCAGCGGTTGTGAATGCATGAAGGAGTATATAAAGAAGATGCTCAAGTTATTCAAGTGCGTGTATGATAGAAGAATTCCAAAGTCTGAAGCTCTTAGTTCTTCGCTATTTCAATCGTAGAGCTTTACTTGTACTCAAGAGAGAGAGTAAATACTTGTGAGACTTTGAAGAAGTTTAGTAGAGTCTCTAGTCAAGGACGTAAGACTATAATATCTCTTTTGATTCTTAATGAAATCCAGCCGAGTGGGTCTGTCGTCAGTGCGGGGAGAGTGGACGTAGGCTTTATCTAAGCCGAACCACTATAAATATTGTGTTTCTATTCTCTTTCTCTTAAACTCCTTATTTCAATTTATAGTTTCATATAACTGTTTACTACTGATTACGTTGCTAGCAAATTATTCTGAAGTTTCGTAAAAATTTCTTTATTACCTATTCACCCCGCTCTAAGTGATCTTACTAGCCCTTTCGGTTTTGACTAGGGACGAATCGCCACGGGAAGTAGAAGGGATGGCATGAGGAAGCATAGGAGCGAAGGAGAAGAAGAAGGAAAAGAAAAGAGAAAAAAAAAAAAATCGAAATAAATTAAAATTTTGATTTTTTAAATTAAAAATGTTGGTTTTTTTTTATAGATAAAGTGTGAAATTATTTTTTAATGGGATCCAAACAATAGGAAACGTTTTCAATTATACATTACCAAACAAAGGAAAGCAAATCATATTCATGGAAAATGCTTTATGGGAAAACAATTTCCTTTATTATTGAGTTTTTGCGAAATAAAAGCATCCTAAAATTACGAATAGACCTCGAAAGACTTAATGACCCGCCGTTTTGGGGAACTCCACCACCCAGCTGTTGTAAGCGCAGCACTTGACTTCACAGCCGGAGAATCCCGCCTTCACCGCCAGGGCCTCATAATCCTTCTGCGTCCTCTCTTTACCGCCGGGATTTTGAGCCAACATGAAGAGGTCTTGCTGGAACACAATGTTCGAAGAGACATTTGTCTCTGGAACCACGGGGAGAATCGCCTCGACGAGGATCACCTTCCCATTGGCAGGCAAAGCCTCAAAACAGTTCTTTAGAAGTTTCGAGCAATGCTCATCACTCCAATCGTGGAGTATCCACTGCACTTAGATGTCCATAGATTAGAGAATTGTAAAGAAGTAATGTGATTGTGAAGGCCAATGAGCTTTGATGTTGAAAAGAATCTTGAAATCAGAGTACGAATTAATCCCAAGGGATATGGTGCAACTCTTTCGAGTAATGGGAATTTTACTATTGTTCCCTCGCCTTAAGGTTTCTCTGGATTCCTAGCGACATTTGTGGAGACTATTTAGGAAAAAACAGATTATTGTCCTTTTAGGTTTGAGAAGTGAAAGAGGAATTTCGCAAAGTGATGAAGAAAACAACATCAAGGCCTCACGCATCACAAGCTGGATGAACATTAGATAAGTTGACGTCTTTACCTTCATGAAAATGGCATCTCCTCTAGGAACACTCTCAAACATATCTCCACCAACATGCTCGACACCTAAAACACGAGACATCAACACATAATCGCAAGAAGAGAACCGAGATATTGTCGAATGATGTGAATAGAAACAAACGAGTTCAGTGTTCTTGCAGAGTGCTGGAGTCCAGGATTTGATTTACCTGGATAAGAAGGAGCATCGGCCAAGACATGAGGCAAGTCGAAGTTGATGCCCTTGATGTGGGGATGCTTGGAGGTGATCATCTTGAGAGTGACCCCGACTCCGCCTCCCACATCGACCAGCACTTTGATGCCTTCGAACCCTCTGTAGACATCGAGTATTTTCTTCATGATCAAGGCAGTATGACTCGCCATGGCTCGGTTGAAAACTTGATTGAACCTATCGTCAATGGCAGGATACTCGAACGCCGTCATCCCGTATGCCCTCTCGAACGGAACCCCTCCTTCCATGATGACATCGTTCAAGTGGTACCTGAGATTAGTCCATGAAAAATGAAGCAGCCGTAGATCTGTGCAAGTAGAAATCCATAATCTTTGGGACGAGCCAAACTTGGATGAGGCCCACAAGAGTGCATAAAATCTATATAGACATCTGTAATCTTTGAAATCGAAATAGCAGTCCTTTCAATTGGTGCTGCTTCAATGAAGACATTTCGGGCACAGCACCATAATATGATCCACGGCAAATCGAACACAAACGCAATCTTCTCCAAGAGGTCAAGTTCTTCGGAAAAAAATCGTAAATCTTTCATTGAATTGAGCGTTTTTCCAAGATTCACAATCGAAGACACTATGCGAATTGTCGCCATCAAGCGCTGCGACCATACCGAACAAAAGCACAGAGGCCATTGTTCATAGAAACTACTTTTTTGACTGGTGATAGTCCAAAAATAAAAATAATATTACCAACTCTCCATGAAGACCTTGTCGTGATGCAGCAGAAACAGAGGACCAACAGCTCCACCTTCTTCGTCCTTGGCAAAGAACCTGCACATGGGTCCCGGACCGTACTCTCTCTCCCCTCCATCTCCGTCGCCGTCGCCCCTCCTCGACCGCCACTCAATCACGCCGTGGCTCGCCAGGAGGCGCATCATCCGGTCCACCAGGACCGGGGCCCCCGGGTTCTTGGCGCCCACCTGGCTCGTTATCTCGGCAGGTGAGAGGAACCCACCGGCAGAGACGAGGGCGTCGATGATGCCGAGCTCGAGGGCCGACTTGAGGGTCATCGGAAGCACCACCGCGCCAGCCAGCCGGACCGCCAGCTTCCCGACTTCCTCCTCTTGATCGCGCCCTCCGCGTTCTTGGTTGTCGGCCATTGTTGGGTTTCTAGGAGCACTGACGAGAGAATAAAGAGGGACAGTTCTTCAGGGTTGTGAGTAATTATGTTGAACTCCTTCATCTATCTAGATAGCTGAATTGTCCCTTTTCTGCAAAATAAATTCACTGAAATATATAATAGAATTATAACTCTAGACATTTTATTTTTTTGGTAGGAAAATTATATTTCCAGATAGTTAAATTATAAAAAATTTATAAAGCCTACTCGAATCACGTGTTAAGATGATCAAGGATTCGTCAGTCGGATTCTCTGCCTTTCCACCCTGTCTCTCTTGCACGCGGCTCCTAATTTTACTCAACACACCAAAAGAAAAAAATCCAAAAATATCGAACCTAACCAAAAATCATTTTCTGTATCGTTTTCTTTATTTTACAAGATAAGCTAATTATCCAAATAAAGTAATTTTTTCTTCCCCTTCTTTTTCGGGATATCCCATGCGCCCAACATACCCCCCCCCCCCCAAAAAAAAAAAAAAAAAAAGTGGTAGGTAGGTACACGAAATGTTTTGACCAAAAAATGACAGCCCACAAATGCTGATAAATTAATAAAATGAAAAAAAGAAACGATTATGATAAATTGGAAATTGGGATTTCCAAATCTCAAAAAATGAGAAGAATAAAAGCCCCACATGGGCTTGTCCCGTTCCGTATAATATAAAATTACGTTTGACTTTTGTTTGTGGGCACGGAGACACTCGTTTCCGTGTTGTCACCGTTTCGTGAAATCCTATAGAGGGACGCACATTTACGCAAGCGTTTCCCAAGATTAGTGCCGTCCTCTCATGCACATGTTACCTCTTAACATAAACAGTCAACGCTATAAAATTATACCACGGAGAAAACGACCAGTAGGCCCTAACCAAAACAAGTTTGGTCACATCTCTTGTTGCTTCTCGTGTTCCCCGGCCATGTGTTACTGATTTTTCTCTTGATTTTTGTAATCGGGTAATTTTCGTAATTTTGAAATGACTTCCATATTCCCATCGTGAATGCCGATTGATCTCAATTTTCTTTTGAGATAGACAATTTGTAAGAGTAAGGAAGAAATGGTGTGAGAGATGTTGCTTTGCTTTTAGGGTTGATACCATAAAAAAATTCTAAATTAATATACCTATAACAAAAACAAACTCTAAATTAGTACACTCATGATGAATTTACCTCCACTAATTTCCGTCAAATTTTATCATGAAATTATTAAATTAGATGATACATGATAATAACCCAATTAACATGGCAAATTAACGTGGAAATTCATATTAATTTTATATAAACTTGTCATAATCGTATCAATTTTTTCAGTGATATTTGGAGTGAATTTGTCATAAATTTATATCAATTCAAGTTTTTTTGGTAATATTAATCTATTTTTTTTAACTTAAAAGTCGCAAGACTTGCCGTCCCCGAAAAGGAATCGCATCATTTTCTGTACACATATATTTGCCCCGCTTTGGTGTGAACTGTACGGACTTAGCTGTCCTGGAAACCCCAACTTCACTTTCAAGGAAACGATTCCTTTTTTTTTTAATTGAAAAAATATGAACGTTGAATTACTTCACATAATTCCATTTGATTTTATCAATCAACTGACTTGTAGAATTTGACGTCACGACATGACATTTCTTCTTCTTCTTCTCCAACTGTTTTGCTTTTGTTGGTTGGTCCGCTTGTCTTGCAGTCCTCCTTGTTTTCTTCGGCTCCCTTCCACTCGTCCGACATTTTGTCTTTATGAGTGTAAGTTTTTAGTCTTAGAACCCCTCTTGTATATTTTGGTTTTTAGCTTAATATATTCTTACCTTACTTTAAAAAAAAAAAAAAAAACAAAACAAAGCTCGTATGTGTTTTTTTTTTTTTTTTTTTGCTTTCAATTTGAGAGTTTATCCATGTTAAATTGGAGAAGTAGGATTTAATGACATCAAGCTATCACGCACGCATGTCTAGTCGAATGCACAACGCCTTATGGAAAAATTGCATCTGGCTCGTGCTGCTTCGGTGTGTAAATTTTACCACAAGACCCCACATTTTCTACCATGCGATTGTTGTATAGGCAAATCTGACATGATTTTCAAGGAAGCCACCTAAAAACTTACAAAAAATTGACAATATAATCCAAGAGGGAGGTTTAATTACGTAAGATCAATTCGAATTTTGGGACAATACATGTTTGCCTACAAACTTTCACCAATGCAGATCAAATTGAATTTCATTTAAGTAGCTATGAACCTTCCGTTATATTTTTTATTAGATGCGTAATGCTTGTTGACTCATGAGAGGTAAAGTATATTCCGTCTTTTTTTTGAAAGAAATTTCTCATATAAACCAGAAGAAATTTAAAAATAAAAATAAAAAGGAAAGGAAGCGGAAAAAGAGAAAAAAAGATGTGCTTTCTGATTTTTTTGAAAGAATCCATTTTTTTATCGAGCCACCAATGTTTGTTACTAAGTTTTACTAATTATTTTATATATATCGCTCTATGTACAAAATATGGTGATACTTAGTTCAAAGGAAAAACCTCATTGCAAATAACAACAAACATTACCTAAAAGTTCAAATACTTGTAGTATAATTATCCTTCTGTTTCAGCTTAAATCTTAAATTGGATGATCGCATCTAAATTCCACTAACCTATATAATATTAATAGATGTAGAATTTATTATATTGCCTTACTTTGTCATTTTTTCTTATGACGAATTACCTCAACACATTGAACCATGAATTTATATAACCAAGGATTTCTTGATGGGTGACAATTCTTTACATAACAAATTTAAAAAAAAAAAAAAATGCTCAGACGATAGTTCTTACTTTCAATATTCATCTTTCGTGGAAAAAGAAATTTCCATCAACGATGTTGATAGACTGATGTTTGTGTTATCGAAAATGTAAATTCGTCCCTCATGACACCATCGATAAATAATTTTCTAAATACGGATCAAATAAACTTTTTCTTTTTTGGCAAAATAATCACCACGTGAATGCAATGAAATTTCAAACTTTGGGGGAAACGAACGTGTTAATTTGCTGGTCCAGCGGCAACTTCTTCTCTCCAAACGGTGGGGCCCCGTCGTGTCTCTCCTCCGACTCCAACTGTAGCAAATGGCGCCTGTCCGAAGCGCCTCGTCGTTTTCCCGTCCGTAGGAGACGTTTGCAAAATTACATTCGGCCAAAAGCCAAAAAAAAAAAAAAAAAAAAAAAAAAAGAAGAAAGAATTTAACAAAATCACATAATTACGACGTCGCCATTGCAGTCGGTTTTTTCTTCCTTTATTATTATTATTTTTTTTTGGTGAAGGCAATAAATATAATGAGGAATGTAAAAACTATTCAACTTCTCGAAAAAACTTACACTCACACGATGACAATGCTCATAAAGAAAGGAAGGAAGCCAAGTAAAAAGCCAAGCGGCAAGCAAAAGGACCAAAGCCAACACAAGAGACGCAAGCACACCCAAAAAACACCAAGGACCTACCCAGCCGATGTGCAAATAGCAGAGGAGAAGATGGCAAGATCCAATTCCCATAATTATTGTAATCTTCTATTTCTAGTGGAATCGTCCACATTCCTGAAAGTGAGAGCCTTATCTTGAACGACTTTGAGAAGGTGCTTCTTCATGGTCGAGGTAGAAACGGGCTCACCCCTGAAAAGAATATCATTCATATTCTTCCAGATGATGTGACAGAACACACCAAAGGAAAAATGGGCAATACATTTATGGAACTCCTTGCCCGAAAGGAAGGTAGTGGCCCAAGTCAACGTTTCCTCCCAAGGCTTGTTCCTCCAAGGGAGTCCGCACATGGTCACCCAAAAGAAGGTAATATGTGACGTGTCGACATCCAAAAAATAAATGATCAATTGAATCAAGTACCTCATCACGAGAAAGGGCAGAATGTAGCATCGATCATACCATGAGCCATGAGAAAGGACTAGGTAGGCAGCCTTCGCTTGGTAATGAGCCAAAGGTTAAGGCGATATCAAGGCGGGATGGCATTGGTCCAAATGAAACCATGCCAACTAACTCGATCCTTCTTTCGCCTTATAAGCTCTCAAGCCGAGGCCACCGAGAACACTCCCCGAGAAATTCTCCCTCCAACAAAATCGATCCTTAGCATCAATCAAAGAAGGGAGCGGCAAATCCCAAGTTGCAATCACTAACCGTATAGCATGGCCATCCTCAGAAAGAGGTCAACCACCGAAGCCTGTCTTGAAAGACCGGATATATAGATAAGCGAATCTGTGAATATTAAGTTCAAATGACCCATGGGGTGCCAATTGTCAAACCAAAGCGAAGTGTCGACACCATCGCCTATCCTCCAGTGGAAGTGGAGCCGGAATTCTGTCCTCAGTTGTAGAATTTTCTTCCAAGCCCAAGAACAAAAGATCGACTTCTTTCCCACTCAAAATTCCTCCTTTTTAAGAAGGTCGAGTGGATCCATCTGCACCATAAGGATTCTTTATATGAAAATAGAATCCATATGTGCTTGTGCATAACCGCCTTATTGCACTCACGCAATCTCCGAATACCCAAGCCCAAGGCAAACGTCCTCCTAGGAAATTTTGGCACCCCCTCTCCCCAAGTGAGATCCTTTCCATAGGAATTGCCTAAGAATTCACTCTATCTCATCCAACACTGCTACATGAAGAATGGAAACACTAGCCCAGTCGACCTGAATGGTATGGAGAACTGACCTGATCAGTTGAAGACGACCAGCAAAGGACAGGAATCGAAGAGTTTAGGATTGCACTCTGAATGTGATACGCCTAACTAGAACGGCACAATCCACTTTCTTCAGCCTTGAAGTGATGATTGGAACACTCACGTACCAAATTGGAAGTGACCCCTCCTGGAAACTAAGCTCATTCAAGATATGGTCCCGAAATGGCGGAAGGCCACCAATGAGGAACACTTCGCTTTTTCTTGAATTCGGGAGGAGGCCACTCCAACCCAAAAATTGCTGCAAACCCTCCTTAAGAAGCTTGATTGAAGGCATGTGGCCCTCGCAGAAAAGAAAGACATTATTTGCGAAAAATAAATGTGAAAGGGTAGTAGGCTTACACCTCCAGAAAAATCTGAACTCAGACTATAACGAGCACCTCTCAAGAACCCCATAAAGCACCTCCATCACTAGCGTGAACAAGTAAGGAGATATGGGATCCCCTTGACGAAGGCCCCACCCACTAGGAAAGAAGCCATGAAGTTCTCCATTCAGCGCAATGGAAAACCGAGTCGACACAAGTCATTATGAGGTGAACGGCCGATTAGGAAACACGAAAGCAAGTAGAGCATTCTCAAGGAATTGCCAATCCACGGTATCATACGCCTTCCTAAAGTCGACTTTGATAACACACTTCAGGGTATAAGGTTCCACATGAAAACCAACGAAAAGTTCATGTGCCAAGAGAATATTGTCCCTAATTCACTGCCCCTTGACGAAAGCACTTTGGTAGGGGCTCACCAGATCTCTGAGCACAGTAGACACCCTATTCGCCAACACTTTGGCAATGATTTTGTATATCATGTTGCAGCAAGCGATGGGCACGTAATCATCAACTATAATTGCATTGGGAACTTTGGGAACCAACACCGGGATGGTCTTATTGATTTCCTTAAGGAGCCCCCCCGAAATAAAAAAAGTCATTTATGGCTTTCGTGACTAGTTGACCCACCGTATCCCAATTCTCCTTGAAGAACTCCATCGTGAAGCCATCTACTCCGGGTGCTTTCCCTCGGGCAAGGGAGAAGAGGGTGTCTCGCACCTCAAGATTTGTAACCGGCCAATCAAGAAGAAGGACCTGGTCATCATTCAACTGGATCCTAATAATGTCCCGAAGCTCCGAGACCGCCGGGGTGACTTGATCCGGCCGAGGCGAAAGAAGGTCGCGGAAATCCACAAAATGCTTTCTGGACTAGATGAAGGTCAATAATTTGGCTACCTATAGCATCCACCACCAAGAGAATTCTATTCCTCAATTGTCTTTTACTAACATAATTGATGTGAATTGTTGCGGAAGGATCGTTCTACGAAGGCCCAGATGGTGCGAATTGCAAACCTTGACCTCCAATCAAACTTGTGATTGGCAACATCGGTATGAACGTGACATGTTGACGAACACGTGTCAACCAACCAACGTTATAGACGCCACGAGCGAAAGAATTCGCTATCTCGCTCGATAAGTCGAATTGACTGCCACAAGAGAATCTTGATTAGGTCAAGTCCTCAAAAGAACAGTAAAAAGAGAACCTCTCAATTTTTTTCTCAAAAATAAAATATATCTTTGTCCCCAAAGAAATTTAGCAAATCCTTTATATAGGCTACCACACAAACCCTAAAAATCTAATCGTCATATTCTAGAATATTCCTATTCTAGAATATTCTTAAACAAGAATATATATAAATTGACTTGGTCAATTATTTGGTGACCAAATTAATTAAATTACATCAAGATTTCCAAGATTCTTCAAGATTTGATCCAAAGTCATCTTCACACCAAAGATCACGAACCATGACGCCAACAACTTGCCTGAATTGTTTGGCCCGCTCGAAAGTAATCGAACCAGTAAGAATAGACAATGGGTCCCTAGCACCTCCTCATTGATATAGCTCGATGTCCACATCAATAATGGTGAAAGAACTTGGTATTTCGATCACCCTCACAATTCATGATCAAGTGATTACACCAACTTCATAGAAAAGTAGCCAGAGAAGTTGGAATAGATTATCATATCCAATACAATTTTCAAACAAGTCAGCGAGGATTCGAAAGAGTGGCCCTCCTTATTACCATGGGACGTTTTTGCAACTACCACCTTAACCTTAATAAGTAGGCAACCAAAGACAAAAGAGTTAGGTCGTTGTAGTCTTTGTGATGGAATAATAATGTCATGTGACATATGCATCATACAGAAAAATGTCTTCATACTTTGTACAAAAGGAAAACATGAATTCGCAAATTATATATTCTCCATCATTTGTTTGCAACAGGATTTCATTAATCGATGTCCCATTTTCCTTGCACAATTCTTTTCATGAATGTAGATAATGTTTGCTCTAAAGAAAAATGTCGACACTATAATTACTACCTAATATGCATGGTGTGAGGATATTATCTCCAATGATCATGGTGGTGCCTAACTCTTTTTTGGAGTTATAATTACTACGGGAGCTACGAGTTATGCCCAATCAAGAAAAATTAGAATATCATCAGATAATTACAAAGTGATGACGTTTTTCGAGCTATGAAGTGTAAGGAAAACTCACTATTAGTCATGAAAAGTTACTAATCACATTGAATTACTTGTGTAATGACCCAAATCCTCAATTAATCTAAAAATCCCCCTCCAAAAGCAATCCATAAAATGAGTTTGGGACACACGGAGTGTCATAATTTGGCACGGAGAACACTTAAGTGCCATAACTTCAAAAAGGTACATTTAAGTGACAGTTTCAAAGTTAAATGGAACACTTAGGTGCCACTCCGACGAAAATCCGGCCAAATGGGCGATGTGACAATTTTCCGATTTAGTTTGGTCCAAAACGGCATCATTTTGCACGCTAACGTGCGAGAAAATGCAAAAATGATGCCGTTTCGTGTCTGATGTGTAAATAATAATATAAAAATTAACTAAATTAGATTTAAACTTAATTTTATTTAAAATATTCTAAAATTTAAAAAAAATTAAGAAAAAATTTTTTAAATTTTTTTTTAAAAAGGGTGGCCGAAGGGGGTGGCTGAGGGCTAAGCCCTCGCCGCTGCTGCCTCCCCGCCGTCGCCGGGAAGGGCCGGCAACGGAGGGGGGAGGGTCGGCTAGGGTCACTAGCCCTCGGCCGACCGGCGGCAAGAGTCGCGAGCCCTCGCCGGATCACGGCGAGGGCCGCGACCCTTGCCCTGGATCTGGGCGAGGGCTCACAGGCCCTCACCATTGGTCGACCGGTGTTGCCGGCCCACGACCCGGGCCCGTGACCCCAACCGACCCTCCCCCTCCATCGTCGGCCCTTCTCGGCGGGCTGCGGGGAGGCGGCGAGGGCTCACGAGCCCTCCCCGTCGGTCGGCCGGGGGTCGGCGACCCGACCAATCCTCCCCCTCCGTCACCAACCCTTCCGGACGGCGGGGGGAGGTGGCGATCCCTACGACCACCCTTTTTTTTTTTAAAAAAAAATTCTTAATTTTTTTTAAAAATTTTAGAATATTTTAAATAAATTTAAGTTTAAATCTAATTTAATTAATTTTTATATTATTATTTACACATCGTATACATGAAACAGCGTCGTATTTGCGTTTTCTCGTCACGTCGGCGTGCAAAACGACGTCGTTTTGAACCAAAATTGTCACGTCAATTATTTCGCCGGATTTTTATTTGGAATGGCACCTAAGTGTTCCATTTAACTTCAAACTGGCACTTAAGTGTACATTTTCGAAGTTATGGCACTTAAATTTCCTCAAGTCAAGTTATGGCACTTTTGGCTTTATTCTTCGCCTCCATAAAATTATCACTTTTTAAGAAAAAGGACAAATTATCCCTCCAACTTATTGATATAAAAAGGCCAACCGGGCTTCCTACTCACACCCGACTCAAACTATAAATGGGCCTCATGGTTAGGTTCATCTGTACAAGGATAATTTTACACAACCAGAGGCCCAAGCAAAAAAAATAAGGAGAATCATTGGGAATAATGTTAGACGTACAAAATACAACTCACATAGATCAAATGAAGAAGCTGCACATAAGATGCTCAGCCCCAATCGAAATTTACCACGTCAAATGATGGACATGCTTTAGCTGTAGAAATTTATTCACATAAATAATTAATTGATCGAGAACAATCGAATCCATATATAACTGTAAAACACAGAAATCAATAAGTACAGTGGAATTAAAAAGTACATGTTTGAGCCATTGCTTCACTCAAAGAAAAATAGATCAACTTGATAGTCAGAGATTTATTATAATGCCAGATCTTCCTCTCTATGACATATTTCAATATAGTAGCTTTTAATGGGATTAAGCAATTGATAGACATAATCTACTCTTTTATAGGCTAGAGAGAAGACCTATCAAACTCTAATCAATAACGTGTCAATTGAGCATCTCCCAACATGGGTTTTAGTTAAACACAATTACCTACACTTTGCTACTCAACTAGGCTCGTTATTAATATATGCCAAACCCAATTCAATAAGATCACTTAAGGTTTTAACAAATATTGGAATAAACATTAACCCGATTATTTAAAATAAAAAATCAATTAATGCAAGCCCATATTATAGAAAATCTCCAACATTCTCCCACTTGGGTTACATTCATCAACTTATTTGTATTTTGAAAAATATTTTATATTGAAAACGACACTATCGGGTTAATAATTAAAAAAAAAAATTTATGTGGCCACAACTTTGAAAAATAATATTCCAATAATGACATCTCAAAATCAGTCCAATCCTATATAACTCAGTATAGGACTATGTGGATTAATGTGTTAAGAAAATACCACAACACATGACCTTCCATTATCACATATAATAAGTATTATATTTTCATAGCTTATGGGCTTAGTAGTGTAGTAAGAAATAGTACCAACATGTGATCAAAATATACACTATTTCTTATCGATCCTTAATGCAATTTCTCAACGACGTGAAACTACATTAGCGCTAAACAATATGAAATTACATGACTATGTCACAATCCAATATGAGATCTCATAATTAATGACATACAGTCGTCTTTTAACAAAAATTTATTTAAAGATATTGTTTTATACTTTCATTTCTCAGTCAATAGGATAAAGGATAACGATAGAATCAACAATAATAATTATTGAGAATAAATGATTTAATAGACATTACGAAAGCATTATTAGTTTGCATATAACTATAATATTCAGAAATACAAACTATATAACTCCCACTAATAAAAGAAATCAAAATAATCTAAAGCACTCATATTCTTCACATGTTCTTTAAATAAAATGGGTCGTAAGCCTTTTGTTAGAGAATCAGCCAACATGAACTCAGTTCTGATATTCTCGATCACAATGTCTCCATTTTTGACCAAGTATTTAACAGTATAATATTTTATTCAGTTAACATTTCAACTGCGGCATTATTGTTGTTTACGACAAAGGTAAATCTGTTTGTCATACATAATGCAATAAGATCATAGGCAATAAGCAATTCAACAAAAATAATTAGTATATTATAAACTCGCCTCGGGCAGAGTGTATATTGTACCATTATTTTCCACAACATAAAGTTCATAAAGCAACAACAATGAGAATTACATATAATTGTCAAGAATCCATCCTCTTTGGGCAAACAAATCATTTAAATTATGCATCTCCATAATATCAATATAGTTGGGAATTACATATAATTTTCAAAACATTTATATTTTTTAGGGCATATAAATATTTTTTAATTATATATCCCCATCTTTTAAATTTGGGAATTAATCTTCATGCTATTTTCCAAATTAACATACACAAAATATCCAATTTAGGTGAGTTATTGTATATACTAATTTTTATCAATAGAAAACTCCAAAAATATATGCCCACAATTCATTTAATAATATGAAACACTTTACAACATGTGCTTCCAAGATCATATTGTATTTATCAAGTAATAATTTTTGCACAATTTTTTAAAATCTTTTTTTAAATTTTTATTATTATTTTAATGTTTTGGACCTTCCCGCAGGCCCTAACCCGCTAATAGCCCAGATCGGACTGGGCTAGACCCTCGAGGCCCAAAATTCTTGCCCAAACCTGCAGGAGCCCATGCTCAGAAGCTAAAAGAAATATGGGCTCATTCGGCCCCAGCCCATGTGAGTTATAGCCCTAAGATTCTGGGCTCACACCCAAAATCCAAATTTTGAATAGAATATGGGTGAAAGCCCATATTTTGGCCCAAGCTCGGTTGGAAGAATTGGGCTCACGCCCATGAATAAAAAATGGGCTTAGACCCATTTATTCTTGGTTCTGGGCTCACGCCCAGAACCTTTATTTTCCTTGGTTCATAGGCGTGAGCCCAGAACCTTTTTTTTTTCTTAATGGGTGTGAGCCCAATTTATTGGCTCGGCCCGACTAGAGGTCTTCTTCAACCTCCAGTCGGGTCACAAAACCTACAAACTGGGTCATACCTCGAACATCAAAAAACACATATAATAGTTGATTTTTGATGAAATTTTTTCATGGATCTTACATCTAATATCAATATAATTGACTATAATTAATTAAATGAAGAACAAACGAAATAATGAACCATATTCAAGATTTAAAATTTCGGATTTAACACCTCCATGGCCGAAATTCGGTTTTCTCTTGTTTAAGCCAAAAAACTTACCTTAATGCAACCAAAAGATGCTAAAACATATATAAAACAATATCCATGCAGCACTTTATAACAAACACCAATCAATTGCATGTAATTTAAAATTCTAGAACTTTTTCAATGTATAAACCCTAAAATTTCAAATTCAAAATTCCCACTCAATTCTCAACGAAATTATACAAATTATATATGGTTGGAAAGATCTCGACATGTAGAACAAATGCTCTAAGGTTTCAAGATCAATCGAGCAAAAAATCCACACGAAAAAATAAAGAAAATATTCTGCTCAAAGAGGAAAATTTCGAATTTGTACATAAAAAGAAAATAATTCGGGTTACACAATCATATATGACGTACTCTAATACCACATGTAGAAATTTATTCACATAAATAATTAATTGATCGAGAACAATCGAATCCATATATGAATGTAAAACAATGAAATCAATAAGCATAGCGGAATTAAAACATACATATTTGAACCATTGCTTCACTCGAAGAAAAATAGATCAATTTGATAATCAGAGATGTATTAAAATGTCAGATTTTTCTCTCTATGACCTATTTTAATATAGTAACTTTTAATGGGATTAAACAACCGATAGACATAACCTACTCTTTTATAGGCTAGAGATGGGACCTAATGTGTCAACTAAACCCTCCCATTACGGATTTCAGTTAAACACAATTACTTACACTTTACTTTGCTCAACTAAGGCCGTTATTAATTGATATCAAAATCTAATTCAATTAGATCACTTAAAGGTTTAACAAATATTGGAATATCTATTAACTCAATTATTTAAAATGAAAAATCAATTAATGTAAGCATATATTATAGGAAATTTCTAACATTTGGGACAAAAAAAAAAAAAATCTCAATTAGTACTTTCAACATATTGTTGCGGTGCAATGAAGATAAAAATATGAACATGCGGAACATGGAAAAACAACCGTCGCGCCAAGGCTGGAGATCTGGAGGATCGAGGAAGGATAGGGCTTAATGTGGACGATGATGACATGGGTAGGGCTACCTTGGCTCCTGATGAGTGAAAAAGCAATCAAGAGAGTCCACTCAAGGGCGTACAAGCCATAGCTGCTCTCGTCCACTCCCACTGCAATCGCCGGCCTCTTCTCTCCGCTCGCCACCACTCGACCGAATACTGGGGCGACTTGGTTCAAAGAACTTTTTTTGTGTGATTGGGAGGATAAGGTTCTTTTTGTGTTCATAGTGGAATTGAAAGAAGAAGCAGAAGGGAAAGCGAGGTCATGGTTTGAGAATAGGTGTTTGTGTGTACTGTTCATAGGCGAGCGATGATATTTTGGTTGTATAGGCTCAAATTTGATGAGGTGAACTCGTCTTGAGTTTGGCAGAACTAATGTGATCAAACACGCGGTATAAATTCGATCCTATAATTCACTAATAGCAAACAATCTCACATTTGAGTCATCAAAATCAGGTTTTGAACCAAAAGGATGGAAATATTCTAATTGGGACTTTGGTCCAATCCCAATCTTTCTACTCTCTTATTGCAAAAAGATGGATACTTGAACATACATGGTTAGAAAAAAAAAAAAAAAACCGCATTGAGAGTAATCTTTGTTCGTGTTCCAACTTTAGTAATTTAATTGTTGATAAATTATTCATCGAGCAAACAAGCCAAATCATCATTGAATGATTTGACAAGAATGTTCAATCACACACATCTTTCAAATATCTACTCAAATGGAACACCAAATAATTTATCAATGAGCAAACAAGCCAAATCATCATTGAATGATTTGACAAGAATGTTCAATCACACGCATCTTTCAAATATCTACTCAAACGGAACACCAAATACAATGATCAATCGATCCAGAAAGCAACAATTTTACCATGCAAATAAGCAAACCCAACTCAATTTTGCTCTCCGTCGGGTCAGGGCCATCAACCATTCTAATCACCGGTGTCTCTCGCCGGCCTAGTAATGAAGTAAATAAACAAACCTAGACAGTCCAAAAGTTGGCCAATCCTCGCTAGTAGATGGAGATTCATTAATCAAGTTAATCATGATGATGCATGGAACAACTCCCAAAACGCCACTTCCGTAGAGCTTTGGAGGTGGTCCAGAAAAGGAGACACCCTAGTACTTCCCAAATTGAATAACGTCGTAAAGGACTTGGACCCGCGAGATCAGGGCATTGATTGCCCCCGCTTCCGCAAGGACGAAGCTCGTCTCCGTGGAGAGAATCTACGGGCAAGAAAAGGACATCGCTACGGGTTTTAGGTGATGTACACATAGTCACATTTGGTTTTTGTAATGGTCGGAGTTCATTCTCCCTCCGAACCAGCAAAGCGAGTCAAGTTGTCCCGCAGATGTTCAAATCTCGATATGATAATTGGAATCGAAGGTCATTGTGTAGAATGATTGGTAGGGGCAAGGTAGATGAGGGTATTGATCGAAAGATTTCTTTTTTTAGAGGATCAATGACCACGCTTTTGACTCTAAAATAGGAATATACATTGACGCTTGTACACTGAGCACCTGACAAGCTTGTATTATATGAGACCGGATCATAAGTTCTTGCAACATTACGGCCATTGCAATGTATCGATAATATCTTAATCGCATAAGCAATCGTTGAGTTATTGTAGCAGAAATAGAGTGGACAAGTATCCATTATTATGACTTTCGTTTTTGATAATAACACAAACGGTTCTTAAATTTCAGCCCGATATGCCATCTGATCATTGAATTTTTAATTTATTCAACGTGGTCCTTGAATTTTATCTTAATGTGCAATGTCGTCCATGGACTTTTAATTTGTTCAATACAATTCACAGACTTTTGGTATATATTCAATGTAGTCTCTAAACTCTATAAAAATGTTCCATATAATTCTTCTATTAATTCAAGTTTAGGGACAATATTGAATATTTTCATATAGTCTAGGGATTACATTGAGCATCTACCAAAAGTTTAGGGATGACAATGTTCATTAGGCTAATGGACAATACGCAATTCAAGAATCATATTGAATAAATTAAAAATTCAAAGATAATATGGGCCAAAATTTAGGGGCCATTTGTGTCATCTCCCGTTTACATTAGACTCCTTCATTCATAGCCCTAATTGGCCGACCAAGACCAACCGAACAAGGCCTAAATAAAAATGCCTCTCCATTCCAAAAATGTGAACTTTAAAACACAAGGGATGAATGCCCTAATTTCAAGTTTGCAATCTCTAATTAGTTGGACCTCGTGACTCAAGACTCTTGCTCACATGCTTTAAGCTAAAGCGAGGCTCTATTTCAACAGAAGTGTAACGCAAGATATGATAGGTTAAGGAAGGCTACGTTTATAAAATACCCCCTCCCCCCACCGATCACCATCGTCCATCATTTTCCCATCTATGTGGCCCCACCCAGCCTAACACGGTTGATTCATCTTCTGTGCTGGCCTTTTTGCTTTTGGTTGATATGGGCGGCTTGAGTTGTGCACGGTATGTCCTCGGAGTGATCGATTTGAAAGTTACACTAATTTTGTTACTAATGAATCTACGGGACCCAAAAAAATTGGTTTCTAAAACTATTGGTTTCAGTCCGGTTCCCAAGTCTATCAAAAAAATCAGTCTATTTTATATTTTAGGTAAAAAAAGTATAGTATTATAATTAAGTGTAAAAAAATAAAATAATATAATTTCATGTGCGAGTCAAGTAGTTATGTTGTTATTTGTGTATGTGAACAAATTGGACCCAATGCTTGCCCCTACTTGAAATTGTTTCACTTTGATCTCGCACACTTGCCATCGAGATTAAATAGAAAACGCTTCAAATGTTAATGGAGAAAAAAACACCACACAAAGGACATTATTTGTGGCTGATGAGGTGGCCAACCCTCATTGATCCTTATCCCTTAGCCCCCGTCGACGCTCGCTCTCTATTTTGTGGAGGTGTGTTTTGTAATTTTATAGGTTTAATTTTCAGTCTCTCTTTTTTTAATTTTTTTTAAATCTAACTCTAATTATAATAGGAGCAAAAAAAACATCGTTCTCGTCATCTAGGCTCTTCATTGGCATGGTCACGTTGAAAGAGAAGGTAATTAAAAAAAAAAAAAAAAACTTAATCTCATTAATTAAATAATAATAGGATTCAATTATTTTTTTTTAAAATTTTAGAGCTTCATTGGACTTTATCAATAAATTTTAAAAATTTTGAAAAATAAGTTGGATTAACAAAAGAAAGGCGAGGGATGTTATGGAATATGATTAATATGATTCCCGCCTATCAATACATGATGAAAAATAAGAAAAGACATTCTTCATTGCCGGATATTTTAATATACGGGATGAATCCATTTATTTTATTTCATTCATTATCGTTACCATAATCTCACATAAAAAAAATCACAAAAAAATTCAAATTATATTCATTATGATATAATTTACCAAAAAAAAAAATTATGACATAAAAAACCTTGAAGTATACACGTACTGATACATTTATCTTAATTTTTTTATTGTGATATAAAAAAATCCAAAACTTATATCTATATATCACATTTATCCTCCATCAATATTAAATCAAATGATTTTTTTAATTTCACTTAACTCATGTGGACATTATGTCAACACCGTACTCCGACGATTACATAGGTAGATTTTTAACGGTATTTACCGATGCAATTCAAACAAAAAGTAAATGTGTCTTACAGATACAAGTTTGAGATGTTTTAAGTCATAAAGAAAAGTTTAAGATAAATATGTTAGGTTTTTTTACGGTTTTTTTCCTTTACTATTTTCTTCAATTTTTTAGCCAAGATATGAGAAATAAAAAATAAAAATCTAGAATATAATGTGAAAAAGGAAAAAAGAATTTATATTGCAATTTACGGCGCCCACGCATGCTCACGTGGTGGGTGCATGTCCTGTCAAATGTCACCATTCCCGAAAACTGACCGAGTTACTTTCGTTAATCGAGTCTTCCTAACCACCGTGGTAGGTGCATGTCCTGTCAAATGTCACCATTCCCAAAAACTGACCAAGTCACTTTTGTTGATTGAATCTTCCTAATCGCCGTGGTGGGTGAACGTCCTGTCAAATGTCACTGTTCCCGAAATCTAACCAAGTCATCTTCATTGATCAAGTCTTCCTAACCGCCGTGGAGAGTGCATGTCATATCAAATGTCACCGTTCCCGAAAACTGACCGAGTCACCTTCGTTGATCGAGTCTTCCTAACCGCCATGGAACTGCTGTGGAACGGCATGCTTGCAGTTCCACGCTCACCGGACCGAGGAAGCGGAAGCCCCACAGAGAGAGAGATGGCGGCGACCACCACCACCGGAGGCGGAGGACAAGAAGGCCTACCTCTGGTACGCGCTCCGTGACGGGGGCAGGGTGATGGACGTCGTCCACACCTTCGTCCCGCCCTCGAAGCGGGGCCTGAGCTTGGCCTCCCACCTCTGTGTCTCCACATTCCGACACGCCAAGACCAACTCCATGTCCGTCATCCCTACCTGCTCTTAGGTATCGCTGTCTCGGTCCGTTGTCGAAACCCTTCGTTGTCCTCTCTTTCTGTTTCTGGACGTGTCTCCTTGTTATGCCCACGAACTGTTTGATGAAATTGATCTGACGATGGACCTGGGTTTTTGTCATTTCGTTGGTGTTGCTTAGTGATTTGAAGAAATGAAGCAATCCAACTTTGTAGTTCAATTCCTGTTTTTGTTGTCGAGCATCACTCGATCTTCCTGTAACCCACAGAATTGCTCGTGTCTGTGCTGTTTCTTTCCCTAGTCCCCTTTCTCTACTTATAATCAGTAGACGCGGATCCATATCTTCTCATGTCGGTTACTCTTACTGCATTGAGTTCTTCAATCACCATCTACAGAATTGTTTGGAAATGCTACTCATATGTAAATTTTCTTCTAAATGTTCGGCGAAAATAAAGGCAAGTCTCTGAGTGTCTAGTGGATGCAGCTGCTAGCTTGAACTGCTCTATCCGTAGGTCTTTCTGGGAACCTGTCCCATAACTCGTAGCAGGGAATGGTTCCCCCGCATAAAGATGCTTGTTCCCATATCGCATTTACAGATTCTTCTTGGGTCTGTAGGCGTTTACACACCTTCGAGAGATTAAAAAACTTGCTGTAATTCTGGTTTTAAATAGCTCTCTATTTTTTTCTCTTCTTTAATGCTATTTAAGCTCTGATTACAAGATATTCCATTTTCTCTTTTGCAACAGAACGTTGGGAATTTCTCATGGCCCTGATTACTAGATGTTATCACCTGTCTTTATGGTATGGTATAGTATAGTGGGAGACAATGCTAAGAGGATTGAGTGTGAAGTACTTCTTGGCCAATTTGTAGGGGATGGCATTTTGAAGAGTCACGCTTTAAATATTACAGAAGGCAAATATCTGATTCGCACCACCAACGGGACGATCAAAACAGAATCCAATCCAACACTTGGTTCCGCATCTATCAAAGTTTGAACTAAGGGTGTATTTGTTTGATGGAATACATTTTCAGGGAAAACATTTTTCTTATTTTCCGGCGTTTGATTCATTTAGGAAAATGAGTTAGCAGAAAATGTCTTCCTAGTCAACAAGAAACAATTTATTACCAAAACTTAAATTCAGGAAAATGATTTACCATTTGAAAGAATCGGAAAAAATTATTCGAGTCTACCAAAGGTTAGATTTGATGCTTGGTTTACAAAAAAAAAAATTATAAAAATATATATTTCAAAAAAATCGAATTTCCTTTTTCTTTTCTTTTTTTTTTTTTTTTTTTTTTTGCTTCTTCTCCACTTGTCACCGGCCATGGAGACAATTGGCGAGCTCTGCCCTCACCAGATTGGGCGAGCTCACAGCCTTTGATGGCGAGGCTCAAGCTCACTCGAGGCCGCAAGCCTCAAGCCTCGCCATATTGGGCAAGCTCATGGCCTCTGATGGCGAGTCTCAAGCCTCGCTAGATTGGGTGAGCTCACAACCTCTGCCGGCGAGCTAGTGAGGCTCAAGCCTGTCGCTAGAGGACGGCGAGCCTAGGGCCTTACTAGATCGGGCAAGCTCACAGCCTTAGGTGGTGAGGCTCAAGCTCGCAACCTCTGCCGACGAGCTAGTGAGGCTCAAACCTTGACGCCAGAGGACGGCGAGCCTAGGGCCTTGCTAGATCGGGCAAGCTCATGGCCTTGGGTGGTGAGGCTCAAGCTCGCTTAACGCTGGCGAGCTCACGGCCTTTGATGACAAGCCTCGAGCCTCACCCAATAGGCGAGCTCACGGCCTCTAGTGACAACTCGAGCTCACCACTCGTAAGCTGGCTAGGGACGAACCGCCACAGGAAGCAAAAGGGATAGCATGAGGAAGTAGATAAGCGAAGGAGAAGAAGAAGGAAAAGAGAAAGAGATAAAAAAAAAAAATAATAATAATAATAATACGAATTTTTAAATTAAAAATTTTGATTTTTTTTGTTGTTGAGATAAAGTGTGAAATTATTTTCTAATGGGATCCAAACACATGAAATGTTTCAATTATACATTACCAAACAAGGGAAAACAAATCTTATTCATGAAAAATGCTTTCTGAGAAAACATTTTTCTTTATTATTGAGTTTTTTGTGAAACACGCATCCTAAAATTAGGAATAGACCTCGAAAGACTTAATGACCCGCCATTTTGGGGAACTGCACTACCCAGCTGTTGTAAGCGCAGCACTTGACTTCACAGCCGGTGAAGTCCAAACAACAGGAAACGTTTTAATTATACATTACCAAATAAAGGAAAACAAATCTTATTCATGGAAAATGCTTTCTAAGAAAACATTTTCCTTTATTATTGAGTATTTTGCGAAACACTCATCCTAAAATTAGGAATAGACCTCAAAAGACTTAATGACCCGCCGTTTTGGGGAACTCCACTACCCAGCCGTTGTAAGCGCAGCACTTGACTTCACATCCGCTGAATCCTGCCTGCACCGCCAGGGCCTCATATTCCTTCTGCGTCCTCTCTTTACCGCCGGGATTTTGAGCCAACATGAAGAGGTCTTGCTGGAACACATTATTCGAAGAGACATTTCTCTCTGGAACCGCGGGGAGAATCGCCTCGACGAGGATCACCTTCCCATTGGCAGGCAAAGCCTCAAAACAGTTCTTTAGAAGTTTCGAGCAATGCTCATCACTCCAATCGTGGAGTATCCACTGCACTTAGATGTCCATAGATTAGAGAATTGTAAAAAGTAATGTGATTGTGAAGGCCAATGAGCTTTGATGTTGAAAAGAATCTTGAAATCAGAGTACGAATTAATCCCAAGGGATATGGTGCAACTCTTTCGAGTAATGGGAATTTTACTATTGTTCCCTCGCCTTAAGGTTTCTCTGGATTCCTAGCGACATTTGTGGAGACTATTTAGGAAAAAACAGATTATTGTCCTTTTAGTTTGAGAAGTGAAAGAGGAATTTCGCAAAGTGATGAAAAAAACAACTACAAGGCCTCACGCATCACAAGCTGGATGAACATTAGATAAGTTGACGTCTTTACCTTCATGAAAATGGCATCTCCTCTAGGAACACCCTCAAACATATCTCCACCAACATGCTCGACACCTAAAACACGAGACATCAACACATAATCACAAGAAGAGAACCGAGATATTGTCGAATGATGTGAATAGAAACAAACGAGTTCAGTGTTCTTGCAGAGTGCTGGAGTCCTGGATTTGATTTACCTGGATAAGAAGGAGCATCGGCCAAGACATGAGGCAAGTCGAAGTTGATGCCCTTGATGTGGGGATGCTCGGAGGTGATCATCTTGAGAGTGACCCCGACTCCGCCTCCCACATCGACCAGCACTTTGATGCCTTCGAACCCTCTGTAGACATCGAGTATTTTCTTCATGATCAAGGCAGTATAACTCGCCATGGCTCGGTTGAAAACTTGATTGAACCTATCGTCAATGGCAGGATACTCGAACGCCGTCATCCCGTATGCCCTCTCGAACGGAACCCCTCCTTCCATGATGACATCGTTCAAGTGGTACCTGAGATTAGTCCATGAAAAATGAAGCAGCCGTAGATCTGTACAAGTAGAAATCCATAATCTTCGGAAAAAAAATCGTAAATATTTCATTGTATTGAGCGTTTTTCCAAAAATCACAATCAACGACACTGTGCGACTTGTCCCCATCAAGCGCTGCGATCATATTTTAGTTTCAGCCGTTCAACAACTTAGGGCGCATTTGGTAAGCGTTTACGTTTAAAAATTATTCCGAGAACAGAAATAGAAAAAAAACTATTTCTGTTCAGGAAACAATTTTTGAACGTAAGAAAGACGTTTGGTAAACTTGTTCCAGAAATAAAAAATGAACAGAAACACGTTTGATAAATTTGTATTCTTTTTTTGTTTCTTTTAATTTTTTAATATTTTTATTTTATTTTTCTTATTTTTCTTTCTTTTTTCTTTTTCTTTTTTTCTTCTTTTGGCCGGTCGGCGGCCTCGGCCATGGTCGGTGATTGGCCGACGAGGGCGCGACCTCGCCGAGCCACCACCAAGCCGGCGAGCCTTGCCGGTGGCTGGGCAAGCTCGGGCTCGCCGAATCTGGCAAGCTCGAGTTCGCCGGGGCCGGCGACACTCCGTCGAGGTCGCCGGCCCTCGGCAGCCGATCGCCAACCATGGCCGAGACCGGCGACCGGCCAAAGAAAAAAGAAAAAGAAAAGAACAAAGAAAAAAAGAAGAAAAAGAGAGGAGAGAGAAAAATTTGTTCTTAAAAATTGTTCCAAAACAATAAACATGTTTTTCTTGTTTCTCATTTCTGTTTCAAATATGTCCCTGAAACAAAAAAAAAAATAAATTTGGAATAAAAATGCAAACAAACGCGTTTACTTCTTTTTTTTGTTCACTGGAACAAAAAAACAGAAAATTTGTTCATAAACAAAAACAAGAATGTTAACAAACACCCCCTAATATTCACCATTGGAATCGCCGAAGAAAAGCACAGAGGCCATTGTTCATAGAAACTACTTTTTTGACTGGTGATAGTCCAAAAATAAAAATAATATTACCAACTCTCCATGAAGACCTTGTCGTGAATTAGCAGAAACAGAGGACCAACATCTCCACCTTCTTGGTCCTTGGCAAAGAACCTGCACATGGGTCCTGGACCGTACTCTCTCTCCCCTCCATCTCCGTCGCTGTCGCCCCTCCTCGACCGCCACTCGATCACGCCGTGGCTCGCCAGGAGGCGTATCATCCGGTCCACCAGGACCGGGGCCCCTGGGTTCTTGGCACCGACCCGGCTCGCTATCTCGGTGGGCGAGAGGAACCCACCCGCGGAGACGAGGGCGTCAATGATGCCGAGCTCGAGGGCCGACTTGAGGGTCATCGGAAGCACCACTGCGCTGGCCAGCTGGACCGCCAGCTTCCCAACTTCGTCTTCTTGATCGCGCCCTTCGCGTTCTTGGTTGTTGGCCATTGTTGGGTTTCTAGGAGCACTGACGAGAGAATAGAGGGACAATTCTTAAGGCTTGTGAGTAATTATGTTGAACTTCTTCATCTATCTATATAGCTGAACTGTCCCTTTTCTGCAATAAATTCACTGAAATATATAGTGGAATTATAACTCTAGATATTTTTTTTTTGGTAGGAAAATTATAATTCCAGATAGTTAAATTATAAAAAGGTTATAAAAAGTTACATTTATCTATAATTATAAAGCCTACTCGAATCACGTGTTAAGATGATTAAGGATTCGTCAGTCAGATTCTCTGGCCTTTCCCCGCAGTCCTAGTTTAATTCAAAACACCAAAAGAAAAAAAAAAATCCAAAAATATCAAACCTAACGAAAAATCATTGTCTGTATCGTTTTCTTTATTTTACAATATAAGCTAATAATCCAAATAAAGTAATTTTTTCTTCCCCTTCTTTTTCGGGATATCCCGTGCGCCCAACAAAAAAAAGAAATGTTTTGTTCCCCAAAGTGGTAGGTAGGTACACGAAATGTTTTGACCAAAAAATGACAGCCCATAAATGCTGATAAATTAATAAAATGAAAAAAAGAAACGATTATGATAAATTGGAAATTGGGATTTCCAATCTCAAAAAATGAGAAGAAAAAAAAGCCCCACATGGGCTTGTCCCGTTCCGTATAATATAAAATTACGTTTGACTTTTGTTTGTGGGCACGGAGACACTCGTTGGCCGCACATTTACGCAAGCGTTTCCCAAGATTAGTGCCGTCCTCCCATGCACATGTTACCTCTTTAAGTAAACAATCAACATTGGAGATCGTGCATCAAGCTATACGCAAGGGCCAATAATAAAAGGGCAGCTAGAAGGTGCAGCAAACCGATAACCATCTTTCGGCTAATCTAGCCTCCTCCGTCCCTCGGACCAACAAGGGGTAGTACAGGAATAAGAAAACAAGCATTAGGCCCTAACCAAAACAAGTTTTGTCACATCTCTTGTTGCTTCTCGTGTTTCCCGGCCATGCGTTACTGATTTTTGTCTTGATTTTTGTCATCGGGTAATTTTCGTAATTTTGAAATGACTTCCATATTCCCATCATGAATGCCAACCGATCTCAATTTTCTTTTGAGATAGACAATTTGTAGGAGTGAGGAAGAAATGGTGTGTGAGCAATGTTGCTATCCTTTTAGGGTTGATACCACAAAAAATTCTAAATTAATATATCTATAACAAAAACAAACTCTAAACTAATGCACTCATGATGAATTTACCCCTCACTAATTTCCGTCAAATTTTATCATGAAATTATTAAATTAGATTATACATGATAATAACCCAATTAACATGGCAAATCAACATGAAAATTCATATTAATTTTAGATAAACTTGTCATAATTGTATCAATTTTTTTAGTGATATTTGGAGTGAATTTGTGATAAATTTATATTAATTCAAGTCTTTTCGTGATATTAATTTATTTTTTTAATTTAAAAATCGCTTGCCGTTCCCAGAAAGGAATTTCATTATTTTTTGTACACATATATTTGCCCCGCTTTGAGTGCACTGTACGGACTTAGCTGTCCTGGAAACCCCAACTTCACTTTCAAGGAAACGATTCTTTTTTTTTTTTTAATTGAAAATATGACCGTTGAATTACTTCACATAATTCCATTTGATTTTATCATTCAACTGACTTATAGAATTTGACGTCACGAATGACATTTCTTCTTCTTCTTCTTTCTTTTTGCATTACTCTTCTAGAAACAAAGCTCGTATGTGTTTTTTTTTTTGGCTTTGAATTTGAGAGTTTATCCATGTTAAATTGGAGAAGTAGGATTTAATGACGTCAAGCAATCACGCACGCACTTCTAGTCGAATGCACAACACCTTATGGAAAAATTGCATCAGGCTCGTGCTGCTTCGGTGCGTAAATTTCACCACAAGACCCCACATTTTCTACCATGCGATTGTTGTATAAGCAAATCTAACATGATTTTCAAGGAAGCCACCTAAAAACTTACAAAAAATCGACAATATAACCCAAGAGGGAGGGTTTAATTACGTAAGATCGATTCGATTTTGGGACGATACATGTTTGCCTACAAACTTTCACCATTTGAAGATCGAATTGAATTTTCATTTAAGTGGCTGTGAACTTTCCGTTATATTTTTTGTTAGATGCGTAATGCTTATTGTGGCACCCCTAAACACCTTCAGTCGCCACAGCTGCCAATTTCTTTATCTCTATAAGATATCCATTACTGGTCTTTTACATAAAGGGGTTTAAAGGAGGACCGAGGTCCGTAGGCTTTTTTTTAAAAAAAAAAAAAAGGTCCCAACGCAACTTATTAGCGGAAGCATAAACGAATCTCACCATCTCTCCCTCCAATAACCATAATGCAATGCACACCAACTACCCATTATATGAAAAGATGAAGCCGAGCCACTTTTATTTATATATTTTCATGATGGATTTCTCGGGTCGGTACAACCAAAAAGAAAAACCAAGACTTTTAACTACACTTGGCCACAACCCAAAAGACATCTCGACCCCTATATCGATCATGTGTCATCCTCCATCTACAAGTGTCAGCTACTTTCAAAAAGTGTCAGCTCTCCACTCCTCACGCGGCCATCACACCCATTCTGGCGAATTGGGCGGTGGCGGCGGCAACATCCCCCAAATCACTCCACCTCGGCGGACGTGGACCAATAAGAACTCCTGGATGACCGGGCCCCCAGCCAAGCCTACATCATACATGACCAGCACACGAACCCGTATAAACGTAAGACCAGGGATAGTAATGCAATCAATCTTCGAACACTTGACCTCCACATCAAATGGAAGGCTGTAAAAGGTACCCCGCGTGACCGAAGAGAGAGGCATCTTCCTAATCTGAAATGTTGATCCCCGAAGGGGTGAGTACAGCCACTCAACATGTAAAAGATCCATTAACTACTCAATGCATCACACAATACAATCATAACATCATAGCAGAGTACATATCTTTCATGCATTCAAGCATAACTTACCTTGCAGCCATGCATATGTCATCATACCATATGTGCATACACCCCCATGCACTCATCACCAAGCATTCATACATATACCATCGTGCCATAGGTGCATATACAACCATGCACTCATACACATCGTATCATATAGCCATGCATACATGTCACCATACCATGCATGAACTTTTTATCATTCAATTTGGATCACCACATTTTTCTTTCTCGGGATCAATAATTGCATCCCACATTTTATCACTCGCACCCCAACCTGGCATCGCGAGAAACCTCCGGCACACACCACCGGGCATCCGGCACCCCCACATTCCGAGCATCTCGTATCCCAACTGGCATCACAAGGCATCCCCCGAGCACAAACCTCCGAGGCTTCCGGCACCCAACCATTCCAGGCATCTCGAAACTCCCGAGGACATCCGGGCATGTATCGTAATACAACCGGGCATCCTGACACTCCTAGGGCATTGTCGGCTCACCTCCAATAGTCTCCTCATTCATCATAATTCATATTCGCCAATTTATGTCCCACAATCAACATGGCACATGATGTAATAGCAACAAAGTCAAATTCAGCTTTTGATTCTATATGCAATGCCAAATATCATCACATGTGCAGCAAGATTTAATCACTTACAACAATACAGTTTATGGGGCTCATGCAAAACAGAATAGTCAATGCATTGCAGCCTTTGAAGTCCTCACAATCCAGCTTGCACAGTTTTAGAAAATATTTCCATTTAATACCCAAATGACCTTTAAAAATTATGAAATTCAAACATGTGATAGTCAAGACATAAAGGCAGACATTTCGTGCAGAACACTGCACCAAAAGACCCTCATATCATGCGATATAGACCGAACATCACATCACCATTATCATAACCACTTAACTTGCACAGTTTTCGAAACATTTTCAGTTAAATAGGCAAATGAACTTTAAAAATTATGAAATTTTAATATGTTTCAGGGAAGACATAAAAAAAGATACTTCATGAAGAACACTTTTCCGAAAGAAATTCATACAAAATGATATGACCCACGAATTGAAACTGACTAGGTCCGAACGCGTATTTCCAATTAAATACCCTAATGACCTTCAAAAATTATGAAATCCGACTATGTGGTATTAAAGACCCTAAGGTAGATTTTTCATGAAGAAATAAAAGTTAGGTTCGTCCTAGATAATTAAATATAGGCGGTTAAAACTTCGGTTCCTAGTACCGAAATCTCCAGATTCAACACCCTCCGAAAAACCACAATTTCACCTTCCTATCCTTGTTGGTTTTCTCTAAATTTTTTATATGTTAAACCTCAGGATGTCCTTTACATCTTTTGTTAAGAAATCTAAGTGAAATTTCAACAAAAAGATAGCCTTACAGTCCATGCATTCATCAAAGGTAGTTACCGAAATCTCCAGATTCAGTCTCTCCGAAAAATAAATATTTCACCCACTTATACTTGTTCGTTTTTTCCCAAATTTTAATATGTTATATTTCAAGAAGTCCTTAACAACTTTCATTTAGAAGTCCAAGCCAAAATCCAACTCGAACATCACATGCAAGCCACTAAAAAATTCAAGGTCAAGCTGTTTTCTCAAGAACAGTTTACTAGTTTTTGAATACCACTCTTAAAACATCCGTTTTTCACACCCTAAACAATCCGAAATTTATCATCACTCACTCACACACTCTAAGCACAACATGCAAGAGTAGATTAAGGATCCCAACTTACCTCTAAACCAAGCAAACAGCAAGCACACGGTGACTGGACACGGTGGCGACGGACGACGGACGCACGGCCTCTCCTCCTTTCCTCTTCGCTTCTTCCTTTCTTCCTTTCTTTCTTCTCTTTCTCTCCTCTCTTTCTCTCTTGGTCGAACCTCTCTCTCTCTCCCTCTCATTCTTCCTTAAACTGGCATCATCTCCCTTAATTTCTTCCCCTCAATCATTAGTCATCATTAGGTATGCATGGGTCACACTTGGCAGTTTCTTTGGGACAAATGGGGGAGGCATGCAACCAGTCTCTTCTCCTCCCCTTTTGCACGGTCGACAGCCCTTTCATGGGCCTAAGACCCAAGCTTAATTAACCTAAAATTGACCCTTTTAAAAACTAATTAAATCTCTATTAAATCAAAGTACTAAATTGCAAATTAAGATAACTATACACTTGCAATTATAACTTCATAAGTTCCAATTTATAATACATATGGCTAAAGATAGAACTTCCTTTCCCAAAATTCATCAATTAAAAACTTGGCCATACATCTCATCGCGAATCATGGATTAGAAGGCTACAAAAATACAATAACGGTGTTTCCATCGCCTATCCATGGCTGATGGCATATTTAGGGATTTTTATGAAATTCTAGGATGCCACACTTGTTGACTCATGAGAGGTAAAAGTATATTCCCATCTTTTTTTGAAAGAAATTTCTCATATAAACCAGAAGAAATTTAAAATAAAAATAAAAATAAAAGGAAGAGGAAAAAGAGAAAAAAAGATGTGCTTTCTAAATTTTTTTGAAAGAATCCATTTTTTTTATCGAGCCAACAATGTTTGTTACAAAGTTTTACTCATTATTTTATATATATATAGCTCTATGTACAAAATATGGTGATACTTAGTTCAAAGGAATAACCTTATTGTGAACAACAACAAACATTACCTAAAAGTTCAAAAACTCGTAGTATAATTATCCTTTTGTTTCAGCTTAAATCTTAAATTGGATAATCGCATCTAAATTCCACTAACCTTTACAATATTAATAGATGTAAAATTTATTATATTACCTTACTTTGTCATTTTTTCTTATGACGAATTACCTTAACACATTGAACCGTGAATTTATATAACCAAGGATTTATTGATGGGTGACAATTCTTTACATAACAAGTTTTAAAAAAAAAAATGCCCAAACTATACTTCTTATTTTCAACATTCATCTTTCGTGGAAAAAAGAAATTTCCATCAACAATGTTAATAAATTGATGTTTGTGTTATCGAAATTCCCAAAATCGTCCCTCATGACACCATCGATAAATAATTTTCCAAATACGGATCAAATAAACTTTTTTCTTTTTTGGCAAAATAATCACAACGCGAATGCAATGAAATTTCAAATTTTGGGGGAAACGAACGTGGTAATTTGCTGGTCCAGCGGCAACTTCTTCTCTCCAAACGGTGGGGTCCCGTCGCATCTCTCCTCCGACTCCAAACCGCAGCAAATGGCGCCCGTCCGAAGCGCCTCGTCGTTTTCCCGTCCGTACGAGACGTTTGCAAAATTACATTCGGCCAAAAGCAAAATAAATAAAAGCAAAAAGAAGAAAGAATTTAACAAAATCACGTTGCAGTCGGTTTTTTCTTCCTTTTTTTTTTCTTTCCCAATTAGGCGTTTAATCAATATTATTTCGAAAAATTAAGAAAAAGGGGAAGACGAAGATCGCGATTACACTCCAAAATAACGTCAATTCATCTTCCTCCTCTCTCTTTCTCTCTCTACATTTCATCGTAAAAACCTCTCTCTCTCCGGCCTTCTTGGCTCGCGATCATCTCCTGCCGTGCTTTGCTACAGGGAGGAAGAAGAGGCGTCATTGATGCTCTTCCCCTCCTCATATGATGGTGGCGAGGCTCCGATCTTCCGTTAGGGTTCCTCCGACCGCCGGCCACTTGGCCCCTCGACGAGGGCCCAGCCTTCAGCTACCAGTTGAACCTCATTCTCTCTCTCTTTTTTTTAAATTTTTTTGAAATTTGATTTTAAATTAAATTTAATAAATTTTTATATTAATTATTTATCCACGTTAGTAGCAAGACGACGTTGTTTTGGTACTTTTCTAACCATGCTAGCATGCAAAATGACGTCATTTTGCACTTGGCTCATCGGAAAATCACCACATCATTGTTTGGCCGGATTTTCTTACTATTAGCACTTAACTAATCTATTTTGCTCCGATTTTAGCACTTAAGTGTCATTTTCCTAACTTTTGACACTTAAGTATCCATTCGTGCCAAATTTTGGCACTCTAGGTGTTTCGGACTCTTTAGAATAGACCGAACAACATAATATTTCTTGGAGAATGATTGCAAAGCAAGCACCACATGAACACATTCGTGATGGCAACAATAATGAGCTTCCGCTCATGTTCAAAGCCTTATCATGCAAGAAAATTAAAGAGCTCGGACTCTTGAAGAGCAATGGACTTCTTTTGTGAATCTCAAATTGCTGACAAAATTGAGGATTAGCATTAAAAAATTGTTCCTCCCTTAAACAATAGTACAATCACAACATCTCAATTCACAAGCCGACACACGTATTGATATACATGTCATTAGGGGTGAGCACGGTTCCCGGGTAGAACCGGGAACCGGAGAACCACACCGGAGGGTCCGGTTCGGTTCCCGGTTCCCCTTTTCTAGGAACCGGCGTTCCCGGTTCCGGTTCCGGTTCCCATAGAAACCAGAACCGATCAAAATTAAAAAAAAAAAAAAAAAAAACTCTAGCCCCTCACTTCCCCCAACGGATTTCCCTCCCTTTCCACCGATTCCCCCCTTCTCCTTTCTTTTTCTCTCTCTTTCTTTTCTCCCCTTTTTTCTCCTCACGTCACTTCCTACCCCCCAACTTTTTTCTTTTCTCTCTCTCCTCTTTCCCCCTCTCGGCCGAACCCCCCCTTCTTCTCCTCCTCCTCTTCTTCTTCTTCTTCTTCTTCTTCTTCCTTCCTCTTGCTGCTGCTGCTTCACCCACCGCCGCACCGCCGCCCCACTCCCTACTCACCACCACCTCTTCGCCACCGAACCACCACCACCCACCGCTCGTCCGACGAGCCGTTTCGCCGTTGAGCCCAACGAGCTGTCGCGTGTCCGCGCCCCCCTCGACGCCTCTCGACCCCCTCGACGCCCTTGACGCTCGCTCGGCCCCTCGACGCCCCCTCGACGCCGCTCGGCCCCTCGATGCCGCACGGCCCCCTCAACGCCCGCTCGACCCCCTCAACGCCGCCCGACGTCCCTTGATACCACTCAGCGCCCTCGACACCGAAGAAACTCGCCTCCTGCAACTTCAATTGCAGGTCTAATCTCTTGTTGTTTATGCTCTTAACTGTTAGATCTAATCTAACATTTTAGCTGCTTTATTTGGTCGATTTCTGAGATGTGAGTGTCATGCTTGTGTGCCTTGACCCAATTACATACATAGTGAGGGAAGGGAATTTGTGGGGGTTGTGTCACGTAGGTTCTTCCGTATCCTAAAATAAGACCAAGATGGCTGTTCTGGGATCTTCATCTTGCTGTTCAGTGGCTATTGTTGGGGCTGTTCTTGTTCTGGTTTTAAATGGGGCTGATTTGTGCAATGGAGGGAAGACCAGCAATTCCGTTGTGGTTTTTTATTTGGTTTTGATTTTGGCGCGAGTCTTTAGGTACATATTACCCAAGGAGATCATGTGGGAAAAGGAGTGATTGTGTCATGGGTGACTCCGGATGAACCCGGTCCGGTGCGGTGCGTTGCGGAGTGAAAACAGCAAGCACAAGAAAAAGGCAAAGGGCAAAGTTAATCATTATAAGTTCTACAATTTTACTTCTGGTTACATCCACCATTGCACCCTGAAAAACTTGATGGTAAATTTCTAAATTCCTCCATAAATATTAATTTTTTGGTGCTTGGTCTGCAAAATTTGGTAAATGTAACTGATTTTTATTCCGTTTACTTGCAGTACACACTAAATACTATTATGAAGTTGGAATTGGACACACGGTCCAACAGTTCTGGTTCATTACTCCTCCAGAGGTTGGCCTTGATGTTCCATATACTTTCGGTCTCTTAGGAAAAGTAAATCATATTGTCATGCATAGATAGTCAATGACTCAAAGTAGCTTCAAAAGCTCATTCCTGTGTATGTACTATGAGTCTTTGCAGAATCATTTAGTTTTGATAATCATTTTCATCAGTAAGTCGCAGCAAATTTAGTTCTGCCGGTAATTTACATGCATCCATGGTTCTACTTCTTTTTGTCTCAGCATGCCGATGACCATTGCAGGGGATCTTGGTCAGACTTTTGATTCAAACCGAACACTCGCCCATTATGAGCATAATCCACAGAAAGGACAGACTGTATGTTGGAGACTTGTCATATGCGGATGATTATCCCGACCACGACAATGTGAGGTGGGATACATGGGGAAGGTTTGTCGAAAGAAGTGTAGGTTGTCTCCTATTCGCTGCATTGTTGACGGTTACCTTCTGATAATGATTTGCAGAAGGTGGGAGACAACCATTGGACTGGGCATTGCGGGTGAAGATTTCTCTAGGAGTGGCTAAAGGCATTGCTCATATCCATTTAGCCAGAGGCGGGAGGTTTATCCATGGCAACATATCTTGAAGGTTGCATCTCAGAGTTTGGCCTGACTCCTTTGATCCGCACTCCTACAGTGCCTCCTAGAACTAGAAGTGCAGGTTATCGGGCTCCCGAAGTCATGAAAACTCCGGAACCCACACAAAAAGTAGACATCTACAGTTTTGGAGTACTGCTCCTTGAAGGATTGTCAAGGTGTCGGACCCCGTTATGTTAAGTTCAAACTATTTTTTTGTGTTAATCATGATTTGAAGGATAAGCTAAAAAAAAAGTGATGATTAAGAGGTATAAGATTGTTCATTTTCGTTTTTTAAAACTAAAAAAGAAAAAAGAACCTGTTGGAACCTGGAACCGACCCCGGAACCTGTGACGGGTAGGTTCCAGGTTCTTAGTTCTGACAGGTAGGTTCCAGGTTCCAAAAAATGAGGAACTTGTACCCGAGGGTAGGTTCCAAGTTCCAGGCGGAACCGAACCGGAACCTGGAACCGCTCACCCCTACATGTCATGCATATTGCAAAGAACTTACAAGGGAAGATGACTCCTAGTAACTATTGGGTACAATGAAAATGAACATTCAAAGCCCAAGATTCATCCCGAGAAAAATGGAAAAGTGTGGAGCAACAGACTTTGGTTACATCACATGAAGTAAGAATGACATAGTAAGTGAATTAAAGCATCATCCCGTAGTATTCTATTAGTACTAGAAAACATGAATTCGCAAATTATATATTTTCCATCATTTGTGTTGGGATATAATACGCGGAAACGACATGATCTTGTAATTTACGTCAATGCGAAATCGCCAGAAAAATAAACAAGAAATAATAAGGACACCAGAAATTTACGTGATTCGATCTGAGTAGCGGTACCTACGTTCATGGGAAGAGTCAGCAACAAATAATCCACTATAATTGAAAAATAATAGTTTACAATTACTCACACGCTTCAAGTGTTTTCCACACCTAAATTTAACCTCAAACCCAAAGGCTGCGTTTGGCAGTCGGGATAAAATTCGGGATAAGATATGATTTATCTTATCCTATGTTTGGTGCTCGCTCAGGATGGGATAAAGTCGGATATAAGGGGAATATAGACGGGATAAAATTATCCTGGGGAGGTGGGATAAATGTGGATAGGATTTATAATATTCATAATAAGAAAGTTATTTTTCTTGAATAACAAACTTATTAAATTAACAAAATTGAAATTATATTTCAATATAAATAATATTTTAATTCTAATTTAAGAAATAAAAAATAAAAAAATAAACATTTATTTTTAATTAATCTTATTTTAATTTATATATTCAACTTTAATTCTATCTTATATTAAATATTCAATCTATAAATTAAATATTTATATTTATTATACATTTTAGGTATTTTTGTATTTTTGGTATGTTAGTATAATTTACTATTTGATAAAATTTTATTAAAGAATGGGAAAAAAGAAATAATAATGAAAATAATATAAAAAAGAGGAAAATAAAATAAAAATAAATTAAGTAATAGTGTTACGAGAGATTTTCACTATCTCTGTTTATGAACATTTAGTTTATTTATAATGATATGCCGTTTATTATATAAAAAAAAAAAAGTGTACATGATATGATGTAAACATATCCGATTTTAATATTATGATTCACCAAATAATGGATGAGATATAAAAAAATCCTAGGATTTCATATCCTATCCTATCCAGTCCTATTCCAATTAGAAATCCGAACGACCAAACGTAGCCAAAGTGTTTATAAATAAACAACTCACTTGGACATAAACTCACGGCACAAAAATATCGCGCGTTCAAGCTCAAAACAATACGCTCTACGTACGGCTTCGTGTATCCCTTCAAAGGTTCACACGGCTTGCGGCTTCAAAGATCGTGGATGATGCAGCTTCGTAGGGGTGCAGCAGCCACTCACCAAAAAAAAAAAAAAAAAAAAAAAAAACCCTACCTAATACCTCTATTTTATACATGTGCCCAGGTCAAACTTTGACCTGGGCCCACCATCACTTTTGGCTTCACGTGGGAGACTTCCTACGTGTGTCTCTCCTTCCCTCGGTTTGGAATGTGTGCCCAGAGTCAAATATTTGACTTTGGGCCCCATGATGCAAGCCCCACATTGAAAACCTCTTGTAGATAAAAGAAGAAAATTTTGCTGTTTTTTTTTTTATTCTATTTTATTTCCTCTTTTGTGCAGTTTTAAGAAGTCCAGCGAATTTCTTCTACTTGGGAAATCTTTATCAATAAAATTCGATATAATAAATCATCATCCGAATTCAAACTCGAAACATTAATTTAACAATTCTCCACATTGGCTCGATATTTAAAGCCAAGTTATAATACTTATCATCCATGCTGCTCTCCCAACGCCTTGATAGACGCTCACTCTCCACAGACGCCAATAGAGCTCAAGCAGAACTTGAACTTCGCCAAAAGAACGGACTTAGTCATTATGTTTGCCGAGTTATCTGCTGTAGCAATCTTTTTGACAATAACATTACCCTTAGCTAAGATATCTCGAATGAAGTGGTACATGATATTGATATGTTTCGTTCGCTCGTGATAAACTAGATTATACGCAAAATATATCGCACATTGGTTATCACAGTGTATATCCACTTTTCTGTTCTAACCCAAAGTCCGAGAGCAAACTTTGTAACCATATCGCTTCATTCGCTACAAAAGTTAGTGCCATGTACTCTGCCTCAGCCGAAGACAATGCAATGTGATCCTGTAAGGATGCTTTCCAACTAACTATACCACCTGCTGGCATAAACACGTATCCTACTAAAGACCTGCGATCCTCCAAGTCACCGGAGTGATCCGAATCCACAAAACCAGTGGTCTCATTGACATTGTTGTCCTTTCAGTACACTATACCCACATTTGTTGTCTCTTTCAAATATCTGAGGATCCACTTCACAGTTTCTCAATAAGTTTTACTAAGATGTTCATATAGCGACTAACCGTGCTTATAGCTTGTGAAATATCAGGCCTAGTGTACACCATAATATACATAATACTACCCACCGTACTAGAATAAGGAACACGAGACATATGCTCCTCCTCCTCCTCCTTCTCAATCTTCAGTGATAATTTATCTGAAAGTTTAAAATGCTTCGCTAAATGTGTACTTATAGATTTTGCTGACTGTATATTAAAACGTGCAACGATCTTCTCAATATATTTCTTTTGAGATAGTCCTGTCACGCAAAATCTCCATACCCAAATTTTCTTTGCAGCACCTAAATCTTTCATCTCAAATTCAGCATTTAATCACATCTTCAGCACATCAATATCAGACATATTCTTAGCTACTATTAGTATATCATCAACATATAAGAGTAAATAAATCAAATAACCATTCTTCAATCTCTTAAAGTAGACGTGGCTATCCATCTGACTTTTCGTGTCGTCTTGATTAGCCATAAAAGTATCAAAATATTTATACCACTGTCTAGGAGACCGTTTTAGCCTATACAAAGATTTCTTCAACAATCAAACATGATCTTCCTTACTTGGAATAGCAAATCCCTCTGGCTGCCTCATGTAAATATGTTCCTTCAACTCACCATGAAGAAATGCAACTTTCACATCTAGTTGTTCTAACTCGAGATCCTGTGAAGCAACTAAGGCAAGTAAAACACGAATAGAAGTATGTCTTACCATAGGAGAAAACACATCATTGTAGTCAATGCCCTCACGCTGTGTATATTCCTTCGCCACAAGTCTCGCTTTATACCTCGCTATCTCAACACCGGGAATGCCTCATTTCTGCTTAAAGACTCTTGGGTACTTTGAACAACTCTCATGTCTGGTTTCGATGGAGTGATTCAATCTTTTCACTCATAACCTCTAGCCACTACAATGACTCTGAATTAGTCATCGCCTCAGAATAAGACGGAGGCTCATCTATCTCTACCTCATCACCTACAGTCAATGCATCAGCAATATCTATATAAGCATAACGTATCGGTGATTAAATTTGTCTTCTCTGTCTATCTGTGGCTATAATGTGCTGCGGCTTTACTGATTGTTCACTATCATCGACTTTAGGAACTACGACTTCATCTACAGTCTTAACTTCTCTTACATTCAAGGTCTATGGAGTCTCCACCTGAAACTCCACCTCACTAATGACACCATGATCTGTCTTCTCTGCTTGTTGTGTCTCAGAACTCCTCTGTTGAAGCATTGCAGTCTCATCGAAGATCACATCTTTGCTGATTAGAAAATTGGGTAATCTAAAATCAGTACACCACAGCTGGTAGCCTTTTACCCCATGTGCATAACCCAGAAATATGCACTTATTCGCCCTCGACTCAAGCTTACCATCACTTGCATGAGATTACGCAGGACATCCGAATATACGTAATCTGGAATAATCAACAGGTTTCCCCGACCATACTTCTTCAGGAGTCTTCCACTTGATAGCAGATGATGGAGATTGATTAACCAAGTAACATACCATGTTCACTGCTTCGACCTAAAATTCCTTGTCAAGTCCTGCATGCGAAAGCATGCATCGAGCTCCCTCAAGCAAAGTTTTGTTCTTCCATTATGCCACGCCATTCTGCTATGGTGTCCCACGTATTGTGCGATGTCTCACAATACCTTCTTTCTCGTAGAATTTAGTAAAATCTTTACCACAGAACTCTATGTCATTATTGGTTCTCAGGCACTTGATTTGTTTATCCGATTGCTCCTCAATCAATGCCTTAAATTTCTTGAACCGATCGAACACATCATATTTGTGTTTCAGAAAGTATACCCATACCTTCCTCGAAGAATCATCGATAAATGTTAGCATATATCGGGCACCTCCTTTTGAATGAACCAAACACGAGCCTCAGACGTCTGAATGAATATATTCAACTAGTCGTTTGGTCTAATGAATAGATGTAGTAAACTTAACTAGGTGCTGCTTCCTAAAGATGCAGTGCGCACATAAGTCCAGCTTCCCTGTTTTCTGACCCTTCAACAACTCACTTTCACTCAGCATCGTCATACATGCTTCACTCATGTGCCCTAAATGCATATGCCATAATTGAGTCAAGTTAAAGTCTGACTCACCTGATAAAACTGCAGTAGTTCCGGTCATGGTTTCTCCCACTAAATGATAGAGAGTATTTACTTTCTTCCCTTTCATCATTGTCATGGCACCTCGAGGGATCTTCAGTACTCCACCTTCAGTAGTTTACCTACACCCGATTTCATTAAGTGTCCCTAGAGAAATAAGGTTCTTCTTGAGCTCTAGTATATGCCTCACATCTGTCAATGTGCACACCACCCCCATCGTGCATCTGAATCCGAATTGTCCTTATCCTCACAGTCTTACAAACTGCATTATTCCCCTAAAGAACCCTACCACCATCTACAGTCCGGTAAGTAGTAAACCAGTTCTTATGAGGCATCATATGATAAGAACACCCCAAATCTAGCACCCATTTGTCTTCTGACAAAGTAACAGTCACACATAAAATAACTTCTGCATCACCATTTCTCCCCTCGGCAACGTTTGCCACACTAGTTCTGGCATTCTGCTTATCAGCTTTATTCATCTACTTTGGGCAATCTCTCATGATGTGCCTCTCCTATGACACTCAAAGCACTTCACACGTCTCTTAGATTTTCTATAACGTGATTTCGATCTTCTTTTACCTCTGCTGCTACTGAGCCATCAATGTTGTTCTTTACCCCGAATTGTCAATACTTGCGCTACTCCTTGCGCCAGACCGTCATCTCGCAACTTTCTTTGCCACTCCTTAGAGAATAAGGCGGACTTTACCTCTTCTGAGGTAATTATAGTATGCCCCTGCAACAATGAATCAATAAAGTACTCTCATGACTCTGGTAAAGAGGCTAACAACGTCATGCTATGTTCTTCATCATCAAGTATCTTACGGACATTCTTCAAATCCATCATGAGTTTATTAAATTCATCTAGGTGGGTTCTGATAGACGTACCTTCAGTTTATCTAAATTGAAACATCTTCTTTAACCTATACAAGCGATTGTTCAAAACTTTTTTCACATAGAGTGCTTGAAGTTTTGCCCATAATGCTGTGGCATCCTTCTCCCCTGCATCCTTCTACTCAGTAACCTCTGTTAAGACCCCATCCAACAAATTTAATAGGATTGTGCTTTTTGCTCTTTCCATCAACTTTATTCTCTCTGAGGCTTTCATTATAATCGGCAACTCATCTTCACCATCCAGTGCCTTGGTCAAACCTTGTATTGTCAATAATGCCCGCATCTTGATACTCCATAACACAAAATTGTTGCTCCCATTAAACTACTTAATTTCAAATTTCCCCTCAGACATAATTGCAATAACAGAATTTCTAGATAATAATTAGAGAAGCAGAAGCTCCAAATCGCAATCAAGAAATTCAACCATAAGCTTTGATACCAATTGTTGGGATATAATACGCGAAAACGACAGGATCTTACAATTTACGTCAACACGAAATCACCAGAAAAATAAATGAGAAATAATAAGGATACTAGAAATTTACGTGATTCGGTCCGAGTATCAGTACCTACGTCCACGGGGAGAGCCAGCAGCAAATAATTCACTATAATAAAAAAATCAGAGTTTATAGATACTCACACGCTCAAATGTTTCCCACACCTAGATATAACCCCAAACTCAAAGTGTTTATAAATAAATAGCTCACTTGGATATAAACTCACGGTACAAAACTACCGCGTGTTCAAGCTCAAAACAATACACTCTACGTACGGCTTTGCGTATCTCTCCAAAGCTTCGCGCGGCTTGTGGGGCTTCGTAGGGGTGCAGCAGCCACTCATCAAAAAAAAAAAAAAAATCCTGCGTAATGCTTCTGTTTTATACGTGTACTCTGGTCAAACTTTGACCACCATCACTTTTGGCTTCACGTGGGAGACTTCTTACGTGCGCCTCTCATTCCCTCAGAGAGGAATATGTGTGCCCAAAGTCAAATATTTGACTTTGGGCCCCACGTTGCCTGCAACCCCACATTGAAAACCTTGGCTTCACGTGGGAGACTTCTTACGTGCGTCTCTCCTTCCCTCGACGTGGAAAATGTGTGTCTGGGCCCCACGTTGCAAACCTTGGCTTCACGTGGAAGACTTCCTACGCGCGTCTCTCCTTCCCTCGGCGTGGAATATGTGTGCCCAAAGACTTGACTTTGGACCCCACGTTGAAAACCTTGGCTTCACGTGGGAGACTTCCTACATGCGACTCTCCTTCCCTCGGCATGAAATATGTGTGCCTGGGCCCCATGTTGCAAGCCCCACGTTGAAAACCTTGGCTTCACATGGGAGACTTCCTACATGCGACTCTCCTTCCCTCAGCATGGAATATGTGTGCCTGGGCCCCACGTTGAAAACCTTGGCTTCGGAGACTTCCTACGTGCGTCTCTCCTTCCCTCGACGTGGAATATGTGTGCCAAAAGTCAAATATTTAACTTTGGGCCCCACATTGAAAACCTTGGCTTCACATGGGAGACTTCCGACGTGCGTCTCTCATTCCCTCGGCGTGGAATATGTGTACCCAAATTCAAATATTTGACTTTGGGCCCCACATTGCAAGCCCCACGTTGAAAACCTCCCGTAGATAAAAGAAGAAAATTTTGCTGCTTTTTATTATTATATTTTATTTTCTCTTTTGTACAGCTTTAAGAAGTCTAGCGAATTACTTCTACTTGGGAAATCTTTATCAACAAAATTCGGTATAATAAATCGTCATCCAAATTCAAACTCGGCGTTAATTTAACAATTTGTTTGTAAGGAGATTTCATTAATTAGTGTCCCATTTTCCTTGCACAATTATTTTCATGAATGTAGATAATGTTTGCTCTAAAGAAAAATCTCGATACCATAATTACTACCTGATATGCATGGTGTGAGGATATTATCTCCAATGACCATGGCGGTGCCTAACTTGGTCAAAAAAGAGCAAGTACTTGGCTGCTTTACCATTCTTGAGCAACGACTTCATGGCAAAGGCCCACCTAAGGCGATGGCTTAGCAATTTAGGGCAAGAATTTGAAACTTTCTTGTTTTTGGCTTGTTGATTAGGAATCAAGCTCACCTTGGCATAGCGGCATATTAGAGAGTACAAAGCAAACGTTCCTCTAATATTTGTCATGGCCAAAAACCTAACACAAAAGTACGTTAATTGGTATCGATAAAAATAAAACTTACTTGTGAAATGGTGAGAGACAAATCGGTTGCCCTCACCTTTGTTGTTTGTCATTAGAACATTGAAGACATACTTTATCAAGCTAATGACAATGATCAAGTAGAAGATTAGAGACAACGCTCCAAGGACATTGTTGTTGTGTTTTACCCCATGGGGAGAACTTGTTGCTCAAACATAGACGATGTGCCTAATGTAGAAAATTATTTACATAGACAACTAATCAATCAAGAAGAATTGGATCTATATATGACTGTAAAACACCGAAATCAATAAGCACAGAGAGTTAAAGCGTATATGTTTAAGCCATTGCTTTACTTGAAGAAAAATAAATCAACTTGATAATCAGAAATCTATTGGAATGCCAGATCTTCCTCTCTATGACATATTTCAGTATAGCAGCTTTTAATTAGATTAAAACGATTGATATGTATAACCTACCATTTTATAGGTTAGAGAGGGGATCTAACAAACCCTAATCAATAGAGTGTCAACTGGGCCTTTCCCACTACGAGTTTCAGTTAAATACAATTACCTACACTTTACTGTTCAACTAGGTCCGTTATTAATAGATGATAAAATCCAATTCAATAAAATCACTCAAGGGTTTAACAAATATTGGAGGCAGAAAAATGCTTCAAGTGCCATAACTTGGCACAAAAGAACACTTAAGTGCCATAACTTAAGAAAATGTCACTTAAGTGCCACATTCGAAGAAAAATGGATCACTTAAGTGCCACTCTGGCCAAAGTCCGGTCAAAACACTAACATGTCAAATTTTCGGTGAAGCGAGTGCAAAACGACGCCGTTTTGCATACTGATGTGGCCAAATAATGCAAAAATTGTGTCGTTTTAGGATGACGTAGTAAATAAAATAATATAAAAGGTACATCCCTTAGACAATTGGACCGTCCTCAAGGGGTTCTTTCTATGATTTGACTCCTACATTCACCCATTTATATCAAAGTGGGAGTCTAGTAATGTGAGATCAGTACCATCTAAATATATTCCCTTTCGATAATTCAGAGAAATGAATGTTGGAGGTACCATCTTTATCGATGGATTCGCTTTGCTAGCTTAGTATCAATAAGAAACAGGTGTTCGGCGAATGGACGACGGCCGAAAAAATTGCAGACCACTCTCTTCTTCTCTCACTCTCTTTGCCGGTTTCACATTTCTTGCTGCTTTTGAGTAGTTTGATGGAGAATAAGGTGTTCTATAAGAGTTTGAAATCCTCATTGGATTTATTTTCGGTACGGTAGAGATTAAGTGGCGCCCAATCCATGGAAAATCAATCAAATTCGTTTCATAGCTTGGGTCACTGATATATTTATTTTAACATGGGTTGAATAATTCTCAATGTTCCCAAAAAGTCTAAAAAGCATCCTATGACCTTGTGAAATGATCTCGTATGGAAATGAATTCGAGTGCACAGCAATTTCCGCACGCTATGCCGCTTATGCCTTCTTTGGAGCTGACATTGTCGGGGAGAGATACACACCTAGGATGACACAGCACATCGGTGTCGTTACATGTGATTTTTCGCAAAGTCGTGGTAGATAGAAGCTCGATAGTTTCAATCAATAATTGAAGTTCAATCAAGGATGGTCGATGGCCATTTGAAGTGTCGAATTTGGCTTCAAATCAAAGGTAAAGGGATTCTACCATGCCTTGATGTCTCAAGGGCTTTGTAAGATTCGAACTACTAAAAACAATGCGCGGATGGTAGATCGGAAGATGCATCGGATAAGGCTCTCCAGAATTTCTTGAAGCCATCTTTGTAACCGGTGACATATATGTACATGTATTGTTTGTAGTAAAAAAAATAATATAAAAATTAATTTGATTTAATTTAAAATTAAATTTAATTAAAATATTTTAAAATAATAATTTAAATATTAAAAAAAGGGAGGGCCCTCGCCGCCACCGCCTCCCCATCGTCGCCGGAAGGGCCGACGACGAAGGGGGAGGGTCGGCGGGTCGATAGGCCCAAGCCAAGGGCCGGCGACCCTAGCCAATTAGTAACGAGGGCTCACAAGCCTTCACCTCAAATCGGGGCTAGGGTTGCAACCCTCACGCAGATCTGGCGAGGGTCGGCGACCCTCGCCCAAATCTATGGCGAGTGGTGAGGGCTCGCGGCCCTCGCCCAAATCCGACAAGGGTAGCCAGGCCAAGGGCCGCCAAACCTCGCCCGATCAACGGGGCGAGGCCCTCACCGCCAGTCAACCGGTCACCGGGCCCTAGCCGGGCCCAAAGTCCCCGGCCGACCCTCCCCCTCCGTCGCCGACCCTTCCCGGCAACAATAGGGAGGTGGCGGCAGTGGCTAAGGGTTGAGGGCTCAGCCCCCTCCTCCTCCCCCCACCCCACCCCCCCCCCTTTTTTAAAAATTTTAAAAGTTTTTAATATTTTAACTAAATTTAATTTAATTAATTTTTATATTATTTTTATTTCACGTCAACCTAAAACGACGCTGTTTTTGCATTATTTGACCACGTCGATTCAAAACGACGTCATTTTGCACTCACTTTGCTGAAAATTGACACGTTAGCGTTTTGGCCGATTTTGGCCGGAGTGACACTTAAGTGATCCATTTCTCTCTCGATTTTGGCACTCAAGTGTCACTTTCGTAAATTATGGCACTTAAGTGTCCCATTGTGCCAAGTTATGGCACTCTAGAGGTCCGCATGTCAAATATTGGAATATCCATTAACTTGACTATTTAAAATAGAAAAAAATAATTAATTAATGTAAGCTCGTATTATAGAAAAAATTTTCAACACCTAAATCACCATACACCACTCCAATGCTCTAAGGCCTCGTTTGGTTCGACTTTCCTAAAGGGCTTTGGCCTTGGGGACCCAAAGCCCTTGGGAAAAAAATTTTGTGTTTGGCAAATATTTTTGAAAGCTCATTTGCCAAATGTGAGCATTCTCAATATTGAAAGCTAAATGCCGGGGAGGAGATGCTTTGAGCATTGGCATTTTAGAGATACAATGTCCATTGTTCATCACTTCATTGTTCATCTTCTTCCCCGCCCGAGAGTCGCGCTTCTTCGGCAGCTGCCACCGCCACCTAGGGTTGCGCGTTCCTAGTGACCACCGCCTAGGGTTGCACGTCCCTGATGACCACCGCCTAGGGTGGCATGACCCGTGACCAAAGCGGCGTTGCGCGACCTCAGGTGGCGTCACATAGGTCGCGCGAACCTTAGGCGACACCGCCTAAGGTAGCGCGGACCTCAGATGGCATTGCTTGGCGTGCGCAAACCAGGCGATGCCGCGAGTGGCCAGATCTGGTCGCTTGGGACCAAATCTGGCCATCGAGAAGCCTTGCCTAAGGTCGGGCGACCTCGAGCGTCCCCTGGGTCGCTCGACCTCAAGTGACGCCCTGGGTCACGCCTAAGGTTGAGCGACCCAAGCAACGCCGCTTGAGGCCACGCAACCTCAAGCGGCGTCCCTTGGGTTGCTCGACCTCACGTGGTGTCACCTGAGGCTGCGGAGCAACCTTGGCGTCGCAAGGCCTAAGGTCAAGCGACCCAACTGGGTTGTGCGACCCAGGGCGTCACCTGAGGTCAAGTGACCCAGGCGGCTCGGTTGTGCGACCCATGACCGACCTCAGGCAAGCCGCCTCCCCCACCGCCACTAGTCGCCTCCCCACCACCACCACCACCACTAGCTACTCCCCCACGATTTTCCCCTCTCCAGCTGCATCTCCTCCCTTTTCATTTCTTTTTTTTCCTTTTTCTTTTCACCTTAAAGTTACTTTGCAAAATATACACAACCAAACACACTTGCTTTCACAAAATGCCTCTTCACTCAAAGATACTTAGGGAAATGACTTTGCATTTCCCTAAAGTTGAACCAAAGGGGCCCTAAATTTTGAGCTTTGGTATTAGCCCCCATGCCAAATTCTACATTTAGCATGGCATAACCAAGTCATAATCATAACAGCGAGGCCCTAATGACCTCGCCTAGATCTGGGGGCAAAGGTCCTAGGCGAGGCCTTGCGATGACCCTTGCCTACTTTGGGCAACGATGCCCGCGGCCACCAAGCAGCCCGTGAGGGCCCTTGCGGCCTTGCCTAAGGCCTTCGTGACCAGAGAGGGTTATCTTGATCGTCGGATATCATTAATTAATAGGAATCCGTTCGAGTGTTATCGAACGATTTCCAACAATTCATGGAATGAATACCAACTAACACTTTGACTTGACTTCTTTTTTTTTTTTATGGGAAACCAGTTACCCTCATTGGCCCTACAGAAAAATACAAAATACAAATAAAAATTAAAAAAATTCTATATAAGACATTTGGTCGAAATTGGCACTTAAGTAATTGAGTCTTCTTCAATGTGGCACTCAAGAGAGTAAAAAAAACAGTTTTAACACTCAAGTGAGCGCCGTATGAAAGTTTTGTTGGCCCTACTATTCTTATGCCTAGATAATTGCCTCTTGGCTTAATGTCTAGATATTGATTCCTCCATGCAATAATTTGCTGCTTGATAGCAAAAGGTGACATTTCATGTTGAAATTTGTTTGTTAAAGTACCATTTTCAAATTCACAGGATAACGAATGACCATTTCCTTTATTCATTTTTTTTCCAGAAAAATCGGAGTCCATGATCTTTTAAGATTTGGAGAATACAGATTTAGATCATGGACAAACTGCCCCGTATATCAAAACATGATCTCTTTCTTCTTCTTTCTTAGAAAATCAAAGTGTCATTTCGTTGGCACATAATTTGTTAAGGATCCTTTGAAACAAAAATTAGTATCTAAGTCATGTAATGTCGTGATTGCATTAGATTTGACCAGACACTTCTTACGTGAGATTGTGATCTCAAACTCACACCTCGACGTAGAAGTACTCAACCAAGAATTCAACGGAGAAGAGCGAAGCTTGACCTACTTCTCAACTCAAAGTTTTTTTTGTTTGGGTAAGGATTCTCAACTCAGAGTTAATTCCTTCATCGACCAAAAAAGGTTCAAGAGTTGATAAAAAGTAAGCTCAGGCGGCGAGGAAAGCAGTTGTAGAAGGAGAAGTCGGAATTTAAGGTCGCCACAATAAGGGTGATAAAAAAGCCTACATATGGAAACTAATGTGACAAGTATAAGCACGGGCGATTAAGTGGTGTGAGTTATCTTCTCCTAATCATGACAAGTTATTAAGGGAATAGGGCAAAAACGTGGATCAAGCGGTTATTGGCTTTACCATTTGTTGAATGGATACTATATTTGCGTGCTTCTTCTTTTTGTTATGATTTGTTGATTGTTTCGAATCAGATCTATACTTTAGTTGGGGTCGAGAAGCTAGAGCATTTCCATCCTCATAATCATTTTATTTAATTTTTTTCCTTCATAAAAATGTCTTTCACTCATTTTTTTTTCTTTGTTTTCCTTCTTGAAATTATAAAATGTACTTTTAAAGTTTAAAAACAAAGAGACTGTCAACTAGCACTAAGCAATTTCGAACTTGGAATTTGAATCTGCCATATCAAGACCGGTTCCAAATTTTTGCGACCTGAAATCTACACCTAAACCCCCAAACAAACCATGTCGTTCCGGTGTAACCAATCAAATACTTTCTTTTATAAGGTTTCATTTTTCTTATTCCTTGGAAGTGTTGCTTGAAACTTCAAATATTTAGTTAAACAACTCAAATGCCTATGATAAACCTCTGAATCTGCTGGACTTGGAGAAATGGAGCACGAGTGTCTTCAATTCTTCTTGTACGGCCAAGTGATTGATCTACAGGAGGCTCGTGAGCTTCAAATGGTTGATTCGCAATGGAATTGCGACGACGTTAAACAAATTACAATTATTGGAGTTATAATTACTATGGGAGCTACAAGTTATGCCCAATCAAGAAAAATTAGAATATCATCGGATAATTACAAAGTGATGACATTTTTCGAACTATGAAGTGTAAGGAAAACTCACTATTAGTCATGGAAAGTTACTAATCACATTGAATTACTTGTGTAATGACCCAAATCCTCAGTTAATCTAAAAATCCCCCTCCAAAAGCAATTCATAAAATTATCACTTTTTAAGAAAAAAGGACAAATTATCCCTCCAACTTTATCGATATAATTATTCGGGCTTCTTGCTCACACCCAACTCAAACTATAAATGGGCCTCATGGTTAGGTCCATCCGTACAAGGATAATTTTACACAACCAGAGGCCCAAGCAAAGAAAATAAGGAGAATCATTGGGAATAATGTTAGACGTACAAAATACAACTCACATAGATCAAATGAAGAAGCTGCGCATAAGATGCTCGGCCTCCAATTGAAATTCGCCACCTCAAATGATGGACATGCTTTAGGTGTAGAAATTTATTCACATAAATAATTAATTGATCGAGAACAATCATTTTCATATATGATTGTAAAACACCAAAATCGATAAGCACAATGGAATTAAAAAATACATGTTTAAGTCATTGCTTCACTCGAAAAAAAAAATCAATCAGATAATCAGAGATCTATTCGAATGTCAAATCTTTCTCTCTATGACCTATTTCAGTATAGCAACTTTTAATGTGATTAAACAATTGTTAGGTATAACCTACTTTTTTATCGATTAAAGAGAGAATCTAGCAATCCCTAATTAATAGCGTGTCAACTAGGCCCCTCCCATTACGGACTTTTGTTAAACACAATTGCTTACACTTTGTTGTTTAACTAAGCCAGTTATTAATGGATACCAAAATACAATTTAATAAGATCACTTAAGGGTTTAACAAATATTGGAATATCCATTAACCTGATTATTTTAAATAAAAAATCAATTAATGTAAGCCTATATTATAAGAAATTTCCAACATTCTCCCACCTAGATTACATTAATTGACTTATTTGTATTTTGAAAAAGATTTTATATTGAAAACGACACTATCGAGTTAATAATTGAAAATTTTTTTTTATGTGGCCACAACTTTAAAAAATAATATTTCAATAACGACATCTTAAAATCAATCTAATCCTATATAATATCAGTATAAGACTATGTGGATCAATATGTTAAAAAAATACCACAACACATGACCTTCTATAATCACATATAATAAGCATTATATTTTCATAGATTATGGGCTTAATAGTGTAGTAAGAAATAATGCCAACATGTGATCAAAATATACACTATTCCTTATCGTTTTTCAATGCAATTTCTCAACGACGTGAAACTACGTTAGTACAATTTCTAAGTAACATGAAATTACACGACTAGGTCACAATCCAACATGAGATCTCATAATTAGTGACATTCAGTTATATTTGAACTAAAATTAATTTAAAGATACTATTTTATACTTCCATTTCTCAGTCAATAGAAGAAAGGATAACGATAAAATCAACAATAATAATTATTGAGAATAAATGCTTTAATAGACATCACGAAAGTATTATTAGTTTGCATATAACTATAATATCTATAAATACAAATTATATAACTCTCACTAATAAAAGAAATCAAAAGAATCTAAAACGCCCATATTCTTCACATGTTCTTTAAACAAAATGGGTTGTAAACCTTTTGTTAGAGAATCAACCAACATGGACTCAGTTCTAATATTCTCAATCACAATATCTCCCTTTTTTACCAAGTCTTTAATAATATAATATTTGATCCAATTAATATTTCAACTATGGCATTGTTGTTGTTTATAACTGTTTGTCACACATAATGCAATAAGATCAATTATGGGCAATAAGCAATTTAACAAAAATAATTAGTACATTTTAAACTCCTCTTTGGGCAGAGTGTTTATAAAACAACAATAATGAGAATTACATCTAATTGTCAAGAATCTATTCCCTTTCGGCAAACAAATCCATTAAATTATACATCTCCATAATATCAATATAAATGTTAATTATATATAATTTTCAAAACATTTATCCATTTTACGTAGATAAATATTTTTCAATTATATATCTCAATCTTTTAAATTTGAGAATTAATCTTCATGCTATTTTCCAAATTAACATACACAATAACCCCATTGGGGTGAGTTATTGTATATACTAATTTTTATCAATAGGGAACTCCAAAAATTTATGCCCAAAATTCATTTAACAATATAAAGCGATTTACAACATGTGCTTCCCAATATTATATTGTATTTATCAAGCAACAATTTTTGCCACAATTTTTTAAATCTTTTTTATTTCTTTATTTTTATTATTATTTTAATATTTTGGACTCTCCCGCAAGCCCTAACCCGCGAGTAGCCTAGATCAGATCACGGGGCTAGACCCGCAAGGCCCAAAATTCTGGCCCAGACCCGCAAGAGCCCATGCTCAGAAGCTAAAAAGAAATATGGGCTTATTTGGCCCCGACCCAAGTGAGTTATAACCCCAAGATTCTGGGCGTGAGCCTAGAATCTGAATTTTGAATAGAATATGGGCTTTTGCCCATATTTTGGCCCAAGCCCGGCTGGAAGAATTGGGCTCACGCCCATGAATAAAAAAAAAGGGCTTAGACCCATTTATTCTTGGTTTTGATGTCACGCTCATAACCTTTCTTTTCCTTGGTTCATGGGCGTGAGCCCAAAACCTTTATTTTATTCTTGGTTCTGGGCCCAGAACCATTTTTTCCTTAATGGGCGTGAGCCCAATTTATTGGCTCAGCCCAACTGGAGGTCTTCTTCAACCTCCAGCCGGGTCAAAAAACACATATAATAGTTGATTTTTGATGAAATTTTTTCTTGGGTCTTACATCTAATATTAATATAATTGACTATAATTAATTAAACGAAGAACAAACGAAATAATGAACCATATTCAAGATTTAAAATTTCGGATTTTACACCTCCATGGCTGAAATTCGATTTTCTCTTGTTTAAGCCAAAAAACTTACCTTAATATAACCGAAAGATGCTAAAACATATATAAAATAATACCCATGCAACACTTTCTAACAAACATCAATCAATTGCATGTAATTTAAAATTCTAGAACTTTTTCAATGTATAAACTCTGGAATTTCAAATTCAAAATTCTCACTCAATTCTCAACGAAATTATATAAATTATATATGGTTGAAAAGATCTCAACATGTAGAACAAAGGCCATAAGGTTTCAAGATTAATCGAGCAAAAAATCCACACACAAAAATAAAGACAATATTCAGCTCAAAAAGGAAAATTTCAAATTTGTACATAAAAAGAAATTAATTTTGGGTTCTATAATCATATATGACGTACTTTGATATCACATGTAGAAATTTATTCACATAAATAATTAATTGATCGAGAATAATCGAATCCATATATGACTGTAAAACACCGAAATCAATAAGCACAACAAAATTAAAACATATATGTGTAAACCATTGCTTCGCTCGAAAAAAAATAGATTAACCCGATAATCAAAGATCTATTAAAATGCCAGATTTTTCAATCTATGACATATTTCAGTATAACAACTTTTAATGGAATTAAGAATTGATAGGCATAACCTACTCTTTTATAAGCTAGAAAGGGGACCTAGTAAATCATAATCAATAGCGTGTCAACTGGGCCCCTCATATTACGGGTTTCAGTTGAACACAATTGCACTACTCAACTAAAGCCACGCCACCCTTCCAACATGGAAGGGGGAGGTGAGGGTTCAAATCCCCACCTCCTCCGAGGAGATGGGAGTAGAGGCCGCGTAAGTTTCGAGAATGGGTTGCGACTCCCCCGCGCAGCAGCGCACAGCCTTGATTTGCGCGTGAGTGTAGAGTAGGAATAGAGTAGGACTGAACAAAAAAAAAAAACTAGGCCTATTATTAATAGATGCCAAAACCCAATTCAATTAGATCATTTAAGTCTTTAATAAATGTTGGAATATCCATTAATCCAATTATTTAAAATAGAAAATCAATTAAAGTAAGCCCATATTATAAGAAATTTCCAACATTAGGGACAAAAAAAATCTCAATTAGTACTTCTAACATATTGTCGCGGTGCATCCAAGATAAAAATATGAACATGCGGAACATGGAAAAATAGCCGTCACGCCAAGGCTGGAGATATGGAGGACCGAGGAAGGAGAGGGCTTGATGTGGACGATGATGACATGGGTAGGGCTACCTTGGCTCCTGATGAGTGAAGAAGCAATCAAGAGAGTCCACGCAAGGGCGTACAAGCCATAGCTGCTCTCGTTCACTCCCACTGCCATCGCCAACCTCTTCTCTCCGCTCGCCACCACTTGACCGAATGCTAGGGCGACTTAATTCAAAGGTGCGATTGGGAGGATAAGGTTCTTTTTGTGGTCAGAGTGGAATTGAAAGAAGAAGCAGAAGGGAAAGCGAGGTCATGGTTTGAGAATAGGTGTTCTGACTGTTCATAGACGAGCGATGATATTTTGGTTGTATAGGCTCAAATTTGATGAGTTGAACTCGTCTTGAGTTTAGCGAAACTAATGTGATCAGGCACACGGTATAAGTTCAATCCTATAATTCACTAATAGCAAACAATCTCCCATTTGAGTCATCAAAATAAGGTTTTGAACCAAAAGGATGGAAATATTCTAATTGGGACTTTGGTCCAACCCCAAATCTTTCTACTCTCTTATTGCAAAAAGATGGATACTTGAAGATACATGATTAGAAAAAAAAAAAAAAAAACCCATTCAGAGTAATCTATGTATGTGTTCCAACTTTAGTAATTTAATTGTTGATAAATTATTCATCGAGCAAACAACCCAAATCATCATTGAATGATTTGACAAGAATGTTCAATCACACGCATCTTTCAAATATCTACTCAAACGGAACACCAAATACAATGATCAATTGATCCAGAAAGCAGCAATTTTACCATGCAAAAAAGTAAACCCAACTTAATTTCGCTTTCCGTCCGGGCCATCAACCATTCTAATCACCAGTGTCTCTCGCCGGCCCAGTAATGAAGTAATAAAGGAACCTAGACAGTCCAAAACTTGGCCAACCCTCACTGGCCAACCCTCACTGGCAGATGGAGATTCATTAATCAAGTTAATCATGATGATGCATGGAACAACTCCCAAAACGCCACTTCCGTAGAGCTTTGGAGGTGGTCCAGAAAATGAGACACCCTAGTACTTCCCAAATTGAATAACGTCGTAAAGGACTTGGACCCGCGAGATCAGGGCATTGATTGCCCCCGCTTCCGCAAGGACGAAGCTCGTCTCCGTGGAGAGAATCTACGGGCAAGAAAAGGACATCGCTACGGGTTTTAGGTGATGTACACATAGTCACATTTGGTTTTTGTAATGGTCGGAGTTCATTCTCCCTCCGAACCGGCAAAGCGAGTCAAGTCATCCCGCAGATGTTCAAATCTCGATATGATAACTGGAATCGCAGATCATTGTGTAGAATGATTGGTAGAGGCAAGGTAAATGAGGGTATTGATCGAAAGATTTCTTTTTTTTAGAGGATCAATGATCACACTTTTGACTCTAAAATAGGAACATACATTGACACTTGTACACTGAGCACTAGATGAGCTTGTATTATATGAGACCGTATCATCAATTCTTGCAGCATTACGGCCGTTACAATATATCGATAATATCTTAATCGCATAAGCAATCGTTGAGTTATTCTAGCAAAAATAGAGTGAACAAGTATCCATTATTATGACTTTCTTTTTTGATAATAACACAAATGGTTCTTAAATTTCAGCCCGATATGCCATATGATCATTGAATTTTTAATTTATTCAACGTGATCCTTGAATTTTATCTTAATGTGCAATGTCGTCCATGGACTTTTAATTTGTTCAATACAGTTCACAGACTTTTGGTATATATTTAATGTAGTCTCTAAATTCTATAGAAATGTTCCATATAATTCTTCTATTAATTCAAGTTTAGGGACAATATTGAATATTTTCATATAGTCTAGGGATTACATTGAGCATCTACCAAAAGTCTAGGGATGACAATGTTCATTAGGCTAATGGACAATACGCAGTTCAAGAATCATATTGAATAGATTAAAAATTCAGAGATAATATGGGTCAAAATTTAGGGGCCATTTGTGTCATCTCCCTTTTACATTCAACTCCTTCATTCCTAGCCCTAATTGGCCAACCAAGACCAACCGAACAAGGCCTAAATAAAAATGCCTCTCCATTCCAAAAATGTGAACTTTAAAACACAAGGGATGAATGCCCTAATTTCAAGTTTGCAATCTCTAATTAGTTGGACCTCGTGACTCAAGACTCTTACTCACATGCTTTAAGCTAAAGCGAGGCTCTATTTCAACAGAAGTGTAACGCAAGATATGATAGGTTAAGGAAGGCTACGTTTATAAAATACCCCCTCCCCCCACCGATCACCATCGTCCATCATTTTCCCATCTATGTGGCCCCACCCAGCCTAACACGGTTGATTCATCTTCTGTGCTGGCCTTTTGCTTTTGGTTGATATGGGCGGTTTGAGTTGTGCACGGTATCTCCTTACCTTGAAATCGGGGGTATCTCCTTACCTTGAAATCGGGGTATCTCCTTACCTTGAAATCGGGAGTAATCGATTTGAAAGTGGACAATTTCCGAAATCCCAACTTAGACTAATTTTGTTACCAATGAATATGCGGGACCCCAAACAATTGGTTCCTAAAACTATTGGTTTCAGTCTGGTTCCCAAGTCTATCAAAAAAATCACTTTATTTTATATTTTAGACAAAAAAAGGAAAGTATTATAATTAAGTATAAAAAAAAAATAATATGATTTCGTGTGCGAGTCAAGTAGTTATGTTGTTATTTGTGTACGTTAACAAATTGGACCCGATGCCTGCCCCTACTTGAAATTGTTTCGCTTTGGTTTCGCACACTTGCCATCGAGATTAAATAGAAAACGCTTCGAATGTTAATGGAGAAAAATACACCGCACAAAGGACATTAGGTTGAACTTCTTCATCTATCTAGATAGCTAAACTGTCCCTTTTCTGCAAAATAAATTCACTGAAATATATAGTGGAAATATAAATCTAGATACTTTTTTTTGGTAGGAAAATTATAATTCCAGATAGTTAAATTATAAAAAGGCTATAAAAAGTCACAGTTATCTATAATTATAAAACCTACTCGAATCACGTGTTAGGATGATTAAGGACTCAGATTCTCTGGGCTTTCCACGCTGTCTCTCTTGCACGCAACTCCTAGTTTAATTCAACACACCAAAAGAAAAAAAAAGATCTAAAAATATCGAACCCAAACGAAAAATCATTTTCTGTATGGTTTTCTTTATTTTACAATATAAGCTAATTATCCAAATAACTTAATTTTTTTCTCCCCCTTCTTCTTCGGGATATCCCATGCGCCCATGGAAATTCCGACTTTCGGCTTTATATTTAATATGAACCGCCCGCCCACCCCCCCCCCCCCACGGGGCCCTGCTTAGTGGTTGGTAGGTACACGAAATGTTTTGACCAAAAAATGACAGCCCACAAATGCTGATAAATTAATAAAATGAAAAAAAAAAGATTATGATAAATTGGAAATTGGGATTTCCAAATCTCAAAAAATGAGAAGAAAAATAAGCCCCACATGGGCTTGTCCCGTTCCGTATAATATAAAATTACGTTTGACTTTTGTTTGTGGGCACGGAGACACTTGTTTCCGTATTGTCACTTTTTCGTGAAATCCTATATATCTAGGGGACGCACATTTATGCAAGCGTTTCCCAAGATTAGTGCCGTCCTCCCATGCACATGTAACCTCTTAAAATAAACAATCAACGCTATCTAATTATACCACGGAGAAAACGAGCATTAGGCCCTAACCAAAACAAGTTTTGTCACATCTCTTGTTGCTTCTCGTGTTCCCCAGCCATGCGTTACTGATTTTTGTAATCGGGTAATTTTGAAATGATTTTCATATTCTCATTGTGAATGCCAGCTGATCTCAATTTTCTTTTGAGATATACAATTTGTAGGAGTGAGGAAGAAATGATGTGAGTGATGTTGCTATCCTTTTAGAGTTGATACCATAAAAATCATAAATTGATATACTTATGACAAAAACAAACTCCAAATCAATACACTCATGAAGAATTTACCTCTTAATAACTTTCATCAAATTTTATCATAAAATTACTAAATTATATGATACACGATAATAACCCAATTAACCTGGAAATTCATATTAATTTTGAATAAACTTGTCATAATTGTATCAATTTTTTTAGTGATATTTGGAGTGAATTTATCATAAATTTATATCAATTCAGGTTTTTTTTTGTGATATTAATCTGTTTTTTTATCTTAAAAATCGCAAGACTTGCTGCCCCGAAAAGGAATTGCATCATTTTCTTTACACTTATATTTGCTTGCTTTGGAGTGATATGTACGGACTTAGCTGTCCTGGAAGCCCCAACTTCACTTTCAAGGAAACCATTCTTCTTCTTTTTTAATTGAAAATATGAACGTTAAATTACTTCACATGATTCCATTTGATTTGATCATTCAACTGACTCGTAGAATTTGACGTCACGACATGACATTTCTTCTTCTTCTTTTTCTTTTTTGCATTACTTTTCTAGAAACAAAGCTCGTATGTGTTTTTGTTTTTTTTTTTTTTTTTTTTGGCTTTGTATTTGAGAGTTTATCCATATTAAATTGGAGAAGTAGGATTTAATGACGTCAAGCAATCAGGCCCGCACGTCTACTTGGATGCGCACGCCTTATGGAAAAATTGCATCGGGCTCGTGTTGCTTGGGTGCGTAAATTTCACCACAAGACCCCACTTTTCTACCATGCGGTTGTTATATAGGCAAATCTAACACGATTTTCAAGGAAGCCACCTAAAAATTTACAAAAAATCGACAATATAATCTGTGAGGTAGGGTTTAATAACGTAAGATTGATTCAAATTTTGGGACAGTACACGTTTGCCTGTAAACTTTCACCAATTGTGGATCGAATTGAATTTTCATTTAAGTGGTTGTGAACCTTCCGTTATATTTTTTGTTAGATGTGTAATTTTTGTTGACTCATGAGAGGTAAAAGTATATTACCATATTTTTTTGAAAGAAATTTCTCATATAAACCAATATAATGGACCTAAGTAGGTCCTTAAAAGGCTCAAAGATGAAACAAGTGAGAGAATCACCCTAAGGTAGGAGATCATGCGCTATCCTCCATATTCCTTATTTGTCGAGAAGACAAATATAGATAAGGAATTAAATGGTCTCACAGTACGGAAGGTGAACTTCACATCAGGGCAAGCTTGCTTGCACTAATTATCATTGGGTAGGCCGATATGATAGCTACCCGTATCTGAGGTGAATGAGAGTAGATGAAAAACCCACTATAGAGCTAGCATGCCTTATGGCACTGCACACAACTGCAGGCTAGCTCTATACCCCCGGTCGTATGCAATGTTGTATAAATTTAAAATAAAAATAAAAAGGAAAGGAAGAGGAAAAAGAAAAGATGTGCTTTATATTTTTTTTTGAAAGAATTCGTTTTTTTATCGAGCCAACAATGTTTGTTACTAAGTTTTACTCATTTTTTATATATGTCACTCTATGTACAAAATACGGTGATACTTAGTTCAGAGGAATAACCTCATTGCGAACAACAACAAACATTACCTAAAAGTTCAAACACCTGCACTATAATTACCCTTTTGTTTCAGCTTAAATCTTTAATTGGATGATCGCATCTAAATTCCACTAACCTATATAATATTCATTGACGTACAATTTATGATATTACTTTACTTTGTTATTTTTTTCTTATGGCGAATTAACTCAAGACATTGGATCATGAATTTGTATAACCAAGGTTTTCTTGATAGGCAGCAACTCTTTACATAACAAGTATTTAAACAAAAAAAAACATGCTCAAATAATAATTATTACTTTCATTATTCATCTTTCATGGAAAAAGAAATTTCCATCAACGATATTAATAGACCGGTGTTTGTGCTATCGGAATCGTAAAATCATCCCTTATGACACCATCGATAAATAATTTTCCAATTACGGATCAAATAAACTGTTTCTTTGTTGGCAAAATAATCACAACGTGAATGCAACGAAATTTCAAATTTCGGGGGAAACGAACGTGGTAATTTGCTGGTCCAGCGGCAACTTCTTCTCTCCAAACGGTGGGGCCCCGTTCGCGTCTCTCCTCCGACTCCAAACCGCAGGCAGATGGCGCCTGTCCGAACCGCCTCGTCGTTTTCCCATCCGTACGAGACGTTGGCAAAATTACATTCGGCCAAAAGCAAAAAAAATAAAAGCAAAAAAGAAGAAAGAATTTAACAAAATCGCATAATTACCGCGTCGCCATTGCCATCGGTTTTTTCTTTCTGTTTTTCCAATTAGCCGTTTAATCAAAATATTATTTCGAAATACTAAGAAAAAGGGGGAAGACGAAGATCGCGATTACACTCCAAAATAACGTCAATTTATCTCCTTCCTCTCTCTTTCTCTCTCTACATTTCATCGCGAAAACCTCCCTCCCTCTCCCTCTCCCTCTCTCTCTCTCTCTGTGGCGTTCTCGGCTCGCGATCATCTTCTGGCGTGCTTTGCTACAGGAAGGAAGAAGAGGCGGCATTGATGCTCTCCACCTCCTCCTCCGGCGGCGGCGGCGAGGCTCCGATCGTCCGTTAGGGTTCCTCCGGCCGCCGGCCCCTCGGCCTTCCTCCAGATCCGCCGGGGCGCAGATCTCGAATCGATTGCTTGTCCCCGACTCATCCTGGTTGGTAACAGTCTCTCTCTCTCTCTCTCTCTCTCTAGCGGAGCATGCATTCGAGCCCCGATGAAACGATGCCGCAGGGCTCGGATTGCTGGCCCGGCCCCCGCCCCCGCGGTTTGAAGATTGCTCACCCGCCGATCGGTCCCGCTTGAATTCGTGCAGATTTCTTCTGGAATCGACCCTCGGTCCGCCTCGGTCGCCCGCCTTTCATGTTTTGCGTCGAATCCGAATTCTCTCCTCATTGTAAGTCGATTGCGTTTTTGTTTTTGTTTTCTGTTTTTTTTTTTTTACGGATCGCCGGATCGTAGATGCGCGTGTGCGATCGTTGGGCGTTTGAGAAATGCGAGTTGGATTGATGTGGGAGGGATGGATTTTGAATTTCGCTTTTTTGTGTGTTTGTGTGTGCCAAGAGTTGATTACAGATCTTGAAAATTGGCTCCCCAAAGACGCTCGCAGCGCCACATGGGTGGCCAGATGCAGCAGAGCAACGCCGCGGCTGCGACTGCTCTGTACGACGGGTCCCTGCACAATGCGGGCCTGCCGAGCGACACTGGCGACGCGGTCATGGCTCGATGGCTGCAGTCTGCTGGGTTGCAGCATCTGGCCTCGCCTTCGGCATCGACGGGAGTGGATCACCGTCTCCTGCCCAATCTCCTCATGCAGGTACTCTCCCCTCATTTCATCTTGTTTTCCTGTTCTCGATGATCATGCCAGTGACGTGTCAATTTCTTTCCACTTTTGATTGATCGTTACACTGGCTAGTTTGGAGGGGTGATGATTTTTCAGTCGTGGACATCTGTCCAAATTCGAGGTTATTAGGAACAAATGTAAAGTTCAACCCTTTACTCGGCAACCATGGGGTGCATGATATTTTGGGAAGTTTGGTAGTTGTTTTCTATACTTAAATGCAGCTCAGGATTGTTGTGGTTTATGGTCATGGTTTTACTATTTTGTTTAGAAAATTCAGCTGATAGGTGCTATGGTGACATGTTACAGGGATATGGAGCACAATCTGCTGAGGAGAAGCAGAGGCTATTTAAGCTGATGAGGAACCTCAATTTCAATGGGGAATCTGGATCAGAGACATATACACCCACAGCTCAGACATATGGAGGGGTGGGTGAATCAGATGGCTTCTACTCTCCTGACTTCAGGGGTGATTTTGGGGCTGGGCTTTTGGATCTTCATGCTATGGATGACACAGAGCTTTTGTCTGAGGTATGATTCTCATCATGTGCTATATAGAAGTATATATCTAGAAGATATGAAAATATATTAGTGTCATGTGCTTTAAGTTGGAGAGTTATTGGGTTAAATTTCCATCAAAGTTCTCAAATTTTCATGATTCGTCTATAATAATTACATTTACAGCATACCCAATATATGAAGGAAAATAACAGCTTTAGAAGCCATTTATAGCAATGGAGTTCAAGCTTTATTAATGTATCTAACCAGAAAGCAGCATTCCACTGTGCCTGACTCCAAAAGTTTGATAATGCAGAGTCTTCTGATTCTCTAACCGCAACAGAAACTATACTAATCCATTGTTTGATTATAGTGTTTTAAACAGCACAATGACTAATGGCGCAGTTTCCTGCATTACTGATAACCCTAATTATTCTCTGTTCATTATATAATTTTTAATCAAATGCCATCTAGCAGTTAGTTGCCATCTATATCATCCTTCTCGCTGTTCCAGCAATTCCCAGAAGAAGAATTTCCCTTTGGCATAATTTATCTATCTCAGTGTTTCTATGTGTAAATTCTTGTTCGTATTACTGGAAAAGAACCATTTTCAATACTTAAGGGAGTACTTGGGGTGTCCAGAAGAAAAATCATGAATGGAATTTATTGTGAGCTGATTTTCTCTGCATTCCTGAAAGGGGTTCATTTAATTTGCTTTCTCTCTATGTCTCCATACTTGAGTTGGGGATAGATGTCTATAGAGTGATGTTTTGACTGTCTGTTTAATCCTTCAAGCATGGGGTAATGGCTGTGGATCTGTGACACCTGTTTCTAGTTTCATGCCCCATGGAATTTGCCTTGTTTCCCCAATAAAATAGACCAACCATAAGCTGCTGGCTTTCTCATAATGCTCATGATGATTCTGCACTTGCCATTCTCTGATTTTGTATCTCATCCAATCCCTTTTCCTATTCATGTGACCCAATAAAAGATGTTTATTTGATCTCTTTTTCAGCATGTCATTGATGAACCCTTTGAGCCATCGCCATTCTTGACCAGTGGCCCTAGAGGTTTCGAGAATGACTTAAATCTGAGAGCTGACACTCAGCAAAGAGGACAAATGGATGCTGATGCATCAGTTTCCTTTCCCACGAACGAGAAGGAAAGCACCACAAGGGAAAATAATGTGGCTAAGATTAAAGTTGTGGTATGCTGGCTTGCTGGACACACTTTTATTTGAATATGTGTCGGCCTTCTGCTGCTTGTCTGTTGTTTAGTTTGCTGTCTTTCTGCAGCTGAAGTTCTGACTGTCAAAGAGAATGACAGATTCGGCTAAAGAAAGTTTAAGAGAATGTCGAAACTGGATATTTATTATAGCTGAAAAGTCATTTTTGCATGTGCCTTCAAATCTCTTGACGAGCTAAAGAATTTTGTTTACCTGTTTTCGAGTTTTCATATGCTTAATAAATTAATTTATTTATTGGAAGAGAAATATACGAATTTAATGCATTTTTCAACCTGTGGAATCTCTTTCCTTTATCGGTATAATTGTGGCAATTAGGATATTTATGTGGCATTGTTATCACTCTGTGGCATTTTATACAGATAGCCATTCTGTTTTTCCTTTAATTAAATAGAGATGTAGATTATACATAATTTCTTAACAATATTCTTATATATGTGATATTATTTTTATTATTATTTTAGGTTCGAAAAAGACCTTTAAACAAGAAGGAGCTTTCAAGGAAGGAGGACGACATTGTCACTGTGTCTGACAATGCTTATTTGGCTGTCCACGAGCCCAAGCTAAAGGTTTACTAGTCTCTCTCCTAGGAGATACTATATCTGCAGATTCTGTTGTACCTTTTTATACTTTTGAGTCTGCTCAATCGCTCCCAACTTTTCACTTATATTACTTTGACAGTGGCTGGAGTAGGAAAACATCAGTAGTATGCTGAATGTACTTAAGATCTTTCTTCTTGAAGTTTGGGCCCTTGCCTTGAAACTGCAATGCCTCTATGAACATTCCTTTAGAAAAAGTAGAACTTACAAGGACAGAACTTTTTCTGAGATAATTTTCGGATGTATGCATGGGATTGTGCTAAATTTGTATGGTTCTTGTTTTTTTTTTCCGCCTTTTGTTTTATTTATTCTGATTATATGGTTTTTAATTCCGATGTTTAAGGTGGACTTGACCGCATACGTTGAGAAGCATGAGTTTTGTTTCGATGCCGTTCTCAATGAGCATGTCACCAATGATGAGGTAACATGCTTACATTCATATGAAGTTTGAATATGCTTTTTAAGTATTGATAATTCATTCTGCTGAATTTCAATGTGGAAGGGTTTTGTGTTTTCCTTCTTAACATGCATTAGTAGCATTTTCTAGTTTCTTAACAATATTCTTATAAAGATATAACTGCTTTTGCAGGTGTATCGGGAAACTGTAGAACCAATAATTCCCATCATATTTCAGCGAACCAAGGCTACTTGTTTTGCTTATGGTCAGACAGGTACATGGAAGTGTTTTCCTCACTAAATTTTGCTGCTGATCCACTAACATCTACCGATCTTTACAAACTGTTTCTGATCCAGTTTTCTTTGTTGGAAAAAGCTCCCTGCATGTTATGGGATCATGTCTAACTGTTTTGCACTGACCAGTGCTCTCTATTATTAATGTTGGTGAGGGCAGGGTAGGAAATGCGGTGGTTAATCTGTACTGGAGCTCCATTCTTGAATTGTAAAGCCTCTACATTTCACACACACACACACAAAACACATACGTATATAAATATATATGATTCTGGCTACACATGTTTCTGGATGATCAGCATCTCTCTCTCTCTCTCTCTCTCTCATATATATGTGCATATATTTTTGTGTTCCTTGACTGATGTATGGCCAATAATTTTATTATATCCAGGTAGTGGGAAGACCTACACTATGCAACCATTACCTCTAAGAGCTGTCCAAGACCTTGTCAGATTGTTGCATCAACCTGTTTACCGAAGTCAAAGATTTAAGTTGTGGCTTAGCTATTTTGAAATATATGGAGGAAAGCTTTATGATCTTCTCAGTGACAGAAGGTAAGTATATTTTAGGAATATATGCTGCACAACAATGGATTATTGTTTCTTACCAAAAAAAAAAAAAAACAATGGATTATTGCTTTGTATTCAATTGACTGATATCATCAGATGTTACAGTTTATTTTATTTTTGCGTGAGTGTTCTTTTTTTTCTTTTGTTAGAGGCTAGAAAGAAAGGAGGCCTGCTCTGACTTGAACAGAACATTTTTTTTTTGTATTGCTGATTGTATATGGCATATTGTAGCATCACACATTTTCACCCGGTAAAGTGTGTGTATATTTTACAGTTGTATATTGTAACTGATGTACATACTTGATTGGCTAATGATAGCGCAATTTTAAATTTCTGACACAAGATGACCACATATTGATGCATTTCAGAAGGATGAAACTTTTCCACCTGTTATGCCGTGAATTGAGCAGATTTTTTATGATTCTTTTGAATAGCCTTCGGTTATTGATGTTCTTGAAAGATTCTTAAGATTCTTATCAATCATGAGTCTCTCTCTATCTTGTAGACACAAGCACCCACCCACCCGCATGCCCACACACATTCATATTTTGATTATTCTGTGTACCTCAGGACCTTCACAATCTGCAAACTGGATGATTTTCGTTCACATGTGGACCTTGGAGCCATGTCCTTGATCTTGTTAATCGCTCAGATTCGGAATGCATGAAAATTGGTGTCACTGCATCAACTAGTTCTTTCCTTTGTCACTGTATCAACCAATTCTTTCCATTGGCAATTATGCTGTTGGCTGGCTTTATTCTCACCAGCATGTTTCGTGCATGCTGTGTAATCCTGGAACCCCGAATTTTAGGATGTACACATTGTCATAGCACCGGGCTTGGGGCTAGATGCATTCTTAAAAACAATCAGATACACTTGAATAAGCTCATTTCACATGAATAAGACTGAGTTTATGGTAATTTGCAAATGACAACATGCATGGTAAATATAGATGCTTGTTTATGTATAAACATGGTAATGGCTAATGCTTCATATGGTATTTAATCTATACGGTGCCAGTTCCTTTTTGCAGTCCGTTGATTGTTAATGTATAAACACACTTGTTTCACATGGCTTTACTTTCATTATAGGAAACTTTGTATGAGAGAGGATGGACGGCAGCAGGTTTGCATTGTTGGGCTGCAAGAATTTGAAGTTTCAGATGTGCAAATTGTTAAAGAATTTATTGAGAGAGGAAATGCTGCGAGAAGTACTGGCTCAACTGGTGCCAATGAAGAGTCCTCCAGATCTCATGCTATTTTACAACTGGTAGTAAAGAAGCACAATGAGGTGAAAGAATCGAGGAGGAACAATGATGGAAATGAGTCTAAAAACGGGAAGGTTGTCGGCAAGATATCTTTTATTGATCTTGCTGGTAGTGAAAGAGGTGCTGATACCACTGACAATGATCGACAGACACGGTATAGTTCTCACATTAGTATATTTACACCTAACTTGTTAATACTGATGATGTCTTCATGTTTTAATGCTAAATTGAAAAGGTTCACCCCGTGTCATGTCTGTCTTATACCTTGAATAGGAACACATCTATGTCTGGCCTTGCTTCCCTTTATCAGAAGGGGTACTTCATACATATTAGTATGTTTGCCTATTTCCTAGGCAGCAGTGGCCCCTTCTGCTAGGAGGCCAATGGAAAAGTTGCGGTTCATCTTCTGGTTTTCTAAAACTGGTCCTTTCCCATGATATTGTAGGATTGAGGGTGCAGAAATTAATAAGAGTCTTTTGGCTCTCAAGGAGTGCATTCGTGCTTTGGACAATGACCAGATTCACATTCCATTTCGCGGAAGCAAACTCACCGAGGTGCTCCGGGACTCTTTCGTTGGCAACTCAAGGACTGTTATGATATCTTGCATATCACCAAATGCAGGCTCTTGTGAGCACACACTCAATACCTTGCGATATGCTGATCGGTATGCTACCCTCTTCTGTGACATTTGGAAGGAAGCTGCTATGGTTTTCCTCAGCTCCCAGGTTTGTTTTGTTTTAACTAGATTTAATTACTTGTGAACAGTGTCAAAAGTCTTTCCAAAAGTGGAAACTCAAGAAAGGATCAAGCTGTAAATTCAGCTCCCGGTAGTAAGGATTCTTCATCAGTGTCACTGTTGCTGAATTCTGCTGACCTGGAGGACCAAGAGGTTAAAGCAGTTGATTTGGGAAGAAGGGTTGTAGAAAAAGAAAATGCTTCTCACAGTTCTGCTACTGATTATGAAAAGCTGCCTTCGACTTTTTCATCAAACTACACATCCAATGGGAGGGAGGAAAGTGGTGGTGTGACCTTTCCCCCGGTCGACAGGGACAGAGTTGACCTGAAGAACACTCATAGCAGTTCCACGAGTCAGAGAGCAAATTATTACCAAAATTCGGCTGATGTGGAAGAGAAGGTTCAAAAGGTGTCACCTCCACGTAGAAAAGGGCCTAGGGATGAGAAACAAGAGAAGCCTGCTGGGAACTGGACAAAGAAAGATGCCGTGGGATCTGATCTCCCCACCTCAAGCTTCCCTCAGCAGAATGCAGGCAGCTATAGTCAAAGTAATGCTGGTTCTAAGAGACATGAATCCGAATTGATTGATGGGAATATTAATGCAATCCTTGAGGTTTGTTTCTATCAAGGCACTTTCACTTTCCTTTAACTTATAAAATTTCTCACATGCCTTTTCATTGTTCTTATTAGCTTTTGAACTGTTCTTCCAGGAGGAAGAGGCTCTAATTGCAGCTCACAGAAAGGAAATTGAGGATACTATGGAGATTGTTCGCGAAGTAAGCTCATAATCAAGATTTCTCTTTGGTTTTGGTGATGCTCTGCACGATGACTTAGTCTGTTGTCTACACTAGAACAGTTCTCTTCCTCACTTTTAGGGCGATAACAAATGGCACCAGTAATGTGAGTTAAGGGTGAAATCATAGTTGGGTGGTGAGAGTCGATTGTGATAGTGCAAACTGCTTTGGTTCGTGTTGCATCTTTCATGGGATGGATATATCTGTCAGATATCAACCATAATATGTTGTGCACTATTTTAGATGGGATCTAATATTTTGTTTGTCCATATTACCAATACCATATAATGATACTCTCTGGTGGTCAGGAAATGAAGTTGTTGGCAGAAGTGGACCAACCAGGTAGCCTCATTGACAACTATGTGACGCAGTTGAGCTTTGTGCTTTCACGCAAGGCAGCAAGTCTCGTGAGCCTTCAAGCTCGTCTTGCCAGGTTCCAGCATCGACTGAAAGAGCAAGAGATACTTAGTCGTAAGAGGGTACCTCGTTAAGGGAGCTGCAGTTCTGCACTGGCGATGGCACAGTTGACTGTAATGTAATCTCTGTCGCTAGTTACTTGCTATTTCTAATACGACCAATGACTCATCTTGTATTGAGGATATTAAAGCCGCACAATTGAACATTCCCCTTTCATCTGTATTGACTGATGGACACAGGTACTGGTCAGTGGGTCATGATTGTACTTAATTCGTGCTGCGTTGGTGCAAAGGGAGGTATTGTGTTGGTGGCGATTCATGGGAAGGAATTGCAGCAGTTGATTATTGACCAATGCCGATCGCGACCGGACTTGCATTAGTGAAAAGTGGTGGTGACGAGAATTGCTTTATCGACTGCTCATTGTGGGTATATGTTGTTGTCGACTGTATCTTTGGACAAGTCTGGTGGCTCTCTTTGCTGTGTATGGTGAATCACGAGGGCCTTCGGCTGCCGTTTGTCTGGCGATTGGAATTTGAAAACATTTTCCTTGAAAGGAAAGACAAAACTTTCAAAAGATAGAATGTGTTTCTTTTATTCACTGAAATATATGGCATTCTGCCAACCTTGTATCTTATATTTCTGTGCTGCCAGAATGTTTTGTAAAGTGAACAAATCATCCAATGACAAACGTGTGTATTTTTTCCTCGTCTTGATTGAATAATAAAATGCCAGAAGTGATTAGGGATGTGCAAAAGAATCGGGATCCGTCTGGAACCGGTGGTTCTTGAGGGAACCGGTCCAGTTCCCAGTTCCAATTTATGGGAACTGGTGGGTTCCGGGTCCGGTTCCCGGTTCCATGGGCGGATCCGTCCACCCGCCCACCCGGACCGGACTGATTAATTTTTAATATTAAAAAAAATTAAAATTACTAATTAACAAACCCTTGATAGCAGTTGTTGCCTCTCCGATTCCGTCTCTCTCTCTCTTCCCCTGATCGCCATTTCGATTCCGTCGATGGAGTTGCAGTGATCTCTGTGGGCTCTGTGGGGGATTGGCTTCGCCACATTGCGCTCCTGCTCGGTGGATCTCACTCCTTGTCCGGCGATTTGCATCGGCCCGCTCCAGCCTACGATCTGTAAGTATCCCCTTGATCTCGCGCCTTTCCTTTTTTTTTTTCTTGCATCTCCTCATTCGAGGTTTGTCGCATGAGGAATTCGATCTCTCATCGCTATTAGAACTTGCTAACGACCTATAGAATTTCGGTGGAATTTTGTGCTCGGTTGTTGAGTCGTTGCCCCTCCGCTGGTTCCATGGATCCATTCGGGAACCGGACCGGACCGGCGGTCCGGTTCCTAATGGATCTATGCAACAAACGGGTGGATCTCAGTTTTCATAATTCAGAACCGGTCCTTAGCGACCGGTTCTCAGTTCTAGGTTGGGAACCGCCCGCTCGGATCATGCACACACTAGAAGTGATTGTGTGAAGGAGATGATTAAAATGAAAGGAACAAGAGAAGAAAATAGTTGGTCCTAATATAATATTAAATTCCATCGAGATCGGTCAAATTTGATAGGCATCGTCTCCTTTAATAGTTCAGATTCAATTTAGTTACGTAATATTTTTGGGGTCAGGTCATTTTTGAAGATGTGAACTCAAAATTGACTAAAAATTCACGAGTTGTCTCTTTAGAGCTCGTGCACTCAAATTATCCCGAGAGCTGGTGGTTTAACGCGTTTGAAGAATCTAGAAAGCCCGTTTATAGGGAGACAAATGATGACAATAATAACTTACAGATTCTCAAAATTTTACAGAAATAGAAAAAAAAAACAATATCTGGCTAAAAATAAAATTAAAAGAGAAAAACAAGGGAGCCGGCCCGGCCCGGCCCGTCCCAAAATGTGACCGTTACGTCCGCAACGTTCGACCCGCTCCCCTCCATCTTTCCACGACTTCGAAATGAATAAAATGAATTCAAGCATCTCCCTGAAATCAACCTCCCCATCTCTCTCTCTGTCTCTGTCTCTCTCTCTCTCTCTGATTTCTCAGAAAAAATGGCGTTGAGATCGCTCGACAATGCTCTCCCCATTACTCCAGACAGGCCCAAGAAGCAAGCCAAGGTCGCGATCCCTCTCCCGAAACCGCCCTCCGCTGCCGCGGCCGCGGCCGCCGCCGTCAATGACGAGAACAAGGCCCCGCTGCCGCTGCCTCCGTCCGGAGACGCCACCATCGACTACGTCTCCTCGGAGGATCTTGCACCGATTCCCGATCCCGAATCTAAGATCCACGTAAGCCGCCCCACTTCCCCCCCTGGCCCTGATTTTAGGGTCGTCTCTGCGTTTGCAGATTGTTGAAAGTTTCGAACTTTGTTGGCGATAATTATTGCGGCATTAGGAAATGCTCAAATTGGGTCTATTGTTTTGAGTGATTGGGTTTTTTCGTGCAGTGCTTGATCGAGGGTTTGGAGTCGAAGGATTGGATCAAGGTCTGCGATTGGCTGAATAATGCCCGCCGGTTCGCCTTGTACAATTCTGATCTCATGCTTCCTCTGTTGTAAGCTCTCTCTCTCTCGCTCATCCTTTGTTCATAAGGCGAATGCGTAATTTCACTGTGATGAGTTTTCGTTAATGTATGTGAATTATATGTGCAGGGAAAAGGTGATGCTGGTTCTGGTGAAGGCCATGAAGAACCCCAGGAGTGCTTTGTGTAAGACCTCCATCATGGCCGCGTCGGATGTCTTCAAGGCCTACGGCGATAAGCTACTCGATGCAGCTAATTCCAATGCTCTTGACCAAATGGTATAACTCCAGAAGGGTCATATCATTTTACTAATCTGGGTGATTTAGATTAATTTAATTGGTCCTTTTGATGAATCTGACTGATCCTTCTTTTGTGGCATCTCAGCTGCTGCAGCTGTTACTGAAGGCATTGCAGGACAAGCGGTTTGTGTGTGAAGAAGCAGACCGAGCACTGACCGCAATGGTGTGCTCTCTGACTCCTCTGCCTCTTCTTCATAAACTCCGCCCCTATGTCAGCCACTCCAATCTCCGAGTCCGGGCAAAAGCTGCTGTTTCCATCTCCAACTGTGTCTCCAAGATGGTAAATTTATTAGAATTTCCCTTTCTTGTGGTCTTTTCATTGTTTGAGATTTGAGGGTGATGATGGGTTTTGGTCTTTATAGGGCCTAGAGCAGATGAAAGAATTCGGGTTGGCGTCGCTTCTTCAAATGGCCGTGGAGTTGTTGAATGATAGGCTGCCAGAGGCGAGAGAGGCGGCAAGAAGCATCGTGGTGTGGATGTATGAGTGTGTCACAGAGAACCAAGAACAGAAGCAGGAATCTTGGCAAAGCTTTTGCCAGATCAGTTTGCCTCCTGCTCATGTTCAGTCCATGATCAAAATTGCATCCTCTCAGTAGTAGTAGGATCAGGGAGAGAAGCAGTAGCTGATGTAGTGGCAGCAGTCTAGCATAAAATCATAAGTCCTAATTTAAGTTTTATCATGTAAATTGGCATTTACATGCTTGTCTTCTTCGCTTGTATAATTTAAGATTGTCTGGAATATAGTAGCCATGGGATTTCTTGCAGTTCACTAAATCCCCTTGTTGTTTGTGTAAGATAAAATGGTACCGATGAAGATATTTACTTATCTGATCCCACAGCCCCTTGATGTAGTTTGGGTTGTTGTGGTTCTTCTACTGGATACAAACTCAACTTTGTCCTTCAACTCACTTTAGCGTTGGTCAAGAAATTTGCTTAATTGCCCACCAGATTTGGTGGCCCTCATGACCAGCTTCATGATAGTTCAAGTTCTCTTTATCAATTTTTGAGTAAAAAGATCAGAAAACCAAACAAAGGGATGAATGAGAAGGAGAAATTTTCTGAATTTTGGGACCAGGAAAGTGAGATAGGTAAAAAGACAACTGGGCTTCATCAGAAGGAGCATAAAATCAGGAGGGAGCAACGGACTCGGCTCCCATTAGTGCAATCCCAGGGGGAGGCATTCATGAACTAGCAGCAGCATCGCAAATTTTCCGTTCTGCTCCTGAATCAAGTGTGTGAAGAAACACCGCCAAACCAAACGAGTGCCCTCACCTGAGAACAGGAGGGAGCGAGCGTGACAGGAATAGGGAGCTTTAAAAAGTCCCACATCGGCTGGAGAAGAGGCCGACAACTGCGACGCCAGTTTAAGAAGCGAGGGATGAGACGGTTCAAAGCATACCTTTCTCGGCCTTTTGGCTAAGATCAAGTGTAGTATCTGTTCTTATCAGTTTAATATCTGATACGTGGGCCATCGGTCCACATGATATTAAATTAATTTTTTTAGGGGGAGAGTCCATCACAGTAGCTTGCTACTGGGGCTCTCGAGCGTCGCCTAGGCGTTGCACTGCTGCCTTGGCCTGGCGCACCCCACCAAATCAAGTCCAATTTTGTCGTTCCTTGTTTGCCTGGGTCTGTTTAAGATAATTGGGTCTTCCAATGTTTCGGGCTCAGGCCCTTGATGGGTTGGGCCAGGTTTCCTTTAGGGGAGGATTTGCTAGGCTTCTTGAGTTGGTCAGATTGGCTAGGTTGGGTCGAGCCCATCTTTTCATGATTAATGCCGCAGGGCTGGGCCTCGTTGAAGGTAACGCTGTTTGGTTTCATCAATCAATAGATAGATTTAACAGAAGTGTCATGATTATTGTCACTGGGACATATATGATTTCCTTACGAACGTAGTGTTCCATTATTCCATACCCCAAAAAATTATTTAAAAATATAATTATGTTATACAGGCACGATAAGATTACTATTTGAATATAACGAGATATATATCGTTTTTTGAAATGTAATTTGTTATTAAATATGCAAAGACGAAACTGGAACGGTAAAATAGGTGCTTGTCCCGAGGGTGCATGGAACCGTTATTCCATGACCACCCTCGAAAAATTAGCTAAATTCCTAGTGTTGGAAAACATCGTTATCATTTGATTAATTTTTTGAAACATAGAAAGAAATGGGTATTCTTATATCCACAATGAGTCGTTTGACCTGGGCTAGAAAAATCAACAAGAACAAAGATATATAAGAGAAACCTCACTCTGGAGTCATATTTAACTTTTGCTTTAGTCGTCTAAATTAGTAGGTTTTGGAGGAACAAAGCTCATATGGTCCCTTCTGGAAACTCAGTTAGTACTCATTTACGATCGACATGATACCGCTCCATTGTAATCTGATTTTTATATTGAATTTATATTATAAGATAAAATTAAATTCGAATATATAAATAAAAATAAGATTAAATTAAAAATTAAAAATTAATTTTTGTTATTTTGAATTTCTTACATTAAAATTTAAATGTTATTGAAATATAATTTTAATTTGTTAATTTAAGAAATTTATTATTTGAGAAAAAACTTTCTTATCGTAGATATTAAAAATCTTATTTGCTTTTATCTCACTTTCTTTATAGAATAATTTTATCTTTGTTTATATCCCATTTATATCCGATTTTATTTATATTGGGCACATACCAAGCACAAAATAGGATAAATTTTATCATATTTTGAATTTTCTAAATGCAGCCAGAGTGTGCGAAGAAACACCACCAAGCCAAACAAAATCAGAGACCACCCAATGAGTATCCCTCACCTAAGAACAAAGGGAGCGGGTGTGCAATGGTAATAGAGAGCTTTCATTAGTCCCACATCAATTGGTAGAAGAGGCTGACAACTTGGACACTAGTACAAGATGCTAGGAAGGAGACGGGTCAAAGCATACCTTTCTCGGCCTTTTGGCTAAGATCAAGTGTAGTATCTGTTCTTATCAGTTTAATATCTGATACGTGGGCCATCGGTCCACATGATATTAAATTAATTTCTTTAGGGGGAGAGTCCGCCACAGTAGCTTGCTACTGGGGCTCTCGAGCGTCGCCTCGGCGTTGCACTGCTGCCTTGGCCTGGCGCACCCCACCAATTCTTAGTATAAATGGTCCGGCCCAGCTAGTGTTTTGTCCAGGCCTATTCGTAGGTCGGGTGGGCTGGGGATTGTGTCGGTCAGATGGGCTCAGTCTGGTGGTCGGAGAGTGTGCTGGAGATGGCCCATGAATAAGTGTGGGTTGATCTTTGTTGACATTTTCAAGTAAGGATTCCCATAATTTATGAAACTTATTTACTTTAGTATATACAGATCGTTTTTTATGCTTTCATTAACAACTGGGAAAGGGAAAATCCAAGAATTGATAGGGCCTCCTCACCCGTATGAGATTTGAAGAAAATATAAAAACCAAACCACCATTTACCAATTTAGCTGCGAATCATGAATTGCGTATTATATTTATATCATAAGTGGAAGAGAAAAGTTTCTAAACTATTACTTTCGTCTGCTAACGTGATGTCTAGGCTACAAAACATCAGAGAGGGAAACATCTCATGGCGGAACTTTCACGCCAGGCCCATCTGGTTGACATCACATCGCAAGCTGGTCTGAAGAAGCAGCTCTCCATCTCAGAGCCTTCTATAATGACATGGACGAAGCATCTCATCACTAGTCCCAATAAAACTAATTCTTCATGAAACCTTTCTTATTGCTAGCAGAACCAAGTATGATAAAATGGCCAGGCTAATTCCCACCGAAATCTCCATTGGAAAATAACCTCTTGACCACGAAGCTTATCCAGTAAGAACGTTAGGTTTATGGGGTTCTTTTGTTCTTTCTTCTCTTAAATGGTAAGTCCTTAGCAGAAAGTGATAATTTGCTTTGTTCTTTTCTTTATATTAATTTAGGGGTGCTCTTAATAACTTAAGATCCGTGAATATTGAAATATGGCACAGTGTTATATATGACAAGCAATGTCTAATGATAATCAAGCCTCGATTTCATTTTGGCTTTGAGTCTTTGAAAAAGGTTATTTGATGAGAAAAATAATTTAAGTTGGAAACAAAATAAAGAAGAGCTTTCTTTGGAAAGATAGTGTAAATAATTTCAATTGAGACAATATTTTTCCTTACTTTTTACTTTTCCTCTAAAAGCTCGAAAATGGAAAGAAATCTTCAAGTTAAAAAAAAAAAAAAGGTTAGTATCACAAAAAACTCAAATTGGTATATTTGTCATATTTATCCTTAATTTTTTTTATCGCATAAAACCTAAAAATGATAAACCTATGACACATTTATCCCAAATAAATTTTTTAACCACAAGAAACACTAAATTGGTATACCTATGACAAATTTATCTTTCGTCACTTTCTATCAAATTTCTGTTATTGAATTTGCTAACATGGATAACGCATGGTAATGTAGTATGATGATCATGGAAATTCATAGGGTTAATACCATGAAAAATATCAAATTTGTTATAAGTGTACCATTAAATTTATCATAAGTTTATTAATTTGGGTTTTTTTGTAATATTTACCTTATGGATTTCCATGTGAACTTATCACATTACGATACCACATCATCCTATGTTGTCCATGTGAGTAAATTTAATAATAAGATTGAACAGACACTAACCGAGGGTCATTTTCGAGTTTTCTGTGATAAAAAAATTAGTTTGGGATAAATATATTACGATTGTACCATTTTGAGATTCATGGTAGAGCCTAATGAGAAATTTCTAAACTTTGCAGGGGGGTCAAAGTTGGAATAAAACAAAAAACCGAAGAATCATATGCGAGAAGAAAGAGGACCAAGAACCCAGGACCGCAAAGGCTGCCCCGTGGCGTCTGAGGTTTGAGTTCAGCTTCATGTTTTATCCACTTCCCCTGACTCAAATCCAAAAAGCACTAAGCCATCGATGCTTCGATGCTTTAGAAGCCCTCGTCTTAAATCTTTTTAAGTATCCAACCTGAAATCTCACTCTTTTAGTGTGCTTCGCCTCCAAAGGTGTCCGCTTTTATCCAATCCTACGAGATCAGTAAAAGACAAATAGGCTCGATCAGGAGGAGAACTTCAATTCCGGAGGAGCAACAAACACCCGCCCAACCTGAGAACAGAGGTGTGTAGTGAGTGTGCTGACAATAATGAAGAGCTTTCATCAATCCCACATCAGATTATAGAAGAGGCTGATAATTGGGATGCCTAGTATAAGATGCTAGGAATGAGATGGGTCAAAGCATACCTTTCTCGGCCTTTTGGCTAAGATCAAGTGTAGTATCTGTTCTTATCAGTTTAATATCTGATACGTGGGCCATCGGTCCACATGATATTAAATTAATCTTTTTAGGGGGAGAGGCCATCACAGTAGCTTGCTACTGGGTCTCTCGAGCGTCGCCTTGGTGTTGCACTACTGTCTCGGCCCGGCGCACCCCTCCAATTCTTAGTATAAATTGTCGGTAGCCCGGTGAGTTCCAAACATATTGGTCAGATGGGCCGCGGGCCCTGTCGACGGGGCGTCGTGTGTCGACAGGGAGGAGAGCCCAGTCACGTGTCGATAGGGAGGAGCCCAGTAGGGTCCGAAAGCGTGCAGGAGATACCATTAGTAAATGTAGGTTGATCTTTCTTGTCATTTTCAATTAAGGATGAAAGCATTGGTGTTCCCATAATTTATGGAACTTATTTTACTATTCGATGGCCGGACATTCAAGCACAAAGATTGTTTGTTTTGGCTATTATCAACAACTGGAGAAGGAAAAATCCAAGAATTGATAGGGGGCCTCACCCGTATGAGGTTTGAAGAAACCTAAAATCCAAGAATTGCAGCTTAATATTTATGTAATAAGGGGAAGAGAGAAGTTGGTGAACTCTTACGGCAGATGGAGATCTGCTAACATGATGTCTAGGCTACAAAACATAAAAAAGGAAACGTCTCAAGGCCGAACTTTTGTAATGACACAGAATGATACATTTTATCACTAGTCACAGCAAACTTAGTACTTGTAAAGCCTTTCTTATTCATAGCAAGACCAAGTATGATAAAAAGCCAGGCCAATTCCACTGAAATCTCCATTGGAAAATAACCTCTTGACAACGATGCATACATAGTAAGAAATTTAGGTTATGTGGGGTTTCTTCATGCATTATCCTCTTAGTTGAAAGCAATAATTTGTTTTGCTCATTCTCTATTTAGGCTCCGTTTAGTTCAGCTTTCCCCATGGGCTTTGGGCCCATTGGGAAAAATATTTTGTGTTTGGTAACCATTTTTGAAAACTCATTGGCCAAATATTAAGACTCCGTCGCTTGAAAGCCCAATGTAGTGCGGATCAACTTTTTGGGCATTTCGTAAATACAAGTTCACTATTCATCATAGTTACTGTTCATCTTCTTCTCTGTTTGTCTTTGTCTTCCCTGCCGCTTGACAGTTTGGTTTCTCTAGCAGCCACCACCGTCGTGTGGGGGTTGCTTGTCCCCGGATGACCACCGCCTAGGGTGGCACGACACGCAACCCGTGCGTCACACGCTCGCGCATGACGAAGCGACGCCGCTGAGGTCGCGACCTTAGTCGCTAGATCTCGGCCGTCGGGAGGCCAAATCAGCGGTTTGGCGGCTAGATCGGCGGCTCGCGCGGCCGCCATTTTATTGTCGATTTTTAAAAAAAAAATAGAAAAAGTCAATTACAAATATAAGTTTTGCCAAATGGTGTTTATGTTAAAGTCATTTTTCAATGTTATTTAAGATTGCAATTTACCAAACGGTGTAGCATTTCGGAAACTCCTTTAACTCAAAGATATTTGCATTCTCTCAAAGCCATTTCCGCAAAGTTGAACCAAAAGGGCCCTTAATTTAGGGGTGCTCTTAATAACTTGACATCCATGAATATTGAATATGGTAGTGTTATATGTGACAAGTAATGTTTAATGTTCATTGAGCCTTGTTTTCATTTGGGCTTTTGCTATAAGGTCTCGTTAAGTGTTGGTATTTAACAATTGTTTTGTCGGTTTTGATCCCACAACAAAATTTTTTTCACCGAATGTTAGTCTCGGCTTTTATTTAACAAGAACAAAAGTTCTGTGCCGATTCTGGATAGAGAATATCAAATGCGATACATCTGTTGAATTTCCAATTTCAAACAGTACTGTAAAACCTTACCGGTTGATCTACTAACTTTAGGACACAACTTAAACTATGCTAGAATCCAATTGACGGCATAACTCTAAGATAATACGACACGATGCCATAATTTAATCAACGACAATATGACTGGATCGAAGATACAACATCGGAATCTAATAGATGACACTGCGCTAGAGATACAACGTTGTAATTTAATCAATGATGTTGCACCAGTATATAGACACTCCCCAAATCTAATTGATGACAGGAATCTAAAAGCTACTACTAGAGAAAATTAAAATAATGCATAAATAAAGAGATAACCTTTGATGTATTGTTCTTGGGGCGCTTTCTCGTTGGACTAGTGGGATATTTATAAAGAAATTTGGAAATCGTTGAACAGTTGTCCATCTTCTATTAACTGCTTCCAACTTTAGGCACATCCCATTTTCTTTGTAACGAACTCGCCCATTTCCTTTGTAACTGTCTTGATTGAGCTCTACTTTTCTCGGTTTATTGACACAAATTGCATGACTGGGCACTTGAGTGTTAATCACTTTTTCAACTGTGTGCTCCCTTGACGCTTCTTAGAATATTTAAAATGTTTTCATTCAAAATTTGCTGCCAGCTTTATTTGGGTGGCAATCCAATATTTGCCAATTGCCATCATATTTCAACAATTAATCACGTGGAAGCTTCTTGACTTGCTATCAATCATTGAACCTTAATTTTCAGACTATGTTAATATCCCAACAATACATACATGTGATTTTGCTTAACTTGTATCAACCCTCTCGACGGACACATGATAGTATGACCAACTTTAAGTGTCAATAGCACCGAATCACTTTATGCGTGTTTTTTAAAGGAGTTTGAGTAGTTTTTTTTTTTTTTTAAGTAATGAGTGGTGATTGAATTTGAAAGTAGCATTTGACAAAAACTAATTGACGAGAAAAATAATTTAAACTGGAGAAAGAAAAGTAATGAGTTTGAGTAGTTTTTGCTTACTTTTTTATTTTCTCCAAAAATTCAAAAAAATGGAAAAAAAATCCTTAAGTTAAAAGAAAATTCGCATATGATTTTCCACTAGTTAATATTTGTAAATTTTGAATTTTTTTTAGGCGTTGATAGTAGGTGTGAGCATAATCTGAGTTGGGCCGGTCCGCCCCCTAACCTAGGACCAACCCGCATAGTGCTAGTTCTCAATTTTTGGGACCGAGGATCGACCCTATTGAGTTTGGGACCGAGAACTGGACCGACCTAATGGGTTCGGTCTAGTTCCAAGGTCAACCCGAGACCAATCGATAATTTTTTATTTCATTTTTTGTACTCCTTAAAAAAACGATTAAGGACTGAACTGACCCAATGGGTTCGGTTCGGTTTCATGGTCAACTCAAGACCAACCAATAATTTTTTTATTTCATTTTTTGTATTTTTTAAAAAAGCGATTGAGGACCAGGCGACCTAATGGGTTCGGTCCGGTTTAAGGTCATTCGAGGATCAACTAATAATTATTATTTCATTTTTTGTACTCCTTAAAAGGGCAACCGAGGACCATTACTGACCAAATTGGTTCGATGATAAGTGAGGTTAGCTAAGAAAGGCAAGCGGTGAGGGTCAAGTGGGGTGAGCATCGAATAAAATGAGCATCGAATGTCGAATGGGAAGCAACAAGCCAAGCGAGCACCCAAAGCAAGCGAGGTGAGTGTCAAGTGGTGAGCGGAAAAGTTGTTTCTTTCGATTTTGGCAAATTGAAGACGAGAGAACAAATAAGACAGAAGAGAATGAATACTAGATGATGATGTCACAAGGAGCTATTTATGCCTTTTTGGATACCGTGAAGATTTTTCATAAAAACATTTTCCTTCTTTGTAAATTATGACTATTAACGCCGTAAAAGACATTAAAAATCTAAGTTATTAAATAATAATGTAAAATTACTTAAACTCATCACTAAAGAGTTGTTTAATATTGTTGACGTCGTTTATTTTAAGATTTTCTTTACATAAAAAATTATAAAAAATATTATATATATATATATATATATATATATATATATATATCTCTCCCAGAGGACCAACCTACACAAAATTTGATGCAGAATTCTAGGTGACTAAGGCCACCGACCCAATCTCCCTAGGAACCGAACAAGGACCCAGGCAAAGTTGAAGTTGGGGCTGGTCAAGGTCGATCCGGGTTGACCTTGGACCGATGCTCACCCCCTAGTTGATAGTTTCACTTGTGAAATCAAAATCTACAAAACCTCCACAAGAAGCAAAGACAATGTAGGAGCCCTTATCAGATCAGAAATTGAGTGTCAATAGCACCGAATCACATGTTTTTTTAAAGGAGTTTGAGTAGTGTTTTATTTTTTTTTTTTTTTTTTTTTTTTTTTAAGTAATGGGTGGTGATTGGATTTGAAAATAGCATTTGACAAAAACTAATTGACGAGAAAAATAATTTAAACTGGAGACAAAAAAATAAAAACTTTCTTTTGAAAGATAGTGTAAATAATTTGATGAAAATAGTTCTTTGCTTATTTCTTATTTTTATTTTTCCTCTAAAGATATTGTAAATAATTTGATCAAAATTCCAAAGGCGTCCGCTTTTATCCAATCCTATGAGATCAGTAAAAGACAATTAGGCTTGATCAGGAGGAGAATTTTAATTCTGGAGAAGCAACAAACTCGGCTCGATGAGTGCGTTCCCCACAATCTCCTTCGCAAATTTTCTTGTTCTGCTTTTGAACAAGTGCGCGAAGAAACACAACCCCCCCAACCTGAGAACAGAGGTGTGCAGTGAGTGTGCTGACAATGATGAAGAGCTTTCATCAATCCCACATCAGATCATAGAAGAGGCTGATAATTGGGATGCCTAGTATAAGATGCCAAGAATGAGACGGGTCAAAGCATACCTTTCTCGGCCTTTTGGCTAAGATCAAGTGTAGTATCTGTTCTTATCAGTTTAATATCTGATACGTGGGCCATCGGTCCACATGATATTAAATTAATTTCTTTAGGGGGAGAGGAGAGGCCACCACAGTAGCTTGCTATTGGGTCTCTCGCGCGTCGCCTCGGTGTTGCACTGCTGCCTTGGCCCGGCGTACCCCTCTAATTCTTAGTATAAATTGTCGGTAGCCCGATGAGTTCCAAACATTGGTCAGATGGGCTGCGGGCCGTGTCGATAGGGAGGAGAGCCCAGTCACTTGTCGATAGGGAGGAGCCCAGTCGGGTCCGAAAGCGTGCAGGAGATACCATTAGTAAATGTCTTTCTTGTCATTTTCATTGGGGTTCCCATAATCTATTCGATGACCGGACACTCAAGCAACAAAGATTGTTTATTTTGGCTTATTATTAACAACTGGAAAAGTAAAAATCCAAGAATTGATAGGGGCCTCACCCGTATGAAGGTTTGAAGAAACCTAAAATCCAAGAATTGCAGCTTACTATTATGTAATAAGGGGAAGAGAGAAGTTGGTGAACTCTTACGGCGGATGGAGATCTGGTCACATGATGTCCAGGCTACAAAACATAAAAAAAAAAAAAGAAAAAAGAAACGTCTCAAGGCTAGTCACAGCAAACTTAGTCCTTGTAAAGCCTTTCTTATTCATAGCAAGACCAAGTATGATACAAAGCCAGGCCAATTCCACCGAAATCTACATTGGAAAATAACCTCTTGACAACGATGCATATATAGTCAGAAATTTAGGTTATATGGGGTTTCTTCATTCATTCTCCTCTTAAATGGTAAGTCTCTTAGTTGAAACCAATAATTTATTTTGCTCGTTCTCCATTTAATTTAGGGGTGCTCTTAATAACTTGACATCCCTTAACTTTAGGACCCAACTTAAACTATGCTAGAATCTAATTGTTTTCATTTGGGCATAACTCTAAAATAAACAATTGTTTTGTCGGTTTTGATCCCACAACAATTTTTTTTTTCACTAGAATTTAATCAAACAAGAACATAATATGACTAGATCGAAGACATAACATCGGAATCTAATTGATGATATTGCGCTAGAGATATAACGTTGGAATTTAATCAATGATACTGCACCAATATATAGACACTCATTGGAATCTATCTAATTTGATGATGCTACGATAGAGATATAACATTGTAATTTAATTAACGATGCATCACCGGTATATAGATACTATCCGAATTTAATTGACGATAGGAATCTTAAAGCTACTGCTAAAGAAAAACTAAATAATGCATAAATAAAGCAATAACATTTGATGTATTGTTCTTGGGGGCTTTCTCGTTGGACCAGTGGCATATTTATAAAGAAATTTGGAAATCACTCAACAGTTGTCCATCTTCTATTAACTGCTTCCAACTTTACTCACGTCCCTTTTTCTTTGTAACGAACTCGCCCATTTCCTTCGTAACTGCCTTGATTTTGACACAAATTCCATGACTGAGTACTTGGGCGTTAACCACTTTTTCAACTGTGTGCTGTGCTCCCTTGACGCTTCTTAGAATATTTAAAATGTCTTCATTCAAAATTTGCTGCCAACTTTATTTGGGTGGCAATCCAATATTTGCCATCATATTTCAACAATTAATCATGTGGAAGCTTCTTGACTTGCTATCAATCATTGAACCTTAATTTTCGGATTATGTTAATATCCCGATGATACGTACATGTGATTTCGCCTAACTTATAACAGCCCTCTTGACTGGCACACGATAGTATGATCAACTTTAAATGTCAATAGCACCAAATCACTTTATGTGTGTTTTTTAAGGGAGTTTGAGTAGTTTTTTTTTTTTATTTTAAGCAATGAGTTGTGATTGAATTTGAAAATAACATTTGACAAAAATTAATTGACGAGAAAAAATAATTTAAACTAGAGAAAGAAAAGAAGAGCTTTCTTTTGAAAGATAGCGTAAATAATTTGATCAAAACAGTTTTTTGCTTACTTTTTTATTTTCTCCAAAAATTCAAAAAATGGAAAAAAAAAATCCTTAAGTTAAAAAGAAATTCGCATATGATTTTCCACTAGTTAATATTTGTAAATTTTGAATTTTTTTAGGCAACGATAGGTTCACTCGTGAAATCAAAATCTACAAAACCTCCACCAGAAGCAAAGACAATGTAAGATCCCTTACCGGAAATTGAGTGTTAATAGCACCAAATCACTTTATGCATGTTTTTTAAAGGAGTCCAAGTAGTTTTTTTTTTTTTTTAAAGTAATGGGTGGTGATTGGATTTGAAAATAGCATTTGTCAAAAACAAATTGACAAGAAAAATAATTTAAACTAGAGACAAAAAAAGAAGAACTTTCTTTTGAAAGATAGTGTATATAATTTGATCAAAATGGTTTTTTGCTTATTTTTTATTTTTTACTTTTCCTCTAAAAATTCAAAAATGGAAAGAAATCCTTAAGTCAAAAGAAAGTTATGATTTTCGACTAGTTAATATCTGTAAATTTTGAATTTTTTTAGGCTTTCATAGTATCACCCGTGAAATCAAAATCTGCAAAACCTTCACAAGAAACAAAGACAACATAGGAGTCCTTATGAGATATTGAATGTCAATAGCACCAAATCACTTTAGGCGAGCTTTTTAAAGTAGTTTGAGTAGTTTTTCTTTTTTCTTTTTTTAAGTAATGGGTGGTGATTGAATTTGAAAATAGCATTTGATAAAAACTAATTGATGAGAAAAATAATTTAAACTGGACACAAAAAAAGAAGAGCTTTCTTTCGAAAGATAGTGTAAATAATTTGATCAAAATGGTTTTTTGCTTACTTTTTTTATTTTTCCTCTAAAAATTCAAAAAATGTGAAGAAATCCTTAAGTTAAAAGAAAATTCACATATGATTTTCCACTAATTAATATCTGTAAATTTTGGAATTTTTTTAGGTGTTGTTAGTTTCACTTGTGAAATCAAAATCTACAAAACCTTCACAAGTAGCAAAGACAACATAGGAGCCCTCACGAGAAATTGAGTGTCAATAGCACCGAGTCACTTTATTCGTGTTTTCCAAAGTAATCTGAGTAGTTTTTTTTTTCTTTAAAGTAATGGGTGGTGATTGAATTTGAAAATAGCATTTGACAAAAACTAATTGACGAGAAAAATAATTTAAACCGGAGACAAAAAAAAAAAGAAGAGCTTTCTTTCGAAAGATAGTGTAAATAATTTGATCAAAATGGTTTTTTGCTTTTTTTCTCCTCTAAAAAAGTTAAAAAATGGAAAGAAATCCTTAAGTTAAAAGAAAATTCACATATAATTTTCCACTAATTAATATCTGTAAATTTTGAATTTTTTAAGGCGTTGTTAGTTTCACTCGCGAAATGAAAATCTACAAAACCTACCTAAGACGCTAAGACAGCGTAGGAGCCCTTATGAGAAATTGAGAGCCAAGAACCCCAGACCGAAAAGGCTGTCCTGTGGCGTCGTCTGAGGTTTGAGTCCAGCGTTTTATCCACTTCCCCGACTCAATCTCAGAGCCGAAAGGCTGCCCTGCTTCGATGCTTCAATGCTTTAGAAGCACTCATTTCAACTCCGTTTTATCCAATCCGAGAGCAGCCCAAGATGGTCGTGATTCATGCTTCTCCTTACAAGGTCAGTTCTTTTCTTCGTTGCTCTCGTGCGAATTGCTTGGTCCTTCTCGAGTTCGCGGCATTTGGGTTTTGTATGTAGTGGCTGGGGATGCTTAAATCTTCGTTGCTCGTGCGACTTGCTTGGTCCGTCTGGAGTTCTCGGCATTTGGGTTTTGTATGTAGTGGCTGGGGATGTTGAAATTGTTGGAGGGATTGAGTTCTTTTTCTTGCTCTCTGAGATGGGTTCAATTGGTTTTCATTAAATTTTCTATTTTGGTGATGAAGTTTCTTCTTTTAATGCTTTTAAAGAATAATGCGCGTATCGTTTATCGGCCTGTCGTGAATTGCCAGTCGTATCTGAATTTTGCCCACGGGGAGTTCGCTTCCGCTGTTGAAGTTGTGGCGATTGGGTCCGCTGCTGGGTGGCGTTTGTTGTTGTTGCGACTGACAAAGCTTGTTGTGTACGGTCAGGTTCTCACTCAAAGGACTTGCAGTTGTTTGGGGAAGACGGCTTCGGTCAACAACTTGTTTTACTTGAGGGCAAGCTCTTCTCTCGAAGATTTTTCGTTGTTGGGCAGGCTTAGATTTTGTAGTTTTTCAAGTGCTGATGTGCCTTCGTCGAAGCGGAGGTCTCGAGGGCCAGTTATGGCAGCCAAGAAAGCTGCTGAAGGTACTTGGAGCGTTTTAAATTTGCTGGATTGATTTGTCTCGGAAATCATTTTGAACATTTGGTCTGTTCTTTGGACAAGTTTCACATGATTGTTAAGTTGTGCTATTATTGAGTTTTGAGATACAACTCCAAGTTATAATTATTCTTTCTCAATTGGAATCTTTTTAGGGGGTAAGCAAGATGAGGGCAAATACAAGCACACAGTTGCTCTTCCTAGGACGAGTTTTGGGATGAGAGCAAATGCTTCTGTTAGAGAGCCAGAAATACAGAAATCGTGGGACGAAAACCAGGTGTTCGAAAGGATTGTCAGCAGAAACAGTGGGGTGGGTTCTATACTTCCTCATGAATTGTTTTCTCCCTCCCTTTTCTATTTTCTACTTATTAGGTTGCCTTTCCTTGCTGATTAGGAAAGTTTTGTGCTTCATGATGGGCCCCCCTACGCAAATGGTGATCTGCATATGGGTCATGCCTTAAATAAGATTTTGAAGGACATAATTAACCGATATAAGGTATGTTTCATTGCTTCACAAACTTATATTTTTCATCTTCTAAACTGATATGTTGTCCTTTTTCTTTTTTCTTTTACGTGACCATGATGCTTAGCTTTAAATGGAACTAAGCAATTATATCTCCGGTAACTGTAAGTACTAGCCCTGGATTCAAACTCAATTTTGATAGCCTTACTCAAGATTGGCAAAGTTTAAATTTACAAAATTAATATACCCAGTCAGGTTTAGGTTGTGTAGAGCCCCATCCAGTAAAGATTACAGTGAAAATAAACGAGATTCTCTGACAAAGCATTTTAGGTGGCTGGTTAACTAGTCTTATCAAACGAGCAATGAGTACTTCATCGTAAATGATGGTTCGTTATGATGGATCAGATCATTTTGAGTGGAAGGATATGTTGGTCTTATCTCAAGAAAATAAAGAAGAACAACCTTCTGCGTCCCATTGCTTTTAGTTTCTGCATAAGTTCAAAGATCCTGTATTTCTGTTCCAATTGGACTTGTGATGATTTTAGTTTTGTTTGTTTTCTTTTGCAGCTTCTTCAGAATTATAAAGTACACTATGTTCCTGGTTGGGATTGCCATGGCCTACCAATTGAACTAAAAGGCATGTACTTTTAAGTTATATCTGTATACTTCAGTTATATGTGGAGCACAACCTTGTATTTGTGTATGTGAAATATTTCTGACTAGTGACACGCATTCATTTATACCTTCATCGTAGTGCTACAGTCATTAGACAAAGATGCCAGGAAAGACCTCACTCCAATTAAGTTGAGAGAAAAGGCAGCGAAATTTGCCAAGTCCACTGTTAAAACTCAGATGGCATCATTCAAGGTCTGAAGCCTTAAGCTCAGTCCCTGCTTAATTCTTGCTGTGATTGTTCAGCCATTATCTGATGGAGCTAGTTTACGTTTCGATGGAAAGGAGCTACTTTTTCTTAAGGAAATTGCACAAGTGTGGGAGAAGCTTTTTCATGAAATGTATCTTATGTCATATTTGCAGCGATATGGGGTGTGGGCTGCCTGGAATAACCCTTACTGTACTCTTGATCCTGAGTATGAAGCTTCTCAGGTAGATATTCAAACTGATTCTTTGTCAGTTTCTGTTGTTGAATTTCTTTGTTCTTTTTTTATGTTCTGTATCCTTTTGCTAGGATAATTTTTTTGCTTAATCCACATGTCCACTTTGTAGATGGCTTATGCTGATCCTACTTTTCTACCAGTTTGTGCCTGTAAAGGAGTACTCGACAATTGCTTGATGCAGATGCCACTGTGCAAATGATTCTTTGGCTGGGACACGTTTTATGCTTGACACTGGGGTTAAACTTAAAGGCTAGGGCCAGAATGAACTTGAGAGAACCTATGTTAGTCTCCAAATCCTAAATAGATTAGTATGACCATAAGTAATTGTTTCATTCAATCCTTACTTTGGTTTTTCACTTATTGATGATAAGGCTAATAAATTAAGTCTATTGACTAATTTTTATGTAGAAATCACCCGTATTATGCTGATATGTCTGTATTCCTAGCCTTCTAGTGTGTGATACCTCTATCCTGTAGTCATGATTCTTGGTTGGTTGGCTGGTGATTGGCCAGTTTGATTGAAACATCTAGATTGGTGTGTACTGCTGAGCTGACACACTGCAGTTTGACAATTTATAAATTACTGAGACCACGAGTGTCTTGGAAGCCCACTGCTATCAGCTTGGTGTGGTTAGAGAAATGTCACAATCTCAAACTTGCAACATTTACCTGGAAAATGAAAGGGAAAAACATGTTCCTTCCTATGACTATCTTTTCAAAAAATGCATTGGATAAGCCAATTATTCTCCTCTATAATTCTGATTCTAACAAACGCTTGCATTCCCTCACTGCTAGATTGAAGTCTTTGGCCAAATGGCCCTTCGAGGTTACATCTATAGAGGCAGAAAACCGGTCCATTGGAGCCCATCTTCACGTACTGCTCTTGCAGAGGCCGAGTTGGAGGTAAAAACTCTCTCTCTCTCTCTCTCTCTCTCACTCTGTGGGTGCATGCGCATGCATGTGTGTGTTGCATGTTGTGCACAGGCACAAGCATGGAGTATGGATGTATCTACAGTTTCCTTAAACCCTCACGTCTAAAGGTAGTGATGGTTTAACATTACTCTTTGGTGTTATCTATAAAAAATTATTCTGTGCTATTAGCAAACAGTGTTCAGATAATCTATCTATTTATTCATAGTAATTGTTCTCAATTGAATGAACACTACCACCAACTTCTCAGTTTAGTATGTTTCTGAGACAGCTCTGTAGCTAAACTGGAAAATGTTTGCAGTATCCAGAAGGGCACGTCTCAAGAAGTATATATGCCATTTTCAAGTTAGTCTATGCCTCGCCATCATCCAGTAACTTAATCAGTGAATTCCTTCCTGACCTGGGCTTGGCTATTTGGACAACAACTCCATGGACTATTCCAGCTAATGCAGGTATCCTCAGGGCATTCTGCTATGAATCTCGACTCTAAAGGTGCAGAAAGGGAGTGATGAGGACTTCTTGGAGTTGTAGATTCATACTTGGGGTTTATCTCAATGTGTTGATTGCTTGAATTCACCTAGTTGATGTCAGGTTAATTTGTGAACCGATTTAGATTTCACGTGGGTGGGAGAGAAGGGGGTTTGGGATTGGCTTTTTTTTTTCTTTTGTTATTGTTGTTTTTTTTTTGGGGGGTGGTGAGGAATTGCTCGGCTACATACGGGTCTTAGTAATTTGATCCGTTCAGACAGCACTTAGTACCGTGTCAAGTGGGTTTGTGATGACCTACTCTCAGGATCACTTTTATCATTCTTTATGATGGTTTAATGCAAAACTCGATGATTTGCTTCACCATTTTGACTGTAAGTTCTCAAATTGTTCTGGCTCTCTTATCCTGCAAATATCAAATTAAAGTCAACTTCTTCTGCCATCAATAGTTCCCTTGGTTTTATGCCATTTCTGCATTGGTTGGTGAACATGCTGAATGCTTGTTGTTTGCAGCGGTTGCTGTGAATGGTAAACTTCAATATGCTATAGTTGAAGTACATTCCCCTCTAGGGGACACTGCTGTACCTAAGGAAGATAAAAGACGCAGACTTGGACAGGTTATGAAGGGAGAGAAGAGGCCTTTTCTTGTTGTGGCATCAGATCTTGTGCCAGCATTAGAAGTGAAATGGGGTGTGAAGCTTTCCGTGAAGAAAGTTCTTTTGGGTTCTGATCTTGAAAACTGCAGGTTGTTGAATGATGATGTCTTGAATTGGATATTGTTGATCTTAGTATTATAAATTTTTGAAATCCAAGAAAGTGCCAATCATTTCAGCTTCACATTTAGATAATCAATTTTAAGGATTAGTATCTTAGACATTGGAACATAATCTATTGAGTGTCTCCAATTGTTTATTTGGTAGATCCATGAATATCCAAATGCATGTCTTATTCTTTTCTATTACCCACATTTGTAGCAATGCAATACTATTGTTCCTTCTCAAGTTATAAATGATTGATTATAAATCTCTAGGATCTATATTCTCTATAAAAGACCATAAATACCTTGCTTACGTATCATTAGAAAATGCATTGACATATACATGGCAGAAAGAAGAGGTAACACAAAAATATGTAAACTATGAAAACGAGTCAAAGTGGATTGTCCTACACTAGCACTTCTGCATAAGGACTCTACTAAAGGGGATGTTAACACAGTATATCTTAATGTGGATACAGGTATATCCATCCCATAGATAAGAGGGAGTGCCCAGTTGTCATTGGAGGAGATTATATATCACAACAGAATCTGGAACTGGACTGGTCCATACAGCTCCGGGTCATGGTCAAGAAGATTATGTCACTGGCGTAAAATATGGACTTCCTATTCTTTCCCCTGTAGGTGATGATGGGAAGTTCACTGAAGAAGCTGGACAGTTTAGTGGACTTGACGTACTTGGGGATGGTAATACTGCTGTTGTGGACCACTTGGATGGACAGTTATCCATTCTCATGGAAGAATCATATCGTAAGTGATGTTCCTTCTCCCAATACAGTGATTTATCATTCTAATCTGGAAACTTTCCTGTTACAAGTTTGCAAAGGACACTTTTAATTCGCATATTGCCTTTTTCTCTTGTGCAGAACACAAGTATCCATATGATTGGCGAACAAAAAAACCTACTATATTTAGGGCAACTGAGCAGTGGTTTGCTTCTGTGGAAGGGTTTCGTCAGGCTGCTATGGATGCAATTGGGCATGTCAAGTGGATTCCACCTCAGGTAGCGATCGTAGAGGGTTCTTTCTGCATGATTATTCTGTATCGCTTTGAAATAAGATGAACTTCTGCAGTGCGAACTTTTTATCCTCTGACTGGTACTCTGTCAGGCTGAGAACAGAATTTCGGCAATGACTTCTAGCCGCTCGGATTGGTGCATTTCTCGACAAAGGACATGGGGTGTACCCATTCCAGTCTTTTATGATAAACAAACCAAGGAGCCTCTAATGAATGAAGAGACTATTAATCATATTAAATGTAAGAAACTATGAAAGTGACAACATCGATTGCTCTCTTTCTTTGTATGTTTATGCCTGATCTTTTTATTACTATTGCGTACTATGTATTAACATTCCACCTTTTATGCCAAGACTGAAGGTTTACATTCCTACTGCCAATGCATTTATGTCTTTCTAAATGTTGGTTAACAAGACGAAGTGTGATTGCAGGCATAATAGCCCAAAGGGGTAGCGACGCATGGTGGTATATGAAAGTAGAGGATCTACTTCCAGAAAGATATCGTGATAAAGCATCGGACTATGAAAAGGGCACTGATACGATGGATGTCTGGTTTGACTCGGGTATTTTTCCTGTGACATTTCTTTTTTATTTACTCTGTTGCTAATCGGAGTGCATTGAGGTAGAAATGGGAGGATTCAACTTTTGGTTGATTCATGAAGTGATTATCCACCTTAACCTTTGTTATTGGAGGCTAAACATGTGTTTTCTGTTGAGGAACCTTCAGCACTTTTGATATACCAACATTGTGGTTCTGATGTCCTCTGCTAGATGATTATTAGTTAGAAAACGTTGGTGATGGTACCTCATTCATGTTAGTGGCAGAGTGAGATGGGTGAGAGGTTGATCTTAAAACAGTAGACAATACTTCAATAAAAAGTGTAATGGTCACTTTGGGTTGGACTAGAGTTGGTTGTTTATATATAGGGTGAAGTAATAGAGGTCATATCTGGAAAATTCTGATCAAACTGTGGTAGCTCTTAGAAGCTTCTGAAGTATTATTTGGCTAAGTATAGTGTAGTGGTTGAACTGATTCTTCCACATGTCCCTAAGCATTCATGCATGTCTCTTATTTTTAAGAGAAGCACTCAACCGGTAACCTTTTTCGTGCTTTATCTTCAACTGAAAAATGCTACACTCATTGTAGAATACTTCTCCGCATGAGCAAATGATGATGCTTTATCCCTTGTATCCTTTTCAGGCTCTTCATGGGCTGCTGTACTGGGGAAAAGGGCGGGCCTTAACTTCCTGCAGACTTGTACCTTGAAGGTACAGATCAGCATCGTGGCTGGTTTCAGAGTTCCTTACTGACAAGTATTGCTACGAAAGGTAATGAACATGCACTTTCGTTCTTGGAGTGTTCTTTAATTTTCTTTTGTCTTGGCTTCTATATGCATTTAATTACAATGCATTCAATTACAAAATATATGTGCTTCTGTTGAGAAGTTAGATGACAGAATCTTTTTGTGTTACTAGTTCACACTGATTACCCTCTATTGAATTCTGTCAAGGACATTAGGCCTGTGTGAATTACTTTTTTCTGCATATACAGGAAGGGCTCCATACAACAGTGTCCTAACTCATGGGTTTGTGCTTGATGAGAGAGGTTTGAAGATGAGCAAATCTTTGGGTAACGTTGTAGACCCGTACACTGTGATTGAAGGAGGGAAAAACCAAAAGGTTTGTCTCCAAAGTCTTTTCCTGTTTATGCCTGTTATTTTTTGTTGAGCTAAGAGTTTGATTTTCTGTTGGCAGGAAGCACCTGGATATGGAGCAGATGTTCTGCGGTTGTGGGTTTCTAGTGTAGATTACACTGGAGATGTGATGATTGGTCCTCAGGTTCTCCGCCAAATGTCTGACATTTATAGAAAGTTGCGGGGGACATTGAGATACCTCTTAGGGAATCTGCATGATTGGAAGGTATATCTCAATCTTGGTATGTCATCTGATATCTAGTATATCATCATTTCGGGATAGGATGCTCATTCAAAGAGCATTTATCTCCTCCTTTAAGTTGGTTCTATTTTCTCAAGCTGAATCGTGTCATTGCCAGGCTGAAGATGCTGTTTCTTACCATGAACTTCCAATGATTGACCGGCATGCATTATATCAGCTTGAAAATGTTGTGAAGAACATTAAAGAGAGTTATGACAATTATCAGTTCTTCAAAATTTTCCAGGTTTCTTTCTTATTGAGCCACTCTTATATTGGAGTTATGTCATCAGGAATCTACTTTAGATTCTTAATGATATTTTCTTTTGCTTAAACTTCTTAGTGATTCATTTTTTTTTTTATTAGTTTGATATGCCTTTGATATTGAGCAAGTGTAAAATCTTTACTAGAAAGAGTAATAAATGCCTAAGGATGTCAAATCATCCTTTGTGCTGTGTCAACATTTTTTATTGTTGATTTAATGTCTTTGATTTTCCATTTCTCAGATCATACAGCGGTTTGTAATTGTTGACCTATCAAACTTTTATTTTGATGTTGCCAAGGATCGACTTTATGTTGGGTAACCTCCTCCTCTTTTTTTCTGTAAGAAAGATTTCAGCACTTAGCCCAATTTATTTCTGATTCCTTCCACGATACTGTATAACGGTGCTTATTTTAGTTTGATTCATATGTAAGGATATCATGCTTTTGGCAATGTGAAGTTCAGCAATTTCATTTATACCATATGCTTAGGTTTTGAAGGTTGCATATTACTTTTGACATTGGACTATAAATGTCTTTCTTTCTACGTGGTTAATTTTACAGGGGCATGGAGAGTTTTACAAGGAGAAGTTGTCAGACAGTTCTTGCAGAGCATCTGCTTTCCCTTGTGAGGGTTATAGCGCCTATATTGCCTCACTTAGCAGAGGATGCATGGCAGAACCTTCCGTTTCCATACACCAATGAAGATGGTTCTGTTGCCAAATTTGTTTTCGATTCTAGATGGCCTGCTGCGAATGAAAAATGGCTTGCTTTATTGCCTGAAGAAGTCAACTTTTGGGCAGAAATTCTTGAGGTAATCAGCATCTCGGTTTTACCCAAATAAGACGTGTTTGTGTGAATATTAATAATTTCTGAAGTGAGAGAAAGGAATATTAGTTCCCCAAATAGGATCTGTTTTAAGATGTCCAGCTAGACGTTCTTCAGTTCTTCCTCTGATATTATTCTGCATCCAATCTCCAGCTAAGGACAGAGGTAAATAAGGTTCTGGAAGTTGCTCGGGGTGGAAAACTGATTGGTTCGAGCTTAGAGGCTAAAGTTCTTTTACATACCTCCGATGTAAATCTTGCCTCCCTATTATGCCAAATGAGCACAGCTATGAACGATGCGGACAACTTGCATCGCATCTTCATAACTTCTCAGGTATGCTTTACTCTGTTGATCTCAACTCTGATATCGATGATTTGTGGGTCAGTTGCCACAATTTGTGTGTTTGGTTTCCATTTTATTGGCAAATGATCTGCTTCATTTGGGATAAAAATTGCTTGACTGACGGTGCATAAGTACACTATCCCTGTACCGATGAAACTTGAACTGTCGTCCACACTCAGAGCAATGTACATTTTGCACATACAGGCAGAGGTAATTCCGTCTGTGGGTGATGAACTGACTGCTGATGTTCCTTACTCTGGAGAGTGCGAGATTGATGGCAAGAAAGTCTGGATTGGTGTCTCCAAAGCAGAGGGATCCAAATGCGAGAGATGTTGGAACTACTCGCCCAAAGTCGGTTCTTTTCCGGAGCACCCGACGCTCTGCAGCCGATGCTACCCTGTAGTGGCCATTCAATCGCCTCATGCTGTAGCAGCAGTCAGCTGAGGCATCGTCTCTAAACAAGAGGCCAAAACTGTCCTTCAGAACTTCAATTGCCGGTCATCTTCGGTCGCATCTTTGGCTACTTTTGAATCGGGTATGATCCGTCTGGCATGCTCTGGGACGGTAGGGTCGTTATCTCTTATGTTTATGCAGTAAAAGCATTAGGTTTTTCAGTTTTCTGAGGATGCTGATTGCCCTATAGAAGTCTCCAATTTGTTAAATGTACTTTAGAAAAAGAAAGGTGGCGATGCCCTTCACCAATGTTTGAGATTTATCATTTTCTTTTGCCTCCAAAGGGTCAAAATAGTCAGTTATTAATGGAATTCCTTGTTGGCTCCCTGTAAAATATTCGTTTGGCATGAGTGGCTAATGATGTTAGCTTTTGAAACAATTTTGACATTTTTATAAGATTCTATGATTTATATGACCTTGTAAATGTACTTACGGAAGAGCTCTACGCAAATTTTGGAGATTGTAATGTATTGTACTAGGCTTGGCTGTGGTCGGAGCAATTGGCTGTGCTCTCCGACGAGCTTTTCTGCTCCGATACCAAATTTATGCGGTCAAAGCAGTAACACAAGCAGCATGGATCAAACACAATTACAAAATGAAAATAATCGAATTACAATCTTTTAACAATTTGGATTGAAAATTTCCACATACATCAGCAGAGTTTATTTCCGCATTCTTCAATCGCCAATTCTTCGTTCATTACAATATTTGGGCGACTTGCGCTTAAATTAAGCTTTTGGGTTGGAAAATTGTCGTGTGTTAGAAAAGCTTGAAAGCCAGTCGTGAAGAATGAAAAAGCGTGGAAAGTTCTCAAAGCTTAATTACGCCTTTCCTTCAAAGATACGTCAACTTTCCCATCGCAACATTCGCAGCCGAAAAGTTTGACGTTGAGTTACATTCATTTTTCTGTGGGCTAGGGCTGTAAATTTGTAATGCAGTGTTGTCGTAATTCGAATTTACTCCTATTTAGCGAAACATGATTACCTTTTTATTTTTCGGAGAAATTTTGATAAATGAAAATCTTGTCTTGATGACCTCGCAAAGAAAAGAGTGCCCAGCCAACACCTATTGATTCTTTGTCCAAGCATAAATTTAAGAAGTCCTATATCAAGAATGTGGTGCAAGATGGAATAATTAATATGTTTTGGTTCGCTAATAACTTGTTGATTCAACCTTTTGAGTGAATATATATTCAATTAGATATGTTGATGGGAATTGGACTTTAAATCTCTCATAATTTTTGTCCTAGATGAGCTATCGACTTTCTGTCATGTCATCATTACAACAACTAGTAGAAGGATATTATCAAACCTTGGTAGCGCTTAATTGACGGTATCAAAGCATACCGTTAGCGGATTTCAATAATAGTAGCATGATAATTCTCTAGAAACATCTAGCCAATGGGTTGAAAATATAATACCATGTTCCATAGCTAGATGTCACGCAATAATTAAGGTCAATTATACGTCCCCCTATCTTAACATTCCTCTCCCCCCAGTTGAATTTGACTAATTGGCACTGTAAATGATAATAAACAAAGCTGAAATGTCCTTACATGTTCGATGAACTAGCTAAATGAACGAATAAATAAATGTACCCTTTGTCGTCTTTAGGTAAGTTGGGAAGAGTAAACTGAGAATGAATCGACTTTCTATAAGATTTGAGGAGAAAAATCCAAGGGACGATATGTAAGATTACTCCACAAATCAAACTTTGCTTCCCATTTCCCTCTTATAAAATAAACGAGGCGTGTGCTTTTGCAAAGGGAGTCATGTGGAGGCCACACGCCTTCCACTTTTTAAGTCTAATCTAAGTGCATGTTGTCGTACTTTTTTTCTTGAAATTCTGAAAGACAGCTCATGACACGAAGCTTCAATGGACTTTTCCTCTTCGAGCATCTTTCTTGGTTTCCCACTGTCAAAGTGTCTGCAACTAGGTCGCTATAAAAAGGGCCATTATAGCCAAGGCTCGTGTCATCCACACTTGACATTTTCTCCTCTCTATCTTGAAGAACCCTAGTCATTGTAGTTCTAAGATTCTGAGTGAAATTGCTCCTTTTTTGGCTGATCTGTATCAATGGCAAGCTCGAGCGCTTACTTGGGCTTTGTTTTGGTGATCTGTTTAATTTCACCTGCAATTTCAGGTCCTATTTCATTTTCCCTTATGCTAGCAGTTTCAACACGTGCGTTTGAGTTGATATATTGTTCATTTTCTTGTCTTGGTCATAACTTTTTGTTTTCGGTTGGGTCCAATTTCAGGTCCATTGAAGGTTGGGTTTTATCAGAAGAAATGCCCATCTGCTGAGGCCATGGTGAGAGAGTCAGTACAGAAGGCTCTAGCTGCTGACCCTGGAGCTGTTGCTCCGCTCATTAGGCTCCATTTCCATGACTGTTTTGTCAGGGTAATTTTCTAACTCAAGCATTTTATGTGCAACATCATTACAGGTGTGTTTGGTTTAGCAATTGCAAAACTTTTTGGGCAAATACAAATACTGTTTGGCAAAATTTTTTGGGCACTTTGAGGAGATGCAATTTGCACCTTCAAAGCTCTTTAAAGGCATTTAACACAAATTAAGTTTGGAGATACTTTAAAATGTTATGTTTCCAAAATGCAAATAGACATTTTTCCTTCCAACTTTACCCTCGCTCAACTTTCATAATTCCGAAAATGTTCTTGAAAGCCCTAATTTTTGCCTCAGCCACCAACGAGCAACTGGCGTGCCACCGGCGAGTAGTTGGTGAGCCACTAGCACTCTCAATGGCGGTGACTGAGTTCCACCAACAAATAATTTGAGATTTTTTATAAAAAAAATTAACAAAAATCATTTACAAAGTGTAATTTGTACCAAACAATATTTCTATTAAAATTGTTTTTCAATGTGTTTTTAAAATACACTTTACCGAACAGTACTTGTATTTTGAAAAATCCTTTTAACCCAAAGGTCTTTGCATTTTCTCAAAAACATTTCCAAAAAAATCGAACTAAATGCACCTTTTAACTATTCTCTTGCGATGTCAACTATATTTGCAAATTGGTCCACTTTTTTCACAAAATCCATAGATCTGCCAGCTTTCATTTAATGGTTGAATAACTAATCCTAGGAGCTGAGAAGTCGGGTTTGCATGATTGATGTCACAAGCTCTAAATGGATATCTAAATAAAGCTGTCATAGATGTTCCTATATCTAATTATAAATAATCATGTGAAAAATGGATATTTCTATGGTGTGACGTACGTTCTTCTAGTACTCAGGGTTGCGACGGGTCCATTCTTCTCAACTCCACCAAAGGGAACACCGCGGAGAAAGATAGCATGGGAAACCTCGGCATCGGGGGCTTTGAGGTGATCGACGATGCCAAGGCCAAGATCGAAGCCCAATGCCCTAACACCGTCTCATGTGCCGACATTGTGGCCTTCGCCGCTCGCGATGGTGTTCGAGCTGTCGGAGGCTTACACTATGCCGTCCCTAGCGGGAGGCGGGATGGGAGAGTCTCGCTCGCGTCGGAGGTGATCAAAAACCTCCCCGGCGCATTTTTTGACGCTGCGCAACTCGAAGCGAACTTTGCGGAGAAAGGGCTTTCACTCTGAGACATGGTGACTCTCTCCGGAGCTCACTCCATCGGGGACTCTCATTGCTCCCAATTCACGAAGCGACTCTACTCCTTCAACTCGACGTATTCACAAGATCCTTCCCTTAATCCTAGTTATGCCCATCTTTTGAAGACCAAGTGCCCGCGAAACGGCCCCACCGACCCGACCGTACCATTCGACCCCGTGACGCCGAACGTACTCGATAATGCTTACTACCACAACTTAAAGAGCGACAAGGGATTGTTGTATTCGGACCAAGTGCTGTGGGATGCGCCATTGACGAGGGGGTTAGTGAAGGACAATGCGAACCACCCGAGTGCTTGGGCTCGGAGGTTCACGGCAGCGATGGTGCGCATGGGTTCGATCGAGGTGCTCACTGGCACGCAAGGCGAAATTAGGAAGAATTGCACGGTGATAAATTAAACGATTCGTGTAAATGTTCGATAACTGCTTCTGTTTTGATCTTTTTCTTCGAAGGCGTTCGCGCTGATGTGTGAAGTTAAGAGCCGGGAAACTTTTTGGTGGTGCAATAATCCCGGTGTCCTCTGAATTTGTGTACTACATGCGGTCTTAATAAATGAATGACAGATATGATTGCTCTCGACTGTGTTTATTTTCGTGTTTTGTGTTCATTAGATTGACGCTTGATCATTGATTGGTTTTGTCTATACTTTGGGCAAATATACGATGACAGAGCCATGCAAACGACTCAAGCTTGGCGGCGGAGAGAAGCAAGAAAACATTCGTTTTCTACTCATTTTCGACTTCACACGCATGATATTTAGCTACTTATCAATCTGTGGGCATGCATTATCTGGAAGGGGCAAATGACTGAAATCGATCTGGACCTCTTCTAGTCCATAGATCGGATGCGATCATGTATAAGGCCCATGGGAAAGAATTTATTGCTTTTGTTGCCATCATCTACAGTTTGTCGGAGCGCATTTGTACATCCTTCTGCCGACCATGCTTTCGCTTGTCAATCATCAATGGTTCAAATATCTCCAAACCTCATATTTGACGTATGCACGTGAGAAGCTGAAGTATTCCATAACTTTAATCTACATGTCCATCCATGACATTTTTGGCTAAAAAAAAAAATCTCTGTTTACTTCAACACAACGCCACGATGTTATTACGAGATTCGTTTATCGAATCAAAATAGCATTTTTTTTTTTTGAATTTTCTAGGTCTAGCAAAAGCAAAGGATCATAAAAGAGCAACTATGCAAGCCATATCGCTGTAATCAATTTAATTAGATCAAGGGGTGTCGTAGTCATCTGTCCCAAAAAGTATAATAAATTCAACTCCTTTTCACTTCATTATATCGGGACTATGATGTCAAAAGACAACATTAATCTATCTGAAAATGGTCATGAAACAATGACTAACTAGAAAGATGCCTAGCGGGGATCAGAACGGAGCAAAGATTATTTTGCCTGCATAGCATTGGCATTTATTGCATATATGTGATATGACCTGTCAATTTTTGAAGATCTGCTTCAGTTGGTTAGGCTCGGCCTCATCCGATTTGCCCAAAAATCTCCCAACCCTACAATCTTTTACCTAACTTTCCTCCTCAAAACGAAATTTCCTCTTCAATGAAATGAATACAAGAACCCTCACTTATTTTTTTTTTCCTTTTATGATGAGAATCCCATCTAGAGCAAGTTAACCCTAGGACAATTTGCACTTGATGATGTGTGGAATCAAGCAAACCTATTCGTTGGGATAATCATACGCATGCCAATTCAATTTTAAACATTTCAATTTGATCAATTTAATTTTCAATGTTTTAGCAGTTTGTCAATATATATTTTTCGGCCAATTTTGACCGACAATTGTTGATGTGGACAAAATGAATGACCGCGTGTATAGAGGCTTGCTTGCACGGTTATAAATCCACCATTTCCTTTCCATCATGCTCAAGACACAAAAGAAGTGGGTGGCTGTGTGTGTCCTCACCCTTCTTCTCTAGGTGCCTGGGGGAGCCCATTTGGTTGATAAGTAGGGGTGAACAAAAGAATTGGATTGAATTGGCAACCACCCAAATTGAATCAAACTAGCCAGTTTTGGGTGGTTTCTGCTGGAATTAGTCCAGTTCCTAAAATGTGGAATTGTGAATAACTGATCCAATTCCCAGTTTCTTGTGCAGAACTAGACCAATAGATTGAACCAATGGAATCGGTCAAATGTGACACTAAATTAAGATTACACTTATATCTTTCTCTCTTTTAGACCATAGCTTCTCACCTCCCTTTATTGCGATTGACGCTCTAACCTTCCTCTCTCACACAACCACGACGGTCTTGTATAGCCACCATCACATTATAGTGAAACTAGATGAGATTAAAGCTCATCATGTGGAAACTAAGGGTGCGAATGGTAATGCTTCTTGGTTGGGGAATAGTTTTTTTTTTTTTTTTTTCAGAAATAGTTCTTTTCTATTTCTACTCGAGGAACAATTTCCGAGTAAAATAAGGTGTTTGGTAACTACACAAAATTTCTACTTTAAAAATAGAAAAATAATAGAAATGTGTTTGGTGCGAAATAATTTCTTTTTTGTATTTATTCGTTTTTTATTCTTGCTCACGATTGCCGACCACCGATTGCCGGCCGCCGACGCCCATTGCCACTAGCCGCCGCCATCGCACGACGCTAACCGCCGATCGTTGCCGCACAACTCATCGGCCGCCACCTCCCTCGGCTGCTCGTTTGCCTCGGGCGGTTGGTGGTCAATGGGTTGTCGGCGGCGGCGGTCGTGTAGCGATGGCGGTGGCGGCGGGCAGCGGTGGCGGCGGTGGCGGGCGGTAGGTGGCGGTAGTGGCCGACGGCTGTGGTCGGGCCGGTGGCTCCGATAGTTGGAGGTGGCAGCGGTAAGAGAGAGGAACAAAAGAAAAATAAAAAAGAAAATTGATTTATTTCTAAAAATTGTTCTCAGGAACAAGAAGTAACTTTTTTTTGTTTCTCATTTCTGCTCTAAATTTATTCACGGGCTAACTTTCTATTCTCGCGAATAGAAAAACAATTTGGCGTTAGCAAATGAAAATCTATTCTTTTTTTGTTCCGGGAACAAAAGAACAGAAATTCGGAGGAACATAAATGTTTTCATGCGTTGCCTAAGGGTGAAAGTGAGCTGAAAGAGTTTCGTCAGTGGAGGAACTGTTTGGTGCTTAATGTAGATGAGAGAGAGTAGAGAGAAAGTAAAGATAGGGAGGTGCGGGTGCTTTAATAATAACATGGAAAGGTAAATCCACAAAAATATTACCTAATAGCGTGTCAGTTCCCTCTGTGCACATTTGCCTAGGGAAATGTTTCTTTGATCCCACAAAGACTGAAAAAAGTAGTGAGTTATCTTTCTATTACTTTTTTGGATTAAATTAATAAACCATTTAAAATAAAATAAAAAAATAAAGTTGCGCACAACTGTAGTTTGCCCTGTCCTAAAACTGTCCGATCTACTTCCTAATTCAGAAATTTGGAGCCGAGAGCTGTCAGGAATCAATCACCCCTATTGGCAAGTTGAGATTGGCTCTCAAAATGCAAAGAGTCAAGTGCGAGTATATAGATGAGGACTTGATGAACTGCCCGAGAGCCCTTTGCTTCACGAGTACAACTCAATCCACAGGAAGATACCTGTACTTGCCCACAATGGCGAGTCCATTGCCGAGTCACCAGTGATTATTGAGTACGTTGACGAGACTTGGAATGACCGCCTCATGATCTTGTTGCCTCAAGATTCGTGTGACCGAGCTGTTGTGCGGTTTTGGGCCAAGTTCATGGATGAGAAGGTACATTGACCTTTGACTCCCTTGCCTTCATTGGATGGCTATAAAATAACGAGTTTGCACTCATACATCTTTGTTCTTGTATGTCCTAAAATTATTATCTCGTGATCATTGAAATTTAACTCTTAAATTTTAAGTAGGTTATTGAACTTTCAATATTTTGAATAAGGTGACTCAACTTTAGTTTCGCTTCCAATGGAGCACAACATTTACTTACCAGCAAACAAGCCATTAAAATTTGCATTTCTTTGAAACATTAAGACTAAATCTAAGTGAACCGAATGGATGCTGAACAATAATTTAATGGCATGGCATGAAAGCGGAGTGAGAGTAAAGTGACCCTCAAGTGGGAGAAGTGTTAAAAAAAGTCATAAACTTTTGTATTTGTGCTAATTTAGTCATAAATCTTTTTTTTTTTGTGTCAATTTAGTCGTAAATCTTTTTCTTTATGTCAATTCAGTCATTTTTGGCCAATTTTGGCCGGATTTTGCTGATTGGACGCCCGTCGGGCGATATGGCCTAATCGGCATCGACGTTGATAACTTTCAATAATATTTTAATAATTTTGAATTATTTATTTATTTTCTTATATTTTGTTTTTTCTTTCTCCTCCTCCTTCCTCTAGTTGGTCGCTAGACCTTGACGATTGGCTAGAGGCAACAGCCGATGAGGTCGAGGTCAACCTCGCCCCCTCGGTGAGCCTTGTCTCGCCACCTTGCCAGTGGTCGTGAGGGCAGCCTCACGCTGGGTGGTGAGGGTCGCCCGGTTGGCCATGGGGAGGCTCGCCGGAGAGGCTTGACCTTCGCCAGATTTGGTGAGGGCGACCTTCGCTGCCCAACGTGATGCCGGCTTGAGGTTGCCCGTGCCTTGAGGGCGGCCTCACGGGCTAGTGAGGCTCGACCCTCACCAGCTAGGTTGGCCTCGCGCTCACGGCCACTAGCGAGGTGGTCTGGCGAGCCGGAAGGAGGAGAGAAGAAAAAATAAAAATAAAAAATATATTTTTTAAAAAAATATTAAAATATTATTAAAAGTTATCTACGTTAGCATTGATTGGGTCACGTCAGTCGGCCGGTGCCCAGTCAGCAAAATTTGATCAAAATTGACCGGAAAGGACTGAATGGCACCAAGTAAAAATGTTTAGGACTAAATTGGCACTAAAAAAATGTTTAGAACTAAATTGGAACAAATGTAAAAGGTTTAGGATTTTTTTAACACTTCTGTTGAAAAATTGAGTTTGCTTTTGATAGGTCATCAGCTGAAAAGTTGATGGAGGGACATAATGAAAAACTGAAATCAAAGTTGTAATTTTTAAAAACCTACAAGTGAACGACCCAATAGAGAGCGAAGGCAAAATTCAATAATGACGTAAGTAAGCTTCCATATGCTTGTATTTAAACAAATTGCGCATCTACTTGGCACTTTTCCCATACCCACGAGAAAATCTGGCACTGACCATTCCTTCGAATTGAGAAGTTGCAACCGATACAAACGCTAACGATTGCATATGGTCGATGAATCATGTATATTCGGTCTACTTATCATCATCTTATAATATTATTGGAGAAAATTGTCCAAAAGTTATAAACTTTTTAATTTTATCAATTTAATCATAAATCTTTTCACTTCTTGCCAATTGAGTACATCTGACCAATTTTCACTAAAAAATGTTGACATGAACGCTGGTAGTGCCAAATAAGATCGCCAAAGATTGACGTAGAAATTTTAATAATATTTCAATATTTTTTTTGAATTTTTATTTTTTCTGATTTTTGAATTTTTATTTTTGCTGTCTTCCTTTTGCCAGTGACTGGCCACTAGTCATGGTCAACTAGCTGCCCTCACTTGCGACAAGCAAGGCTCAATTGGGCGAGGGCAAGCCTCGGTGAGAAGAGTCCTCGCCTAGGCACCGATTAGCCAAGGTCGCCTTGCCTAGGCTAGATCTAGCAAGGGCGAGGGCGAGGGCAAGGGCAAGGGCTCCCCTCACCGGTGGGCGAGGCTAGCCGACTAGCCGTGGTTGGTGGCCGGCCGTCGCCTTTGGCCGGCCATTGGCAAAAGGAAAAGAAAAAAACCAAAAAGAAAAGAGGGAAAAAAAGAAAAATTATAAAAATTATTAAAATTTATCCATGCTAGCATCGCACGGTCCTAAGTGGCACCGTCACGGCGTCTAGTGAAAATTGATTGAATGTTTATTACTGAATCGACAAAATTAAAAAATTATGATTAAATTGATAAAATATAATTTGATTTAGGATTTTTTAGATAATTTTTTCAATATTATGGAGGAATCAATTTCATGGATCATACTGTTGCGCTCCAGCTCTATGTAGATCTTGTTGGCGCGCGGGGATAAAACGAGGAAAGGCGTTCGAGGAAGCACGTGCGCTCCAGCCTTGGGTGGTACGGGTCCTTGTCTGGCTGAGTGGCTATGAGGGCATTTATGGCCTTGAGCGATTGAGTCATGTCTAGTCATCATTTAGTAGTGATCTTTGGGGTGTATTTATCTTCCGAATAAAATGGATCTGCCGGGTACTTCTTTCGTTATTTAATTATCCTGTTAGGTCCGAGAGATTATGTACGAAGCGGCACGATGAAATGCAACCAGGTCAAAATAATGAAATAAGTCTCATGTTAACCAGTATTAACTCTCGTCTAAACATGACTAATAAATATGTATCACATATAAGAAAGGTTTTTGCCTCTATCAGCATCATTCTTGCTTGGTTTCCCACGCTCAAATTGTCTCCAACTGAATCCCTATGAGAAGGCCATTATAGCCAAGGTTTGTGATATCCACGCTTGTCATTTCCTCTGTATCTTCAAGAACCCTAGACATTGATGTCTAAATATTGTGAGTGTTAGGATTAGGCATAGAAACAATAACGGAATGGGGAGTAAATAGCGAGAAAGAGAAATTAAGGTATGAAATGTATGCTCGGTTGAGTATTAATTTTCCTACTCGAGCTTGATTCAATTAGAAAATCTAGATTCTTGAATCCGATCCGATTGGATTTAATTGCAATCAACTTATAAATAAAGCTTGAGTAACTCGAGTTTTATATGCTCGAGTGTAATTTTAAGTATTTCACCTATTTTTACAATATAATGAAAACTCAATTAAAATCGTGCGCCTATCAAGTTGAATATCGACAAGCTCGGGCTCAACTATACAAGATACTTGAGTAGCACAGAATTAAGCGAGTCCATCTCGACTAGACAACAAGCCGAGCCGGAGCTCTTGCAAGTAATTTGACTCGACCTCGCTCATGCGTCTAGAGCTGCCAATGAGTAATGTGCCGTTTATGAACTTTACGTTCAGAGTAAGAGACGATGGCATTTGCCATGAATTACGAGCACGCGCGTGTCACGTGACAGCGAGGTCCCTGAAGCCATATCACGAGGCGCGCACGTGAGGGCCCAACCACCATCTCCCCGCCTCTCTTCTATATAAATCCCACTCTCTCCCAAAGGTTCACTCGAGCACCCTACCCCGAGAAGAGTCACGAGCAAACCAGTCCACCACCGCCTCCTCCGCTCTCGACCCGCTTGACGGCCACCCTCGCCGTCTCTCATTTCCTCGAAACCCCCTGACAAGGAGGAAAAGAAGAAAAGATGGTGAGCGTCGAGGAATTCTGCCGTGCCCAGAAATCGAAAGGCCCTGCCACGGTCCTCGCCATCGGAACGGCGGTCCCCAAGAACGTCATCGAACAGAGCACATACCCGGATTATTTGTTTCGGATCACCAACAGCGAGCACATGACCGAGCTGAAAGAGAAGTTCAAGCGCATCTGTATGTATAGTTCAAAGCTTGCCTACATTGATGCTCTTTCATATATACGTAAATTTTTCTGTGCCCTCATCATTTATCATCACATGAGAATTTGCCGGATTCACTTCATCTAGCGTATCCATGCTTTGGATACGAAATTAAGGAAAGACAGTCAAAGCAAATCAACAGTAGTTTCGATGGGAGTTTCCGATGCCAGCATCGGTTTTCTTCCGGTAATTACTTGTGGGGTCATTGAAGAGATTGCGCCTTTCATCGTCGCGTATCATTAGCTCGATCGGTCCGTAGAGAAGGAGGACTATAGAAAAGGCGTCGCAGGGGCTTATTGACATGGGGTCTGTGTTTGGTTGTGTATGTTACAGGTGAGGGGTCGTCGATCAAGAGGAGATACGTGCACATGACGGAGGAGATATTGAAAGAGCATCCCAACATGAGTTCATTCACGGAACCCTCCTTGGATGCCCGGCAGGACATTCTGGTGCCAGAAGTGCCGAAGCTGGCGAAGGAGGCGGCGGTGAACGCCCTGAAGGAATGGGGGCAGCCCAAGTCGAAGATCACCCACCTGGTGTTCTGCACCACCAGCGGTGTCGACATGCCGGGCTGCGACTACCAGCTCACCAAGCTCCTCGGCCTCCAGCCCTCCGTCAAGCGGTACATGATGTACCAGGTGGGCTGCTACGGCGCTGGCCTGGTCCTCCGCCTAGCTAAGGATCTTGCTGAGAACAACAAGGGGGCTCGCGTCCTCGTCGTGTGCTCCGAGATCACCGTCTGCACCTTCCGCGGCCCCTCCGAGGCCTTCCTGGACAACCTCGTGGGCCAGGCCCTGTTCGGCGACGGCGCCTCCTCGGTCATCGTGGGCGCGGACCCCGTCCCGGGGATCGAGAGGCCCCTGTACGAGATCGTCTCCACGTTCCAGACTCTCCTCCCAAACAGCGAGGAGGCCATTGCTGGGCACGTCCGGGAGATCGGGCTCACCATCCACCTCCTCAAGGACTTGCCGGCCCTCGTCTCCAAGAACATCGACAAGGATATGGCTGAGGCGTTCCACCCACTGGGCATCACCGACTGGAACTCGCTCTTCTTCATAGTGCACCCCGGCGGGCCCGCGATCCTCGACCAGGTCGAGGCCAAGTTGAAGCTCAAGCCCGAGAAGATTGAGCTTTCCAGGTATGTGCTCGCCGAGTATGGCAACATGTCTAGCGCATGCGTCTTCTTCATAATGGACGAGATGAGGAAGAAATCGATCGAGAAAGGGCTCAAGACCACTGGAGAGGGGCTCGAATGGGGCGTGCTCTTCGGATTTGGTCCCGGCCTCACCGTCGAGACCGTCGTCCTCCACGCCCTGTCTACTTAGGGCTTCGCATCGGGTCCGACCTCGCCTGCCTCCTCCACCTATTCCTATTTTCCACTTATGATATGCTGTTGTTATTCGTATGGTTTTTTCGATGTTGTTCTAGAGCCTTTTTGGTGATGTTTTGGATTGTGATGCCACGGGGAGTAAGCGTTTGATGTTGTTAGCTGCTCCTTTAACTTTAATTATCAATGTACTCTTATGTGCCGACCAAGAGTCCATGTTCGCCTAGAAATAATACTTCCCATGTAACACCACATGATTCTAGCTTTTTTATTTTTTATTTTATTTATTATCGTTTTGCTCATCATCATACAATACTCGCCCCTCCTAGGTAGATTTCTATCGAAAAAAGAAGAGATTAATTTTAAGAAATAATTACCCTTAATCTGTGAAGCAAATATCCTTAAGTGTTGTTGGGAGTCCATAGCAGAGGCCAGATGCCTCCGGGACACACACTTACACACTAGTGCAATCTCCTCGCCCAACTTGGATACATTAGCCGCTCCACACACACACACACACACACACACACACACACACACACACACACACACAATCTTCCTCTCACATGTGAGCTTAGTGTTAGGTCCGCTCCTCTTAATCCAAATATCATTATGTATCAATTTATCTCAAGTTGAATCTCTCCATCAATGGCCAACTTCATCCCCAGTTTTTTTCTCTAGACATAACATTTGGGGAGATTGCCAAGAGGGAGCTCAAATATGAACAGGTCAGCATATTTAGTTAAACCTATATTCACTGAAAAGCTAAAGCTAATGAGTTATTGGTCAACTTGAATATATTAACTGTTTTACACCACACTAATTCTCCAATATAGGACTTCTCTAGCATAACTCATATGTGCATCTCAACAAACTTCCCGTACAAGGAGTGGGTAAATGATGAGTAAAGTCACGAAATTAGTTAGATTAATTGAGATTATGTCTAATTGATCTCTCATTAACTTAACATGTTAAGTGGGCAAAATTTCATGCATGAAGTTGGCAAAATTGAATTATTGGAGCATGAGAAATTTGAAAAGTTAGTGGAAAAATTAGTTGAATTTTAGCCTCCGTTTGTTTCACGTAAATAAATGATGATGTAGATAACATTTTTCTAAAAGTAATCATTTGTATCGCTTACGAAAATGAATGAAAAAAATATTAATTATTTTTTATCAATTAATTATTTTAAGGGATAAAAAGCAATCATATTTAAAGCAATCATATTTTAAGAAATATTTTTCAAATAATTCATTTTCAAACAAATGAAGCCTTAAGGTTCGAGCTCATGTCCATTGCATTTTCCTGAGGAGAGCGGTTGTAGTCTCAAGACGACGTGCATAGCTCCACTTTGATTTTTGGTGAACATGTCTAGTTCTAACAATTGGTAGGTAATGTAGGCTGTCTGTAGTGACCAAATTTTCGAGTGAATCACCTAAGATTTGGCTAATGGATTACTAAATCTAAACTTAGCTCGGGCTCCCAAGCCCATACCAATTCACGACTTAAGTTCAAGTTCTTAACAAGCAATTCATTTTTCAATTAGAAGTCGTCATTAATATATTTTTAGTGGGTCGATTAGAAACTCAAGCAAAGTAATGGGAGATTTACTTTACTCCTACGAACGAGAGATTTATGAGTTCAAATACTTGATTATGCTAGATTTCTCTAACGCTCTTGCAGTACCTTTCTCTTTTATTTCGAAAAACATGTTTTGCAAGCAGCTTGAATTGATTTTAACTTACCTCTCTTACATATGAGGTGTTCATGCGGGTGTGCAAATCACTAATTTAACACCCAAGAAAGCAATGAATAAATTGTAGGACTTACCTCATGGCATTGAAAGCATTTGCAGTGTTAGATTAAAATTCACATCGACAGTCTTAGATATGATTTCCAATTAACACGCAATTACTTTTTTTTGCTTTCACTTATTTAATGAGAATTATGCTTTATGCAATGCATGCTACTAATCTAACATGAAATGATATGATATGGCAATATGACCTAAATTATATGACATAAATAAAATAAGAGTATGCAATCTATTCTAAAGAATGAAATTGATTTATTTTAAGACAATTTTTTTTTTGTAATTTTCATGAAATTCGAAATTAGAAAAATTTGAAAATTACCTAGTTAGATTAAGATTTTATCCAACTCGTGACTCGGCACGACTCGGGGACGGGTCACCGTGGTAGTGAGCCACTAAGGGTGGCAGGTTGCTGTTGATCGGAGCTTCGGCAAGGGGAGGCAATAGGCGTGATCATCGGTCACATCAACAAAGGGGTCGGCGTGCACCGCGGCGGTGTCGCTCGGAAAGGGGCTAGGAATGGATCTGCTGGGGGTCAATGTTTGGTTCGGGACCTACTAGTGTCGGGGATGGTGGCAGGGTGTCGCGGGCGGAAGGCTGCAGGTGCGGACAGAACAGGGATAGCAGCGGCCTCACCGGGGCGGAAGGGGCTGCGATCCGGCTCCGGTCCTCTCTGGGATAACATTTGATGTATTGTTCTTGGGGAGCTTTCTCGTTGGACTAGTGGGATATTTATAAAGAAATTTGAAATTCGCTGAACAATTGTCCATCTTCTATTAACTACTTCCAACTTTAGGCATGCCCCTTTTTCTTTGTGACAACTCGCCCATTTCCTTTGTAACTGCCTTGATTGAGCTCTACATTTCCTGGTTTATTGACACAAATTCCATGACTAGGTACTTGGTTGTTAAACATTTTTTCAACTGTGTGTTCCCTTGACGCTTCTTAGAATATTTTAAATATTTTCATTCAAAATTTGCTGCCAGCTTTATTTGGGTGGCAGTCCAATATTTGCCATCATATTTCAACAATTAATCATGTGGAAGCTTCTTGACTTGCTATCAATCATTGAACCTTAATCTTTGGACTATTTAATATCCCAATGATACATACATGTGATTTCGACTGACTTGTATCAACCATCTTGACTGGCACACGATAGTATGACCACTTTAAGTGTCAATGGCACCGAATAACTTTATGCGTGTTTTTTAAAGGAGTTTGAGTAGTTTTTTTTTTTTTTTTAAAGTGGTGAGTGGTGATTGAATTTGAAAATAGTATTTGACAAAAACTAATTGACGAAAAATAATTTAAATTGGAGAAAGAAAAGACGAGCTTTCTTTTGAAAGGTAGTGTAAATGATTTGATCAAAACAGTTTTTTGCTTACTTTTTTATTTTCCTAAAAAAATTCAAAAATGGAAAGAAATCCTTAAGCTAAAAGAAAATTTGCATATGATTTTCCACTAGTTAATATTTGTAAATTTTGAATTTTTTTAGGCGTTGATAGTTTCACTCGTGAAATCAAAATCTACGAAACCTCCACAAGAAGCAAAGACAATGTAGGAGCCCTTATAAGAAATTGGGTGTCAATAGCACCAAGTCATTTTATGCATGTGTCAATAGCCCTTATAAGAAGTTGGTGAACTCTTACGGCAGATGGAGATATGCTAACATGACGTCCAGGCTACAAAACATACAAAAGGAAACGTCTCAAGGCCGAACTCTTGTAATGGCACAGAAAGATACATCTTATCACTAGTCACAGAAAACTTAGTCCTTGTAAATCCTTTCTTATTCATAGCAAGAACAAGTGTTATGAAAAGCCAGGCCAATTCCACCGAAATCTCCATTGGAAAATAACCTTTTGACAAGGATGCATCTATAGTAAGAAATTTAGGTTATGTGGCGTTTCTTCGTTCCTTCTCCTCTTAATTGGTAAGTCTCTTAGTTGAAACTGATAATTTGTTTTGCTCGTTCTCCATTTAATTTGGGGGTGCTCTTAATAACTTGACATCCGTGAATATTGAATATGTTAGTGTCATATGCAACATGTAATGTCTAATGTTCATTGAGCCTTGTTTTCATTTCCGCTTTTGTTGTAAGGTCTCGTTAATTGTTGGTATTTAACAATTGTTTTGCCGGTTTTGATCCCTCAACAAATTTTTTTTCACCGAATGTTAGTCTCGGCTTTTATTTAACAAGAACAAAGGTTCTGTCCTAATTCCGAATAGAGGATATCAAATGTAATATAGATATTGAATTTCCAATTTCAAACAATACTGTAAAACCTTACCAATTGATCTACTCACTTTAGGACCCAACTCAAACTATGCTAGAATCCAATCGACGGCACAACTCTAAGATAATACGACACAATGCCAGAATTTAATCAACGATAATATGACTGGATCGAAGACACCACATTGGAATCTAATTGATAAAGTTGCGCTAGAGATATAATGTTGGAATTTAATTAACGATGCCGCATCCGTATATAGAAACTCGCCGGAATCTATCTAATTGACGACTCTACGCTAGAGATATGATGTTGTAATTTAATTAACGATGCCGCACCAGTATATAGATTACTTCTCGAATCTAATCGACGATGAGAATCTAAAAGCTACTGCTAAAGAAAACTAAGATAATGCATAAATAATGAGATAACATTTGATGTATTGTTCTTGAGGGGCTTTTTCGTTGGACTAGTGGGATATTTATAAAGAAATTTGGAAATTGCTGAACGGTTGTCCGTCTTCTGTTAACTGCTTCCAACTTTAGGCACGTCCCATTTCCTTTGTAACGAACTCGCCCATTTCCTTTGTAACTGCCTTGATTGAGCTCTACGTTTCCTCGTTTATTGACACAAATTCCATGACTGGGTACTTGGGCGTTAAGCCACTTTTTCACCTGTGTGCTCCCCTGACGCTTCTTACAATATTTTAAATGTTTTCATTTGCTGCCAGCTTTATTTGGGTGGCAATCCAATTTTTGCTGTCATATTTCAACAATTAATCATGTGGAAGCTTCTTGATTTGCTATCAATAATTGAACCTTCATCTTTAGGCTTGTTGGCTATATGTTAATATCCCAGTGATATGTTCATGTGATTTCTTCTGACTTATATCAGCCTTCCTGACCGAAACACGATAGTATGACAAACTTTAAGTGTCCATAGCATCAAATCACTTCATGCGTGTTTTTTAAAGGAGTCTGAGTAGTTTATTTTATTTTATTTTATTTTTTAAGCAATGAGTGGTGATTGATTTGAAAAAAGCATTTGATAAAAACTAATTGACAAGAAAAATAATTTAACCTGAGAAAAAAAGAAGAGCTTTCTTTTGAAAGATAGTGTAAATAATTTGATCAAAACAGTTTTTTGCTTACTTTTTTTATTTTTCCTCTAAAAATTCAAAAATGGAAAGAAATCCTTAAGTTAAAACAAAATTTGCATATGATTTTCCACTAGTTAATATTTGTAAATTTTGAATTTTTTTAGGCGTTGATAGTTTCACTCGTGAAATCAAAATCTACGAAACCTCCACAAGAAGCAAAGACAATGTAGGAGCCTTTATAAGAAATTGAGTATCAATAACACCAAATCACTTTGTTTTTTTAAAGGAGATTGAGTAGTTTTTTTTTAAGTAATGGGTGGTGATTGGATTTGAAAATAGCATTTTACAGAAACTAATTTGATAAGAAAAATAATTTAAACCGGAGACAGAAAAAGAAGAATTTTCTTTTGAAAGATAGTGTAAATAATTTGATCAAAATAGTTCTTTGCTTTTTTTTTTTTTTGTATTTATTTTTCCTCCAAAAATTCAAAAATGGAAAGAAATCCTTAAGTCAAAAGAAAGTTTGCATATGATTTTCCACTAGTTAATATCTGTAAATTTTGAATATTTTTAGGCTTTGATAGTATCACTCGTAAAATCAAAATCTGCAAAACCTTCACAAGAAGCAAAGACAACACAGGAGAAAACCTTCACAAGAAGCAAAGACAACACAGGAGTCCTTATGAGAAATTGAATGTCAATAGCACCAAATCACTTTTTGCGTCTTTTTAAAAGGAGTCTTCGAGTAGTTTTTGTTTTTTTCCCCTTTTTTTAATTAATGGGTGGCGATTGAATTTGAAAATAACATTTGACAAAAATTAATTGACAAGAAAAAGTAATTTAAACCGGAGACAAAAAAGGAAGATCTTACCCACAGGTAGGCAGTTGTGATGATTCAGGGCTTGCTCCTCATCACAAAGGTCGGGGCCATGGTGGTGGTGTAATAGTAGATGGGTGGGCCCCAAAAGAAGAACAAGAAATGTTGAAAAGTCAAAGAAAGAGACAAAGGTAGAAGCTAAGCAAAGAGAGAGGAATCGAGAGTTTTCGGCAGAGAGGGAAAAGAGAAGAGAGAGAGAGAGAGAGAGAGAAAAAAAAAAAAAAACAAAACAAAAAGAAAAAGGAAAAGATAAAAAGGAAGGAACCCACGTTTGGGCACCAGAAAGAAAAAAGAAAAAGATAAAAAGGAAGGAACCCACATTCGGGCACCAGAAAGAAAAAAGGAAAAGATAAAAAGGAAGGAACCCACGTTCGGGCACCAGAAAGAAAGAAAAAAAAAGAAGAAGAAGAAGAAGAAGAAGAAGAAAAAAAAAGGGAAGAAAGGAAAAGGGTTTTGACACGTGCACGCCACGGATGCTTCGCCAAGCCGACTCTACTCCATAACGCAGCACCCGGTAAGGGATTAGGCCCCTCGTTCGTCCAATTGAAGTTATTTATGAGTTTAGGGCTCAAATTCGGAATTGTTGGAAAATCAAGTGAAGAAGTCCAATTTTGGAGTCGTTGAGCCGTGTATTTTCATGGGAATGATAGTTTAGGGTGTTGTGAAGTCGTGGGATTTTACGGATCGTGATTTGAGCTTGTGGTTTGTCCGAAACAAAATTTCAAAGTTTCCCGCGCGCAGTGAACAGAATGCGTCCAGCAGCTTTGGGGCCGTAGTTTGTCATCTTTCGGCTTGATTTTTGGGATGGTGAAGTTGGGACTCTTATTATATGTGTCAAGGGCTCTCTATTGACTAAAAATTTGTTTGGATCGGGGTTCGGAGGAGGAAGTTAAGGCATGATCAAGTTTTGCATTTAATCTCAGTGTTGCGAACGACTTGAGCAATTGCTTTAGTTATGCGATTTGTTAGTGCATAGAAGTCCTTTTGTTAGAGTTAAGGCATAAGTTAGTCATTTCGTAGTTAAGATAAGAGTTTTATTAGATTTTAACATTATTTCTCGATTATTTGATAGGGCCTTGAGTTCGACGATACGAGTATCGTTCGTCGTTTGGTCGTAGGCAACGAGGTGAATGGTTCTATATTTTCTTTGGTTTTAAAAAAATTCATGTCTTAGAGTATATATGTATATACATTGAATTGAGGAGAGCATCTTTATGCATAAAAGCAAGATCGAGCAAATGCTACTCTTTGGTTGATTATGAATGTTTGAAAAGCAAAGTAAGTGGAGAAATATATATATAAATTGCTTTGCGATTGATTTATGGAAATGTTTATAACGATTTGAGAAATTGATATGAAATGGATGATGGGTTATGCTGCAAATGTTATTTGTTTGGTTTATGATATTAATTTATGAATTGGATTTCTGGTATTGGAGGATGGTTATTTATGCTCAATATGACTGTGAACCCAGTGAGGGGTTTTTGGGGTATGCATACCAGGTTTAGGATATCTTTCTGGGCCCAGCCATCGGCTTTATAGGTGGAGACCTTGCCAAGGGGAAAAGCTTGGTCGCCTTGTCACAATGCGTTGTGTCGTGACCATGGTGGAATATTAAGCAATAGATTAATCAATGGATGGACCATTGATATGCAATATTTGATGGAAATTCTATATGTGATATTTGATGGAGAGATTATTCAATGGACTTGACCATTGATACTTGACTTTTGATGGCGATTTAAATGAATTTTCCATATTAGTATGAAGCTCGATGATATCAAATAACTTTTATATGATTTGATATGTATTTTATATTAAGTTGGCATTATAAGGTTTGGTATTGCTTTGTATACATGCATAGTGGTTGTTCGATCTGCTTAGAAGATATGTACTACTCACTTTGAGCTGTTGTTGCTCATTCCACTCCTCCTTTAATCTTTTCGGGTTCCTCGATTAGCGGCGAATAGAGCAAGTGCGCCATCGGTGGGAAACTTTTGGGGAGTTCTATTTTGGGTATGATCAAGGAAATGGTGTACATATTCCTTGCTAATGGTTGGATTGTCTGAGTTCTAATTTTATATTTCTTTTTGATGGATTATAGAAACTCGATGTTACAACCAATCTGTTGGTCTATCGATATGTATATATGGTTTGATATATATATATATAAAGATGATATCAGGTTGTTGGTTGTGTTGAGGCTACGTCCTTCGTGTGGAAAGGACGGCCGTGTCATCCCCATTCTTTGTGTTTTTGGGGTGTGACATCTTTTGGTATCAGAGCCTAAGTTTTGATCTTTTTTGGATGTGGTTATGGGACGCTGTGAGGTTGTGTGATAGATTTTATTTTTTTCGTTAGTCTTTTAGATTCTAAGGTGTAGTTTCATTCTTGGATTCAGGTGATCATGCGTACCGACTCCGAGACTCTTGCCTCGCTTCGTAGAAGCAGCAAAGGCAAACGAGTCGCTACCCCTGATGCTAGAGACATGCCTCAAGCTTCTCGAGGTGCGTCGTTGAGAAGGAGACTTGAGGACCGCTATGATAGGAGTCCTGACTTGCACGAAGTCAGAGAAGAGGATCAAGAGCCAACCCGTTCAACTGAATTTGAACAAGCAATGATCCATTGGTATCGCCAAGCAAAAGAATTGACTGGAGATGGAGCGACTGGCTCAGGCACTTTTGCCCAATTTAGAAAGGCGAAACCACCCACTTTTGATGGGAAAGCTGATCCTCTCGCGGCTGAGCGTTGGATTAAAAAGATTGATGGGATCTTTGAAGCTGAAGAGGTTTCTGAGGATCGGAAGGTTAAATTTGCCACCCAATACCTGGAAGGTGAAGCAGAGTTTTGGTGGGATGGAATGAAGCCAAGTCTTGGAGGTAGGGATGTTATTATATCCTGGGAGGACTTTAAAAAGGCGTTCAATGCTCAATTCTTCCCAAAGTCATTCCAGGCAAAGATGAAGGGTGACTTTGTACATATATCTCGGGGTGACTCCACGCTTTGGAGTATTCAGTCCGCTTTAATCAATTGAATAGATTTGCAGAGCACTTGGTAGCAAATGAGGAAGATAAGGCCGACCATTTCCTAGGAGGGCTCCGACCAGAGATTAATTCTGCACTTGCACCTCTTATGTTAACAACCTATAAGGATGTGCTAGAGCGAGCAATCAAAGTGGAGCAAAGCATTCAAGCACGGCACACAAAGAGCGCCTCGGTCAAAAGGTTTAAGCCCACAAATGTACAAGGTAGCCATACTAATGTTAGTGGAAGGCGAAGAGGTTTCAGTTGGCCAGGACAGTTTAGAAATCCGAGTAACCAGGGCCCCTGCAATACATGTGGAAGTTATCATCGTGGTGAGTGTTATCGGAAAACTGGAGTATGCTTCTTATGTGGGAAAGCGGGACACACGCGGCGAGATTGTCCTACACAAGGAAATCCTCCTTTTGACAAGAGATCATGTTATCTATGTGGACGTCAAGGGCACCTATCACACCATTGTTCCATGCGGAGGAATACCCCTTTGGTTGGTAAGCCTCAAGAGAACCAGCAAAGACAAAGTACAAGTGGAAAAGTTTTTGCGATGACGAAGGAGGATGCGGCAAAGCATCTAACGCAGTTGTTGCAAGTAATATTTTTATTGCCTCACAATGTGCTTATGCGTTATTTGATCCTGGTGCTACGCACTCATTCATTTCAATTGAATTTGCAAAGAAGCTTGATGTGTTGCCTGACCCTCTTGAATGTGAATTGCGTGTTGATACTCCTATTGGCGATTTCTTAGTTGCTTATCATGTGTTCAAGAGATGTTTGATTCGGATTAATAATGTTGAAATGCCTGTGGATCTAGTGGAGTTAAATATTCGAGATTTCGATGTTATTATAGGGATGGATTGGTTATCTACCTATCGTGCTACTGTTGATTGTTTTTCAAAGAAAGTGATATTTAGGCTTTCCAATCAACCCAAATTCTCTTTTTTGGGAAGTTGTCAAAACACTTTTCCAAGGTTGATCTCGGCCTTGCAAGCAAGGAAACTTTTGAGAAAGAGTTGTTGTGGTTATATAGCTTGTGTAAAAGACACAAGCAAGGTTGTAGTGAAGTTGGAAGATGTTCCTATTGTTAGAGAGTTTTCAAGTGTGTTTCCCGAGGATTTACCAGGCTTGCCTCTTGATAGAGAAATCGAGTTTTGTATTGAATTGATGCCCGGTACAGCACCGATCTCTAAGGCACCATATCAGATGGCACCCACTGAATTAAAAGAATTGAAAACGCAGCTGCAAGAGCTTTTGGACAAGGGTTTCATTGGACCCAATGTTTCGCCTTGGGGAGCTCCTGTTTTATTTGTGAAAAAGAAGGATGGTAGTATGCGGCTTTGCATAGATTACCGAGAGCTTAAGAAGGTAACGGTCAAAAACAAATATCCTTTACCCCGAATTGATGATTTATTTGATCAACTTCAGGGAGCTCAAGTATTTTCCAAGATCGACCTTCGTTCTGGGTATCATCAGTTAAAGATAAAGATAGATGATGTGCCTAAAATTGCTTTTAGAACAAGGTATGGCCATTATGAATTTCTCGTAATGCCTTTTGGATTAACAAATGCGCCTGCTGCCTTCATGGACTTGATGAACATAGTGTTCAGGGAATATCTAGACAAATTTATTGTGGTGTTCATTGATGACATCTTAGTGTATTCGAAGAGTTCAGAAGAGCACGAACAACACTTGAGGTTTGTCTTGCAGACTTTGCATGAAAAGTTGTATGCCAAATTTAGTAAGTGTGATTTTTGGCTTGATCATATAGAATTCTTGGGTCATGTGATCTCAAAGGATGGCATATTAGTGGATCCAAAGAAGGTTGAAGCAATTGTTAAGTGGAATCGTCCAACTAATGCTACAGAAGTAAGAAGTTTCCTTGGGCTAGCTATTATTATAGGCGATTTGTAGAGGGATTCTCAAAGATTGCTGGTCCACTTACCCGTCTAACTCAGAAGAAAGTTAAATTTGAATGGTCAGACCAATGTGAACGCAGTTTTCGAGAGTTGAAGAGATGGCTGATTTCAGCTCCTATTCTAACTCTACCTTCTGGAAGTGGCGGCTTCGTAATCTACTGTGATGCATCCAAAGAAGATTTGGGTTGTGTTCTTATGCAAAATAGTAAAGTTATTGCCTACGCTTCTAGACAATTGAAATTACATGAGAAGAACTACCCCACTCATGATTTGGAGTTAGCGGCGATTATGCTTGCCTTGAAGACATGGCGACACTATTTGTATGGTGAAAAATGTGAAGTCTTTACCGATCACAAGAGTCTAAAGTATATCTTTACTCAGAAAGAACTGAACATGAGGCGAAGAAGATGGCTAGAACTTTTGAAGGATTATGATTTGTCCATTAATTACCTTTCGGGTAAGGCTAACGTGGTAGCGGATGCTTTGAGTCGTAAATCCTTTGGAAATATGGCAACTTTGCTCACTTCTCAAAAATCCATTCTTGAAAATATGAGAAAGTTAGACTTGGAGGTATTGGTGCATTAGCTTGGTGCTCAGTTAGCTAACCTTCAAGTACAACCTATGTTGTTTGACAGAATTAAGGCTAAACAGAACGAAGATCCCCAATTACAAAAATTTAGAGAAGGTGTAGAAGATGGAAGACAAGCGGATTTTAGTTTACATGTAGATGGATCCTTGAGGTTTCGTGGGCGATTGTGTGTTCCTAAGGACTCAAAGCTGAAAAAGGAGATCCTGCAAGAAGCTCATAGCACTAGATTTTCAATTCATCCGGGAAGCACTAAAATGTATAGGGACTTAAGAGAAAGCTTTTGGTGGATCAACATGAAAAATGATATTACAAAATTTGTCGATCAATGTTTAGTTTGCCAGCAAGTGAAAATTGAGCATCAAAAACCAGGTGGACAGTTGCAACCTCTAGAGATACCTAAATGGAAGTGGGAGCATATTGCCATGGACTTTGTAGTTGGCCTACCAAGGACGCCAAGTGATAAGAATGCTAAATGGGTGATTGTTGATCGATTGACTAAATCTGCTCACTTTTTGTCATATCGATTTGGCCTTTCAATGGAAGATATGGCAAAGCGATATGTTAATGAAATAGTGAAGCTTCACAGAGTTCCAGTAAGCATTGTTTCTGATAGGGATCCTAGGTTTGTATCTAACTTTTGGAAGAGTTTGCAAGGAGCATTGGGCACTAAACTCAACTTGAGTACAACTTTTCATCCACAAACGGATGGACAAAGAGAGAACGATCCAACATTAGAGGATATGTTGAGATCATGCATCATTGACTTCGGCGGTTCTTGGGATGAACATCTACATTTGGCATAATTTTCTTATAACAACAGTTATCACTCCAGCATTAAGATGGCACCCTTTGAAGCTTTATATGGCCGAAAATGCAGAAGTCCTATTTGTTGGAACGACGTTGGTGAGAAAAGACTAACTGGCCCCGAGTTCATTCAACAATCAGAAGAAAAAGTTAGGCTGATTCGGGAATGTCTCAAAACGGCTCAAAGTCGTCAAAAGAGTTATGTGGATCTAAAAAGACGCAAGTTAGAATTTAATGTGGGGGATCACGTATTCTTAAAAGTTTCTCCTACGAAGGGTGTAATGAGATTTGACACACGTGGGAAGTTAAGTCCAAGATACGTGGGACCATTATTGATCTTAGAGAAAATTGGTGAAGTCGCTTATAAATTGGCTTTGCCACCGGCGTTATCAGGTGTCCATAATGTGTTCCATGTTTCTTTGTTGCGGAAATATGTGCCAAATCCTGAACATGTGCTAGACTTTACACCATTGAGATTACGAGAGAAACTTGACATATGAGGAGCAGCCTATTCGCATTGTCGATAAGAAGGATCAGGTGTTGCGGCGACGAACTATTCCTTATGTAAAAATACAATGGCAAAATCACACCGAGAGAGAGGCTACTTGGGAACTCGAGGAGGAGGCAAGACATAAATACCCTCACTTGTTTCATGATTGAAATACATGCAGATTTCGAGGACGAAATTTTTTTAGGAGGGTAGAATGTAATAGTAGATGGGTGGGCCCCAAAAGAAGAAAAAGAAATGTTGAAAAGTCAAAGAAAGAGACAAAGGTAGAAGCTAAGCAAAGAGAGAGGAATCGAGAGTTTTCAGCAGAGAGGGAAAAGAGAAGAGAGAGAGAGAGAGAGAGAGAGAGAGAGAAAAACAAAACAAAAAAGAAAAAGGAAGAGATAAAAAGGAAGGAACCCACGTTCGGGCACCAGAAAGAAAGGAAAAGAAGAAGAAGAAGAAGAAGAAGAAGAAGAAAAAAAGGGAAGAAAGGAAAAGGGTTTTGACACGTGCACGCCACGGATGCTTCGCCAAGCCGACTCTACTCCATAACGCAGCAACCGGTAAGGGATTAGGCCCCTCGTTCGTCCAATTGAAGTTATTTATGAGTTTAGGGCTCAAATTCGGAATTGTTGGAAAATCAAGTGGCGAAGTCCAATTTTGGAGTCGTTGAGCCGTGTATTTTCATGGGAATGATAGTTTAGGGTGTTGTGAAGCCGTGGGATGTTACGGATCGTGATTTGTGCTTGTGGTTTGTCCGAAACAAAATTTCAAAGTTTCCCTCGCGCAGTGAACAGAATGCGTCCAGCAGCTTTGGGGCCGTAGTTTGTCATCTTTCGGCTTGATTTTTGGGATGGTGAAGTTGGGACTCTTATTATATGTGTCAAGGGCTCTCTATTGACTAAAAATTTGTTTGGATCGGGGTTCGGAGGAGGAAGTTAAGGCATGATCAAGTTTTGCATTTAATCTCAGTGTTGCGAACGACTTGAGCAATTGCTTTAGTTATGCGATTTGTTAGTGCGTAAAAGTCCTTTTGTTAGAGTTAAGGCATAAGTTAGTCATTTCGTAGTTAAGATAAGAGTTTTATTAAATTTTAACATTATTTCTCGATTATTTGATAGGGCCTTGAGTTCGACGATACGAGTATCGTTCATCGTTTGGTCGTAGGCAACGAGATGAGTGGTTCTATATCTTCTTTGGTTTTAAAAAAATTCATGTCTTAGAGTATATATGTATATACATTGAATTGAGGAGAGCATCTTTATGCATAAAAGCCAGATCGAGCAAATGCTACTCTTTGGTTGATTATGAATGTTTGAAAAGCGTGTTATACAAAGTAAGTGGAGAAATATATATATGAAATTGCTTTGCGATTGATTTATGGAAAGGTTTATAATGATTTGAAAAATTAATATGAAATGGATTATGGGCTATGCTGCAATTGTTATTTGTTTGGTTTAAGATATTGATTTCTGGATTGGATTTTCGGTATTGGAGGATGGTTATTTATGCTCAATATGACTGTAAACCCAGTGAGGGGTTTTTGAGGTATGCATACCAGGTTTAGGATATCCTTCTAGGCCCAGCCATCGGCTTTATAGGTGGAGACCTTGCCAAGGGAAAAAGCTTGATCGCCTTGTCATAAGGCGTTGTGTTGTGACCATGGTGGAATATTGAGCAATAGATTAATCAATGGATGGACCATTGATATGCAATATTTGATGGAAATTCTATATGTGATATTTGATGGAGAGATTATTCAATGGACTTGACCATTGATACTTGACTTTTGATGGCGATTTAAATGAATTTTCCATATTAGTATGAAGCTCTGATGATATCAAATAACTTTTATATGATTTGATATGTATTTTATATTAAGTTGGCATTATAAAGTTTGGTATTGCTTTGTATACATGCATAGTGGTTGTTCGATCTGCTTAGAAGATATGTACTACTCACTAAGCTGTTGTTGCGAATTTCACTCCTCCTTTAATCTTTTATGGTTCCTCGATTAGCGGCGAATAGAGCGAGTGCACCGTCGGTGGGAAACTTTTGGGGAGTTCTATTTTGGGTATGATCAAGGAAATGGTGTACATATTCCTTGCTAATGGTTGGATTGTCTGAGTTCTAATTTTATATTTCTTTTTGATGGATTATAGAAACTCTGATATTACAACCAATCTGTTGGTCTATCTGATATGTATATATGGTTTGATATATATATATATATATATATATATATATATATATATATATATATATATATAAAATGATGATATCAGGTTGTTAGTTGTGTTGAGGCTGCGTCCTTCGTGTGGAAAGGACGGCCGTGTCATCCCCATTCTTTGTGTTTTTGGGGTGTGACAGGCGGGGTCCTGTGCGAGTCTCCCCCGAGAGATAGGGGCTCGGTCGTTCGACGTTGTCCGGGCACGGGGGACCCGTGGTGGAGTCCTCGAGTTACAAAAAAAGAAAAAGAAAAAGGAAGATCTTTCTTTCGAAAGATAGTGTAAATAATGTGATCAAAACAATTTTTTGCTTACTTTTTAAATTTTTCCTCAAAAATTCAAAAATGAAAGAAATCCTTAAGTTAAATTAAAATTCGTATATGATTTTTCATTGGTTAATATCTGTAAATTTTGAGTTTTTTTTGGCGTTGATAGTTTCACTTGTGGAATCAAAATCTACAAAACCTACCTAAGACGCTAAGACAGCGTAGGGCATGTCTCAAGAAGTATAGGCTGCGTTTGTTTGTATTTCTTTTTTTTTTGTTTTTAGACACTTTTTCTGTTTTTTTGTTCAGGGAACAAAAAGGAACAAACGCGTTTGGACGCGTTTGTTCCTTTTTGTTCTTTTGTGCCCAGGAACAAAAAAGAAACAGAAACAAGAAACACAAATTTTGTGTTTCTTGTTTCTGAAACACAAATCAGAAACAAAAAAGGAACAAAATTGTGTTCCTTTTTTATTTCTTGGATAGTGCTCAAACAGCGCCTCTCTCCCCCCCGCGACGAGCTTCTCCTCCCGCGACCGCGACAAGCGACGAGCGACGAGCTTCTCCTCCTCCAACCTGCGACGAGCGTCTCCTGCGACGAGCGTCTCCTCCCGCGACGAGCGCCTCCTCCTGCGAGCAGAGAATTCCATCGTCTTCTCTGGCGTCGATAGTGGCCTCTGTCTCGACAGCCGCCGCTCCTTCACCAGGTAAACGTCGTCACCGCTGCTCCTCTTTCACCGATTGTCTTCACTTCGGCGAGAGCTTGAGTGTTAGGGCTCGCTCGAGCCGCGCTTGCCCGATCTCGTGAGCCGCTTGCTCGAGCGAGTCTCGCAGATCCGGGCGAGCGTTGCTCCCAGATCTGCGACGCAGCCGTCCGCTCGCTCGAGATCTGGCGAGCCAGCGAGGAAAGCGGCGCGCGCTGCTCGAGCTCGGGCTCGGCTCGAGCGAGACGAGCAGCGAGCGTCGCTGCTGCTCGGGCTCGGCTCGAGCGAGCAGGGCAGCGAGCGTCGCTGTTGCTCAGGCTCCAGTGAGCCGCCCGCTGTGTGTCGGAACTGGAACCATCGGCGGCTCTTCTGCCGTGCCCAATGGTGCTGGCACTGGTGATGGGGAAAGGGCACGAAACGGGGCAAATAGCCACCACCATCTTTCATCAACTTCTGCAACAGTATTTCAAATTTGATCCTCCCTCTTTGATGAATTCTTGAATTTCTTGTGGTTGTTTTGCTTCTGGGTCGTCCGGAATCAGTCCCAAAATTCATCATTTTCCTGTGTTTCGCTTGAAAAAAGAATAGATGGCCTGGTTTCAACAGAGGTAACGAGCTGGCGAGCGAGTTCGGTTTGATCGTGAGTCTGTGTGTGGGGTTTGCAGCGGCCGTGTTGAAGGGTGGTTGGGCGGGCAAAGGTTGGATCTTTCGGTTTCTCCCCCCGAGCACTTAAGCACTTATAATTTTTCTCAATCTGGCAAGAAATAATTATTAAATCTCGCTCTCAAATCTCAATTTCGGAACTCTTCTCTCCGTCCATCACTACAATACCAAAATAGTCCACCGCCAGTTCATCACGTGCGAGAGAGAGCGCGAGAGATACATTCATGGAATAAATATACAAGGCAAGATCACAGAGAGCACGGAGCTGTCATTTAACCGTCACTAGTTGCTCTCTTCAAATCTGACCAAACCCTTCTCTTGCTCTGCTTTGCCATGTATGAGCAGTAGCATATTCATCCCGGTTCATTCTCTTTCCGGGTCTTCCAAGAACTGACCATTGGGCTCTCAATACAGAGGTAAATACTCTTTCTTTTGTGCTTGTGTTGATTGGTTTTCCTTGGTTTCTTCATTCGTCTATCAAAGGATGTTTATCAATTGATTGGTTCGGCAGTCTATGCATTTACTTGTTTTTTGAAATGACAAAACTAGCGGTTCACTAAGAACAAGGAGGAATATTCCAACGTATACGTGAATATGATGTATTGATGGGTGTTGTTAGATCTGGCCTTTGCTGGCGTTCCTCGACACCATGACGAGTTGCTGTTCTGTTGATCTTTGTCCCACGATCCTGTTGTCCCGCGATCCTGTTGTTCTATGGCAAATATCTCCTGTTGTTCTCAATTTGCGTTTTGTCCCGTATTGCTTGGATTTGGTCTAATATTAGTATTTTCTGTGTGTCTCTATGAACCCTTGCGACTCAGCCACATTTTGATCCAATCGGAAGTCGAGGAAGAAAAAGGAAAAAATGGGTGTTATAAGTGAGAAAGACAAAAGGAAGAAGATGACGCCCGAAGAAGAGAACGTGTAGAGGGGTAGACTAAAGGGGAGGAGAAAAATAAAAGTGAAAGAAAAGAAAAGAACAGAAAAAAAAAAGGCACGTGAGAAGAACAACGTTGTCGACTTGTTCATTTAGTACATTCTTTGTGAATCTATAAGAACAACGTTGTTCGACTTTTTTTGTAGGAATGTTGGGGATTATACATTATGCGAGATCCTTGATATCTTATGACTATAATGCTTCGATTTTTTCTCTTTAAGTTATGGATTTGCAGAGAATGGAGGGTGCTGTTTCGTTGTTGCCTTATTGCTTATTGTCTTGAATTTTTCTTTACTTAAGGTACATCCTCAATTGGTTGATTCATTCTCAGGTGAACGCTGATGCTTTGAGAACTTCGGTGGATCCATCCAAAGTTCCGCCTTGCCGGTGCCAATCCACGAAGACATATTCTTTTTCCCTTTCATGACTTTGTGTTTCCGATTTTTGTAATTTTGTTTTTAAGTATTCACTTATCAAATCCAATGTGATGAAGTTGAACAATGAACTATATTACTTCATTATTATGATGTTATGTATGAAAGGGTCTACGTAGAGATCTATGAAGTATTCTTCTTTTAGGTAGCTCTTATGGTGGGATTTTTACTTATGAAATTTTGTTCCAAGTATGCACATGATCATGTTCAAAATGTTTGTCTTCACCAACCATGAACAAAATTAAATTGATGAGCATTTCATTAGAGTGATAATGCAATACCAAGTTTACACTTTATTGAAAAAAAAAGGCACGTGAGAACAATTTGGAACAAAGTTTATTTATAAAATTTTCTTCAGAGTATGCACTTATAACTATGTTCAGAATGTTTGACTTTACACACCATGAACAAAATTAAATTGCTGAACATTTTATGATAATGAGAATTCAAAGTCAAGTTTACACTTTATTTTAAAAAAAAAACAAATGGGAAAATTTTGGTACGAACTTAAAATATTTATTCCGACTAAGCAAATATGATCAAGTTTAGAATGTTTGTTTTCACTTAATATGAACAAAATTAAATTGATAAGCATTTCATGATAATGATAATTCAATACCAAGTTCACATTTTATTAAAAAAAAAAAAACAATTGGAAAAAAATTGGAACAAAAATTTTGTACATAACCAAACGTGTTTCTGTTCTTTTTCTATTCCAGAAACAGAATTTTTTTACAGTTACCAAACGTGTTTCTGTTCTTTTTCTATTCCAGAAACAGAAATTTTATACAGTTACCAAACGCGTTTTTTTGTTCAGAAATTGTTCCCAGGAACAGAAACACTTTTTTCTATTTCTGTTTCCTGGAACAATTTTTAAACAGAAACGCAAACAAACGCGCCCATATATGCCATTTTCAAGTTAGTCAATGCCTCGTCATCATCCAGTAACTTAATCAGTGAATTCCTTCCTGACCTGGGCTTTGTTATTTGGACAACAACTCCGTGGAAGATTCCAGCTAATGCAGGTACCCTCAGGGCATTCTGTTATGAATCTCGACTCTAAAGGTGCAGAAAGGGAGTGATGAGGACTTCTTGGAGTTGTAGATTCATACTTGGGGTTTATCTCAATGTGGTGATTGCTTGAATTCACCTAGTTGATGTCAGGTTAATTTGTGAACCGATTTAGATTTCACGTGGGTGGGAGAGAAGGAGGTTTGGGGTTGGCTTTTTTCCTTTGTTGTTGTTGTTGTTGTTTTTTATTTTTTTTGGGGGGGGGTGGTGGTGGTGGTGGTGAGGAATTGCTCGGCTACATACGGGTCTTAGTAATTTGATCTGTTCAGACAGCACTTAATACCGTGTCAAGTGGGTTTGTGATGACCTTCTACTCTCAGGATCACTTTTATCATTCTTTATGATGGTTGGTTTAATGCAAAACTCGATGATTTGCCTCACCATTTTGACTGTAAGTTCTCAAATTGTTCTGGCTCTCTTATCCCGCAAATATCAAATAAAAGTCAACTTCTTCTGCCATCAATAGTTCCCTTGGTTTTATGCCATTTCTGCATTGGTTGGTGAACATGCTGAATGCTTGTTGTTTGCAGCGGTTGCTGTGAATGGTAAACTTCAATATGCTATAGTTGAAGTACATTCCCCTCTAGGGGACACTGCTGTACCTAAGGAAGATAAAAGACGCAGACTTGGACAGGTTATGAAGGGAGAGAAGAGGCCTTTGCTTGTTGTGGCATCGGATCTTGTGCCAGCATTAGAAGTGAAATGGGGTGTGAAGCTTTCCGTGAAGAAAGTTCTTTTGGGTTCTGATCTTGAAAACTGCAGGTTGTTGAATGATGATGTCTTGAATTGGATATTGTTGATCTTAGTATTATAAATTTTTGAAATCCAAGAAAGTGCCAATCATTTCAGCTTCACATTTTAGTAATGAATTTTAAGGATTAGTATCTTAGACATTGGAACATAATATATTGAGTGTCTCCAATTGTTTATTTGGTAGATTCATGAATATCCAAATGCATGTCTTATTCTTTTCTATTACCCACATTTGTAGCAATGCAATACTATTGTTCCTTCTCAAGTTATAAATGATTGATTATAAATCTCTAGGATCTATATTCTCTATAAAAGACCATAAATATCTTGCTTACGTATCATTAGAAAATGCATTGACATATACATGGCAGAAAGAAGAGGTAACACGAAAATATGTAAACTATGAAAACGAGTCAAAGTGGATTGTCCTACACTAGCACTTCTGCATAAGGACTCTACTAAAGGGGATGTTAACACAGTATATCTTAATGTGGATACAGGTATATCCATCCCATAGATAAGAGGGAGTGCCCAGTTGTCATTGGAGGAGATTATATCACAACAGAATCTGGAACTGGACTGGTCCATACAGCTCCGGGTCATGGTCAAGAAGATTATGTCGCTGGCGTAAAATATGGACTTCCTATTCTTTCCCCTGTAGGTGATGATGGGAAGTTCACTGAAGAAGCTGGGCAGTTTAGTGGAATTGACGTACTTGGGGATGGTAATACTGCTGTTGTGGACCACTTGGATGGACAGTTATCCATTCTCATGGAAGAATCATATCGTAAGTGATGTTCCTTCTCCCAATACAGTGATTTATTATTCAAATCTGGAAACTTTCCTGTTACAAGTTTGCAAAGGACACTTTTAATTCGCATATTGCCTTTTTCTCTTGTGCAGAACACAAGTATCCATATGATTGGCGAACAAAAAAGCCTACTATATTTAGGGCAACTGAGCAGTGGTTTGCTTCTGTGGAAGGGTTTCGTCAGGCTGCTATGGATGCAATTGGGCACGTCAAGTGGATTCCACCTCAGGTAGCAATCGTAGAGGGTTCTTTCTGCATGATTATTCTGTATCGCTTTGAAATAAGATGAACTTCTGCAGTGCGCACTTTTTATCCTTTGACTGGTACTCTGTCAGGCTGAGAACAGAATTTCGGCAATGACTTCTAGCCGCTTGGATTGGTGCATTTCTCGGCAAAGGACAAGGGGTGTACCCATTCCAGTCTTTTATGATAAACAAACCAAGGAGCCTCTAATGAATGAAGAGACTATTAATCATATTAAATGTAAGAGACTATAAAAGTGACAACATCGATTGCTCTCTTTCTTTATATGTTTATGCCTGATCTTTTTATTACTATTGCGTACTATGTATTAACATTCCACCTTTTATGCCAAGACTGAAGGTTTACATTCCTACTGCCAATGCATTTATGTCTTTCTAAATGTTGGTTAACAAGACGAAGTGTGATTGCAGGCATAATAGCCCAAAGGGGTAGCGACGCATGGTGGTATATGAAAGTAGAGGATCTACTTCCAGAAAGATATCGTGATAAAGCATCGGACTATGAAAAGGGCACTGATACGATGGATGTCTGGTTTGACTCGGGTATTTTTCCTGTGACATTTCTTTTTTTTTTTTACTCTGTTGCTAATCGGAGTGCATTGAGGTAGAAATGGGAGGATTCAACTTTTGGTTGATTCATGAAGTGATTATCCACCTTAACCTTTGTTATTGGAGGCTAAACATGTGTTTTCTGTTGAGGAACCTTCAGCACTTTTGATATACCAACATTGTGGTTCTGATGTCCTCTGCTAGATGATTATTAGTTAGAAAACGTTGGTGATGGTACCTCATTCATGTTAGTGGCAGAGTGAGATGGGTGAGAGGTTGATCTTAAAACAGTAGACAATACTTCAATAAAAAGTGTAATGGTCACTTTGGGTTGGACTAGAGTTGGTTGTTTATATATAGGGTGAAGTAATAGAGGTCATATCTGGAAAATTCTGATCAAACTGTGGTAGCTCTTAGAAGCTTCTGAAGTATTATTTGGCTAAGTATAGTGTAGTGGTTGAACTGATTCTTCCACATGTCCCTAAGCATTCATGCATGTCTCTTATTTTTAAGAGAAGCACTCAACCGGTAACCTTTTTCGTGCTTTATCTTCAACTCAAAAATGCTACACTCATTGTAGAATACTTCTCCGCATGAGCAAATGATGATGCTTTATCCCTTGTATCCTTTTCAGGCTCTTCATGGGCTGCTGTACTGGGGAAAAGGGCGGGCCTTAACTTCCCTGCAGACTTGTACCTTGAAGGTACAGATCAGCATCGTGGCTGGTTTCAGAGTTCCTTACTGACAAGTATTGCTACGAAAGGTAATGAACATGCACTTTCGTTCTTGGAGTGTTCTTTATTTTTCTTTTATCTTGGCTTCTATATGCATTCAATTACGATGCATTCAATTACGAAATATATGTGCTTCTGTTAAGAAGTTAGATGACAGAATCTTTTTGTGCTACTAGTTCACATTGATTACCCTCTATTGAATTCTGTCAAGGACATTAGGCCTGTGTGAATTACTTTCTTCTGCATGTACAGGAAGGGCTCCATACAACAGTGTCCTAACTCATGGGTTTGTGCTTGATGAGAGAGGTTCGAAGATGAGCAAATCTTTGGGTAACGTTGTAGACCTGTACACTGTGATTGAAGGAGGGGAAAACCAAAAGGTTTGTCGCCAAAGTCTTTTCCTGGATATGCCTGTTATTTTTTGTTGAGGTAAGAGTTTGATTTTCTGTTGGAAGGAAGCACCTGGATATGGAGCAGATGTTCTGCGGTTGTGGGTTTCTAGTGTAGATTACACAGGAGATGTGATGATTGGTCCTCATTCTCCGCCAAATATCTGACATTTATAGAAAGTTGCGGGGGACATTGAGATACCTCTTAGGGAATCTGCATGATTGGAAGGTATATCTCAATCTTGGTATGTCATCTGATATCTAGTATATCATCATTTCGGGATAGGATGCTCATTGAAAGAGATTTATCTCCTCCTTTAAGTTGGTTCTATTTTCTCAAGCTGAATCGTGTCATTGCCAGGCTGAAGATGCTGTTTCTTACCATGAACTTCCGATGATTGACCGGCATGCATTATATCAGCTTGAAAATATTGTGAAGAACATTAAAGAGAGTTATGACAATTATCAGTTCTTCAAAATTTTCCAGGTTTCTTTCTTATTGAGCCACTCTTATATTGGAGTTATGTCATCAGGAATCTACTTTAGATTCTTAATGATATTTTCTTTTGCTTAAACTTCTTAGTGATGCATTTTTTTTTATTAGTTTGATATGCCTTTGATATTGAGCAAGTGTAAAATCTTTATTAGAATGAGTAATAAATGCCTAGGGATGTCAAATCATCCTTTGTGCTGTGTCAACATTTTTTATCGTTGATTTAATGTCTTTGATTTTCCATTTCTCAGATCATACAGCGGTTTGTAATTGTGGACCTATCAAACTTTTATTTTGATGTTGCCAAGGATCGAATTTATGTTGGGTAACCTCCTCCTCTTTTTTTCTGTAAGAAAGATTTCAGCACTTAGCCCAATTTATTTCTGATTCCTTCCACGATACTGTATAACGGTGCTTATTTTAGTTTGATTCATATGTAAGGATATCATGCTTTTGGCAATGTGAAGTTCAGCAATTTCATTTATACCATATGCTTAGGTTTTGAAGGTTGCATATTACTTTTGACATTGGACTATAAATGTCTTTCTTTCTAAGTGGTTAATTTTACAGGGGCATGGAGAGTTTTACAAGGAGAAGTTGTCAGACAGTTCTTGCAGAGCATCTGCTTTCCCTTGTGAGGGTTATAGCGCCTATATTGCCTCACTTAGCAGAGGATGCATGGCAGAACCTTCCGTTTCCATACACCAATGAAGATGGTTCTGTTGCCAAATTTGTTTTCGATTCTAGATGGCCTGCTGCGAATGAAAAATGGCTTGCTTTATTGCCTGAAGAAGTCAACTTTTGGGCAGAAATTCTTGAGGTAATCAGCATCTCGGTTTTACCCAAATAGGACGTGTTTTTGTGAATATTAATAATTTCTGAAGTGAGAGAAAGGAATATTAGTTCCCCAAATAGGATCTGTTTTAAGATGTCCAGCTAGACGTTCTTCAGTTCTTCCTCTGATATTATTCTGCATCCAATCTCCAGCTAAGGACAGAGGTAAATAAGGTTCTGGAAGTTGCTCGGGGTGGAAAACTGATTGGTTCGAGCTTAGAGGCTAAAGTTCTTTTACATACCTCCGATGTAAATCTTGCCTCCCTATTATGCCAAATGAGCACAGCCACGAACGATGCGGACAACTTGCATCGCATCTTCATAACTTCTCAGGTATGCTTTACTCTGTTGATCTCAACTCTGATATCGATGATTTGTGGGTCAGTTGCCACAATTTGTGTGTTTGGTTTCCATTTTATTGGCAAATGATCTGCTTCATTTGGGATAAAAATTGCTTGACTGACGGTGCATAAGTACACTATCCCTGTACCGATGAAACTTGAACTGTCGTCCACACTCAGAGCAATGTACATTTTGCACATACAGGCAGAGGTAATTCCGTCTGTGGGTGATGAACTGACTGCTGATGTTCCTTACTCTGGAGAGTGCGAGATTGATGGCAAGAAAGTCTGGATTGGTGTCTCCAAAGCAGAGGGATCCAAATGCGAGAGATGTTGGAACTACTCGCCCAAAATCGGTTCTTTTCCGGAGCACCCGACACTCTGCAGCCGATGCTACCCTGTAGTGGCCATTCAATCGCCTCATGCTGTAGCAGCAGTCAGCTGAGGCATCGTCTCTAAACAAGAGGCCAAAACTGTCCTTCAGAACTTCAATTGCTGCTCATCTTTGGTCGCATCTTTGGCTACTTTTGAATCGGGTATGATCCGTCTGGCATGCTCTGGGACGGTAGGGTCGTTATCTCTTATATTTATGCAGTAAAAGCATTAGGTTTTGGGATAAGTGTTCCAGAAGTCCTAAAACTTATCACGAAAATGCATTTCAGTCCTAAAACTTGCAAAAAGTGCATTTCAGTCCTACAACTTGTCAAAATGTTTCAAACGAGTCCTAAAATCGACGCCGTCTAATTTCTTAACGGAAAAAACTGACGTGGCCCCCGCGTGGCTTTTTTTAATCGTTTCTCTCTCCTCCGTTGCGAATAGTTTAAAAAAAAAAAGCCACGCATGCAGAATGACGTCATCTCCACTTTTCTCCTTCGCCACGACGCCGTCTCCTCCTTTCTCCTTCGCCACGACGTCGTCTCCTCCTCCCACCTCTGTCTCTACTTCTTCTTTCTCTATTCCGAGTGTCCCCTAAGCCCCAAATTGAATTCGTCCGAAACCCTAAGCCCCAAATCGATCTCGTCCGAACCCTAAACCCCAAATCGAATTCGTCCGAAACCCTAAGCCCCAAATCGATCTCGTCCGAACCCTAAACTCCAAATCGAATTCATTCAAACCCTAAGCCTCAAATCGATCTCATCCGAATCCTAAACCCCAAATTGATTTCGTTCGAACCCTAAGCCCCAAATCAAATTTGACAATCTGCAGTTATCTTGCGATTTGGGTCCTCATCGACCTCGAGTTCGACGCTCGTCGTGAGTTCGTATTCTTTCCTTCCTTTGGCGATTGTGCGTTCGTGCGAAGATCTCGCTTGCGGGAGTCTCGACATCTCAGCGGCGAAGCGATTGGCATCGAGGACGACGACAGGGTCAACGACGTTGATGGCGACTCCTCCTCACGCAGGTATCGCTCTCGCATTATAGCATTTTGTTGTTTTCCATTCTCCAATACTAGTGACAAATTAGAACATTAATGCGAAGTAAGTTATGGTTGTCTATTCATACGGTGCATATGAGAAAAAGATGTTATTTGGAGATTGAAAACATCTCCTAAATCTCTCGAGTAAACACATTGCATTATGCAGAAATTATTAATATGAAGACGTTATGAAGGAATCATAATATAGCTAATATACTTCTATTAGGTTCCTATAATGCGAAGCCCAGAAGAATGAGGGCAGCAACATCTGCATCAAGTAGCGTAACTCCTAATGAGGTCAACTCGGAGCCAACATGTTATTATGGCCTTCAATCGCCAATTCTTATGGCAAAGACAAAGAAAAACGCAGGAGGAAGGTTCCATGGATGTGCTAAGTTTGATAGTCCAAGTTGCTGCAATTTTTTCATGTGGGTGGATCCAAAGATACCAAATCATGTGAGGGACATGATAGTTGACCTCCTTGAAAGAAATCAAACATTGTCTAAATCAAGCCAATCGATGGGTGACGGAGTCGAGGTGAGCTCATTGCTAGCTGAAATGAAGAGTCAAAAGGCGAAAAATAGACGTTTAAAGGAGGAGCTTGCACAAGTAAAGAAAGGGAAGATGCTATATCAATCAGCATTCATTCTATGCATATGTTATATCACTGTATTGGTTATATATAATGTGAAAGTTGGTGGGAAATTTCTAAGTCTTCCATAGTACTTTCTATCTGAGTTTGTAAATTTGAATACTAGTTGTGGATAATTGAGATGGGAATGAGATCTGATGTGAGTTTATAGTTTGCAAGACCGGTTGCTTGCCATGCGAGAAATTACTATCGCATTACAAAATGTTGCTTGATTTGTGTGCTTGTCAATAGCACTACATGAGCTATTGCCACAAGAATAAATTTGCAACTTCAAAAAATAGTGACAACTCCCTTATTATTCAATCGAGATTGTTAATTGGTGATTTTTTTCATAATTTTAATAACGAGCTTGCCTCAAATGGAATGTGTAAAAAATCAAGTGAAATCAAAGTAGTCGGCTACAATACCTAAGTTACCTAATCAAATCTTCCATGAATCATCCAATGCGGGCCACAGAGACCATGTAGAGCAAAACCCCATCATATAAAATGAAAATTCTGCATGGCCAATTTCAGTAATTACCTATTAACAATCCCGAAGAGTAATCACTTTCGCGCATTATCCAAACCAAAACCAAGCATCCCACATAACTTGTTGAAACACGATTCATTGACAAAGCAACATGCTTACATTTTCAATGCGCAAAAGGTTCTATTCAACAAAATATGCACTTTTAGTGCAGAAAAGGTTCTATGCACAAACGCTACACGTCTCATACAAAAAACCAGCTAATAATTGATATACATTCACCTAACAACACCAATTTCAGCAGACATATCAATCCAATATGATGGTCTCCGGTGGTCCAGTAGGTTGAGCCTTCACTTGATTCTGAATTCTGGCGCTTTTCCTTATATATGGTCTCGCAGCAATAGGCTTTGGAGGAGTGTTGTAGCCTGAGATGACTAAGCCTGATGTTGTAATAGTGGCTTTGGCTTCATCGCAACATGCTTTCGAGGAGGTAATGTTGCGCGAGATGATTGAGATTGGGAACTTGCCTTGGGTTGTGATGGTGCCTTTCGCTTTAAACCAAGATGCTTCTGACCTATTGTAGCCTTAGATGACTGAGCTTCGGGATTGGCCTGAGGTTGCGATAGTGGCTTTGGCTTCAGCGTAACCAGCTTTCGAGGAGGTAATGTTAGACGAGATGATTGAGGTTGGGAACTTACCTGGGGTTGTGATGGTGCCTTTCGCTTTAAACCAAGATGCTTCTGAGCTATTGTAGCTTGAGATGACGAGCTTGAGAACCGGCTCGAGGTTGTGATAGTGTCATTGGCTTCATTGCAACGTGCTTTGGAGGAGCTACTCTTGTTGCATGATATGACCGACGCCGTGAAGTGGCCTTGGGTTGTAATAGTGGCTTCGGCGTCATTGCAATTTGTTTTTGAGAAGCTGCTGATATATGATATGACCGAGGTTGTGCACGACACAGGGAATGCACCTTTCTTTGCTTTGACGTAGCTCTTGTGACTACCCCTTTCTCCGGTAGGTTAACGATTCTTGCACCAATTGTATTAGGCTACATAAGAATGAGTATCTTTTTAGCTTAAGGAGATAAGTAATTGCTATTTTAAAAATTTAAAAAGATTACTCACCTTGCTAATATGAAGGTTTGTCATAGGATTTGCGTCAACACCTAACCTTATCATTTTCATCCTCTTGGCTTGTGATTCTCTCTGTATCATGCAATTTTCAGTGGTAGGTCTTTTAAACTGAAATAATAGAAAATTCATTCAACATGAGAACGTAATCACAATACATGTATACTTGGAGATTGAGGTATTACTCACCGGAATTTTTTCACGTCTATGCTTAGCCATTATATTGGCCGGTGCACTGCCTTCCCCTTGATTTGAACGAACTTCACCAAAAGCATTGGCCTCACCAGTACATCCTCTAACATCAGCACTAGCATGAGCAGAAGTAGTGGCACTATATTTTCTTACATTTGCATGACCACTACATTCTCTTACATCTGCACTAGCCTAAGCAGAAGCATTAACATGCCCACTATTGCCTCCTATTGAATTGGCATTTGCAGAAGCATTGGCATGGCTTTCGGATCCTCCTTCAGCTATGCTTGTCGTAGCTTTAGCTTTAGCTTGAATATATATATTCAAAATTACTAAATTGGAATCTTGATATACACAACTTACAATAATGGTTAGATGACAACTTACTTGTCTTTTTCCGAGCCTTGGACCAGTGGAATTAGCCTGAGATTGAGCATAAGCTTCAGCTGTACTTGCACTAGCATGAGCATTGGATGTACATACATTGACCTGAGCATTGGATGTACGTACATTGGCCCCAGCATTGGCTTGAGAAGCACATATTAAGTATTGATTAACAACATGTTAAAGTGAGAAAAACGCATTAAGATGACCAGTTAGTTGAGAAAATACCTTTCTTAAAGGACATCCCTTGCGTTGTGTCCAATTTGTTTGCAAAGCGAAACAAGTCATTTGCTTACCCTTTTTAGTCATTCTATCACCTCTTACAAGCTCAATCGGTTGCTTTCTTCTACTCCTTTTTGGCCTACCGGGCATGTTCTTTATTGGTGGGGTTGAGGAGCTTCTTTATTGGTTTTATTCCAAAATTTCTGTCCTCTCACTTGTAGGCATCATGAATTGATAAGCACTTAGATACTTTTCCTTGTTGAAGCACTCGGCTAGATGGTCGGTCGGATCATTTCTCTTATGGTGTATTGCACAAATGGCATGGCAACATGGAATTCCACTAAGTTCCCAAGCTCTACAAGAACAAGTTTCTAAATTCAAATCAACAACATATTTGTCACCACCTTCGTAATCTCATATCCTTCATTTCCATTCCATATCAAATGGCAATACCTACTAGCAGATGTATTCTCATGTAACTTACGCATAATCCTTGGACTGTAATTTCTAGTCCACCTAGCACATCCATCCCTCTGAGTATGCATTCTATTCATAACCATGATTCTAATATCCTCCAGCTTACTCACAATGGCCTTGCACCTAGCTTCCACACACTTACCATTGAACGCTTCACTCAGATTATTATCAACGACATCACATTTAATGTCAGTGTCAAAGAAGGCTTTGCACCAATGTTTAGGCTCAATACGGAATAAGTCATCATGACCTTCCCGAGTCAGTTCCTTCAACCTTTGTCTATGCATCTCGAAATCTGACATATTATTGCTTTTGACACATCTCCAAAATTGCCTCAATAACTGTTTTCCTTTGTATTTTTGACCCCAGTTGGAATAAATGTGCCTTGCACACATCCTATGCTCTGCATTTGGCAACAATTCAGCTACAGATTGGATGAGACCCTGACAATTACCGAAAAAAAGAAAATATATATGAAAACAGAAAGAAAAACATCTTAATGTCACAATCAATTTACAAATGAAAACAGAAAAAAAAACATATCTTTTGTTGATCACTTATCAACGCCCATCCGTCACCATTACACATATCAAGGTCTGACTTCAACAATTCGATAAACCAAGTCCATGTGTCCTTATTCTCGATTCTTACCACTGCCCATGCCACTGGATACATTTGATTGTTGCCATCCCTTCCGACGGCACATAACAACTCACCTTTGATCAAACCCCTCAAAAAACATCCATCTAATCCAATGATCTTCCTATATCCAGCCAAAAAACCTTTCTTGCAAGCGTCAAAGCAAATGTAAACCCTATCAAATACTGGTAGAGAATTTGGCCATGGCCTTTCAATTTTCAATTTAAAAGTGCTTGAAGGGCTTGCAGTGTAAAGCTCTCCCAAGTAGTCGTGCATCTGTGCATATTCCTTCTTGTAATTGCCTTGCAGTTCCTTCAATACTTTCAGCTTTGTTCTCCTACACTGACTGAAAGTGACATTTACTCCAAGTTGTTCTCTAACTAATTTCTTTAACTCAGGTGCTTTGATTTTAGGCATTGCATAAATGAGAATCATGAAGTGCTTAGCTAAATAAATGCTAGACACCCTCTTATTCTCGAAAGTGATACTGCATATATGCTGATTTACATACTTTCTCAAATGAAATGACCCAATTTTGCTATCAAGAGCACCATAGATCATCCAGTTACAATTGTTCTGGCCACACCTAGCTCTTACAACACTTTTTGTGTTCTTAGTGTATTTGATTGCTCTTTGCTCAGCCACAGAATACTTCAAAATTGCATTCTTGAACTCAGTTGCATCCTCAAATGTCATGCGAACAATAAATTGTGGATTTGTACCACTTTGATCATATGATGGAAACCTACTTCTCCTCCTTGAAATAACATCAGCCTCTTCACCATCCTCATCATTTAAAATTGATTGAAGATTGCCTTCCTCATTTGAATCAACATACTCTATTTCGTACCCATAATCATCTAATGATTGAGCCTCATCCACAATCGGTGGTTGGGAAGTACTAGTTGCCTCGCTATAATTAAAATTTGGAGCCTATGTCTTGCTGAAAATTCAATTAATTTTTTCCTTGCTTCAACCAGTTCAAAGTCATCATCATCACTTGACTGTTCCATATCCACAAAATTATGTGCATCACCATGCTCTTCCTCATCTAGATCCTTATTGGCAACTTCAGCCCGATTCCCGTCATCATCAGTATTCCTAATCACATTAGACATACCTCCAGTTTCCATCTCAACACCCCCCATCTCAGCTCCTGCCTTTTCATTATCAGCATGCTCAACATATAATGTAATATTTTCAGAGCACGGATGATGATAAAATAGATCCATCACATCAGCGCTATCCCATAAATACCTAAGAGTTACTCCGTCTACAAGAGAGTCTTACTTCCAGAACTCGTAAAAGAGTTTCTCTACTCTACACACACCCAAAGCCTCAATAGCTTCAATTATACTAGAAAGTGAAGGCTTACTTAAACTTATTTCAGCAACATCAGCCCTTCCACCTATGTATTCCAATGGTGGGCCAACTTTAAATTTACCTCCATAGCGAACAGTGACATAAACTTTGTTCTCGGCCATTGGACCTACAAGGAACAAAACAAAAAGCAGAGCACTTTCAATCATCAAATTATTGAAGCAATGTTCAAGTTCTAAATTGAAGATATTTTTATAAAAGACTAACAATCAATACAGAAACAACAAATTAGCATAATCCGTTTTACAACCACAATGCAACTACATGATCAATAGTGAGAGCAATGTTCTAATTTGCTGCAATGTTATAATATATCACAAGAATTGGAAAATGCAAAAAAATTATAACGCAGAGTAAAACGCCGCTATAATGTAGAGAGTAAAACACCTTTGCAAAACAGAACAAAAAAAATGGTAATATTACTATGACATACCCAAATGCTTTAATATAGAGAGTGATACCTGCATGAGGAGTCACCATTGCCGTCCCTGATGCCGCTCCCTCCGCCGTTGAGACGCCGAGATGCTCACAAGACATATCTTTGCATGAACTCGCAATCATCAAAGAAGAGAACATAAAGTTGATGTGTGTCAAATTCGAGCTCTCTAAACTCCAAATAATGAAGAAATGAGGACGCTAACTGACATCGTTTTACATAATGCAGAGATTAAAGCACCTTTGCAAAACAAAAAAAATCGTAGCATTACCATGAGATACCCAAATGTTATAATGTAGAGAGCGATACCTGCGTGAGGAGGAGTCGCCATCGTCTTCGTTGACCCTGTTGTCGTCCCTGACACCAATCGCTTCACCGCTAAGATTTCCAGACTCCCGCAAAGAGGTCTTCACACGAACTCGCAATCGTCAAAGGAAGGAAAGAACACGAACTCATGATGAGTGTTGAACTCGAGGTCGATGAGGACCCAAATCGCAAGAGAACCGCAAATCATCAAATTTGGGGCTTAGGGTTCGAACGAATTCGATTTAGGACTTAGGGTACGGATGAATTCGATTTGGGGCTTAGGGTTCGGACGAGTTCGATTTGGGGCTTAGGGTTCGGATGAGTTCGATTTGGGGCTTAGGGTTTGGACGAGTTCGATTTGAGGCTTAGGGTTCGGACGAGTTCGATTTGGGGCTTAGGGTTCGGACGAGTTCGATTTGGGGCTTAGGGGATACTTGGAAAGCGAAAGAATACGTAGACATGGAGAGGGGAGGGAGAACACGACGGTGAAGAAGACGTACAGACGAAGGGGGAGACGATGTCGTGGGGAAGGAGAAAGGAGGAGACGGCGTCGTGGCGAAGGAGAAAGGAGGAGACGGCGTCGTGGCGAAGGAGAAAGGAGGAGACGACGTCGTTCTGCATGCGTGGCTTCTTTTTTTTTTTTAAACTATTCGCAACGGAGGAGAGAGAAACGATTAAAAAAAGCCACGCGGGGGCCACGTCAGTTTTTTCCGTTAAGAAATTAGACGGCGTCGATTTTAGGACTCGTTTGAAACATTTTGACAAGTTGTAGGACTGAAATGTACTTTTTGCAAGTTTTAGGACTAAAATGCATTTTCGTGACAAGTTTTAGGACTTCTGGAACACTTATCCCTTAGGTTTTTCAGTTTTCTAAGGATGCTGATTGCCCTATAGAAGTCTCCAATTTGTTAAATGTACTTTAGAAAAAGAAAGGTGGCGATGCCCTTCACCAATGTTTGAGATTTATCATTTTCTTTTGCCTCCAAAGGGTCAAAATAGTCAGTTATTAATGGAATTCCTTATCGGCTCCCTGTAAAATATTCGTTTGGCATGAGTGGCTAATGATGTTAGCTTTTGAAACAATTTTGACATTTTTACAAGATTCTATGATTTATATGACCTTGCAAATGTACTTACGGAAGAGCTCTACGCAAATTTTGGAGATTGTAATGTATTGTATGTTTCAGAGCCGTCACAACTAAACTTGGCTGTGGTCGGAGCACTTGGCTGTGCTCTCCGACGATCTTTTCCGCTCCGATACCAAATTTATGCGGTCAAAGCAGTAACACAAGCAGCATGGATCAAACACAATTACAAAATGAAAATAATCGAATTACAATCTTTTAACAATTTGGATTGAAAATTTCCACATACATCAGCAGGGTTTGTTTCCGCATTCTTCAATCGCCAATCTTCGTTCATTACAATATTTGGGCGACTTGCGCTTAAATTAAGCTTTTGGGTTGGAAAATTGTCGTGTTAGAAAAGCTTGAAAGCCAGTCGTGAAGAATGAAAAAGCGTGGAAAGTTCTCAAAGCTTAATTACGCCTTTCCTTCAAAGATACGTCAACTTTCCCATCGCAACATTCGCAGCCGAAAAGTTTGACGTTGAGTTACATTCATTTTTCTGTGGGCTAGGGCTGTAAATTTGTAATGCAGTGTTGTCGTAATTCGAATTTACTCCTATTTAGCGAAACATGATTACCTTTTTATTTTTCGGAGGAATTTCGATAAATAAAAATCTTGTCTCGATGACCTCGCAAAGAAAAGAGTGCCCAGCCAACCTATTGATTCTTTCTCTAACCATAAATTTAAGAAGTCCTATATCAAGAATATGGTGTAAGATGGAACAATTAATATGTTTTGGTTTGCTAATAACTTGCTGATTCAACCTTTTGAGTGAATATATTCAATTAGATATGTTGATGGGAATTGGACTTGAAATCTCCCATAGTTTTTGTCTTAGATGAGCTATCGACTTTCTGTCATGTCATCATTGCAACAACTAGTAGAAGGATATTATCAAACCTCATTAGCGCTTAATTGACGGTATCAAAGCATACCGTTAGCGGATTTCAATAATAGTAGCATGATAATTCTCTAGAAACATCTAGTCAATGGGTTGAAAATATAATACCATGTTCCATAGCTAGATGTCACGCAATAATTAAGGTCAATTATACGTGCCCCTGTCTTAACATTCCTCTCCCCCCAGTTGAATTTGACTAATTGGCACTGTAAATGATAATAAACAAAGCTGAAATGTCCTTACATGTTCGATGAACTAGCTAAATGAACAAATAAATAAATGTACCATTTGTCGTCTTTAGGTAAGTTGGGAAGAGTAAACTGAGAATGAATCGATTTTCTATAAGATTTGAGGAGAAAAATCCAAGGGACGATATGTAAGATTACTCCACAAATCAAACTTTGCTTCCCATTTCCCTCTTATAAAATAAACGAGGCGTGTGCTTTTGCAAAGGGAGTCATGTGGAGGCCACACGCCTTCCACTTTTTAAGTCTAATCTAAGTGCATGTTGTCGTACTTTTTTCTTGAAATTCTGAAAGACAGCTCATGACACGAAGCTTCAATGGACTTTTCCTCTTCGAGCATCTTCCTTGGTTTCCCACTGTCAAAGTGTCTGCAACTAGGTCGCTATAAAAAGGGCCATTATAGCCAAGGCTCGTGTCATCCACACTTGACATTTTCTCCTCTCTATCTTGAAGAACCCTAGTCATTGTAGTTCTAAGATTCTGAGTGAAATTGCTCCTTTTTTGGCTGATCTGTATCAATGGCAAGCTCGAGCGCTTACTGGAGCTTTGTTTTGGTGATCTGTTTAATTTCTCCTGCAATTTCAGGTCCTATTTCATTTTCCCTTATGCTAGCAGTTTCAACACGTGCGTTTGAGTTGATATATTGTTCATTTTCTTGTCTTGGTCATAACTTTTTGTTTTCGGTTGGGTCCAATTTCAGGTCCATTGAAGGTTGGATTTTATCAGAAGAAATGCCCATCTGCTGAGGCCATGGTGAGAGATTCAGTACAGAAGGCTTTAGCTGCTGACCCTGGAGCTGTTGCTCCGCTCATTAGGCTCCATTTCCATGACTGTTTTGTCAGGGTAATTTTCTAACTCAAGCATTTTATGTGCAACATCATTACAGATGTGTTTGGTTTAGCAATTGCAAATTTTTTTGGGCAAATGCAAATACTGTTTTTTTTGGGCACTTTGAGGAGATGCAATTTGCATCTTCAAAGCTCTGTAAAGGCATTAGGCCCAATGTAAGTTTAGAGATACTTCAAACTGTTGTGTTTTCAAAATGCAAATACACATTTTTCTTTCCAACTTTACCCTTGCTTAATTTTTGTAATTCCGGAAATGTTCTTGAAAAACCTAATTTTGCCTCAGCCACCAACAAGCAACCGGCGTGCCATTGGTGAGTAGTTGGTGAGCCACTACCACTCTCAATGGTGGTGACTGAGTTCCACCAACAAATAATTTGAGATTTTTTATAAAAAAATTAGCAAAAACCACTTACAAAGTATAATTTGTACCAAACAATATTTCTATTAAAATTGCTTTTCAACGTGTTTTTAAAATACACTTTACTGAACAGTACTTGTATTTTGAATAATTTTTTAACCCAAAGGTCTTTGGATTTTCCCAAAAAACATTTCTCAATCGAACTAAACACAAGTATTCTCTTGCAATGTCTATTATTTGCATATTGATCCACTTTTTTTCGCAAAACCCATACATGGGCCAGCTTTCATTTGAATAACTAATCCTAGGAACTTAGAAGTCGGGTTTACATGATTGATGTCACAAGCTCTAAATGGATATCTAAATAAAGCTGTCATAGATGTTCCTATATCTAATTATAAATAATAATGTAAAAAATGGATATTTCTATGGTGTGACGTACGTTCTTCTAGTACTCAGGGTTGCGACGGGTCCATTCTTCTGAACTCGACCAAAGGGAACACCGCGGAGAAAGATAGCATGGGAAACCTCGGCATCGGGGGCTTTGAGGTGATCAACGATGCCAAGGCCAAGATTGAAGCCCAATGCCCTAACACCGTCTCATGTGCCGACATTGTGGCCTTCGCCGCTCGCGATGGTGTTCGAGCTGCCGGAGGCTTACACTATGCCGTCCCTAGCGGGAGGCGGGATGGGAGAGTCTCGCTCGCGTCGGAGGTGATCAAAAACCTCCCCGGCGCATTTTTTGACGCTGCGCAGCTCGAAGCGAACTTTGCGAAGAAAGGGCTTTCGCTCCGAGACATGGTGACTCTCTCCGGAGCTCACTCCATCGGGGACTCTCATTGCTCCCAATTCACGAAGCGACTCTACTCCTTCAACTCGACGTATTCACAAGATCCTTCCCTTAATCCTAGTTATGCCCATCTTTTGAAGACCAAGTGCCCGCGAAACGGCCCCACCGACCCGACCGTACCATTCGATCCCGTGACGCCGAGCGTACTCGATAATGCTTACTACCACAACTTAAAGAGCGACAAGGGATTGTTGTATTCGGACCAAGTGCTGTGGGATGCGCCATTGACGAGGGGGTTAGTGAAGGACAATGCGAACCACCCGAGTGCTTGGGCTCGGAGGTTCACTGCAGCGATGGTGCGCATGGGTTCGATCGAGGTGCTCACTGGCACGCAAGGCGAAATTAGGAAGAATTGCAGGGTGATAAATTAAAGGATTCGTGTAAATGTTCGATAACTGCTTCTGTTTTGATCTTGTTCTTCGAAGGCGTTCGCGCTGATGTGTGAAGTTAAGAGCCGGGTAACTCTTTGGTGGTGCAATAATCCCGGTGTCCTCTGAATTTGTGTACTACATCCGGTCTTAATAAATGAATGACAGATATGATTGCTCTCGACTGTGTTTATTTTCGTGTTTTGTGTTCACTAGATTGACGCTTGATCATTGATTGGTTTGGTCTATCCTTTGGGCAAATACACGATGACAAAGCCATGAAAACGACTCAAGCTTGGCGGCTGAGAGAAGCATGAAAACATTCGTTTTCTACTCATTTTCGACTTCACACTCACACATGGTATTTAGCTACATATCAATCTGCGGGCATGCATTATCTAGAAGGGGCAAATGACTCAAATGGAGTGCTTTCGTTACTCCCATCTTGACCTCTTCTAGTCCATAGATCGGGTGCAATCATGTATAAGGCCCATGGGAATGAATTTATTGCTTTTTTTCGCCGTCATCTACAGTTTGTTGGAGCGCATTTGTACATACTTCCGCCGACCATGCTTTCACTCGTCAATCATCAATGGTTGAAATATTTCCAAACCCCCTATTTGATGTATGCACGTGAGAAGCCGAAGTATTCCATACCGTTAATCTGATTCTCATTGAAAACATGTCCATCCGTGACATTTTTAGTTTAAAAAAAGTTCTCTGTACTTCGACATGATACCGCAATATTATTGTGTCAAGTCAAAAGTCGTGTCATTAAAATGGCCATCCTTTTTATATGGGAAGGGAAAGGTGAGGGGTTCGAATCTTCACATTTTCGAGGATATTAGGGGTGGGGGACGATTAGTTTTAGGAGTGAATTTCGACTCTTATACTTTGCAAAGAGGTGAGACAAAAATCTGAGAATGAGTTGAGGGTTAAAGTATGATTCAAAAAAAAAAAAAAAAAAAAGAAGAAGAAGTCGTTTTGTCTTGGTGGTGCAATAATACCGGTTTTCAAGTGTGGGTTTTTATTCCCACGCCCTGCAAAATGGTATGGCAAAAGTTTGAGAGTGAGTTGAGAGTTAAAGTATGACTAACAAAAAAGAAAAAAGAAAAAGCTGTGTTATCTTGGTGGTGCAATAATACTGGTTTTCCTTATGGATGCGTTCATTATATCAACATCTCACTAATAATTGGTTTGGTGTATCCTTTTGTCAAAAATATGAAGACAAAGCCATGAAAATGACTCGAGTTTGGTGGTTGATCGAAGCAAGAAGCATTCGTTTTCCACTTTTTGACCTTACAAACTTGGTATTTAGAAAGAGCCCTTTCGACTGGATCTCACTCGAAACGGGTCAATCCATTTTATTTTATGTAAGGAAAAGGAGCTCTTCATACTTTAACACTACGCCACGATATCATTTCAAGAATCTCTTGTTGAATCGAAATAGCCTTTTGTCCATATTCTCTAACTCCAGCGACTCTAAGCAAACATTTATAAGAGCAAATTTGAAGAAATTGTAATCAATTTAACTAAATCGAGGGATGTCATGGTAATCTATCCCAAGAATTATAACAATTGTAACTTTTTTTTCTTAATTATAACGGGAATATGACTTAAAAGGCAACGTTAATTTAAGCAAAAGTGATGACTCGTCAGAAAGATGCCCCACACGGATATCAAGTGAGCAAGGGTTATCTTGCTCCGATGCCAATGAGATTTATGACATGTTATGATGCCCGGTCAATTTGAAAATACACTTCAGTTGCTTCGGCCGGGCCTCATCCGAGATGCCCAAAAACCTCCCAACCACATAATCTTTTTTACCTAATTTTCCTTTAATGGAATGCAAGACAGAAAACCTCTTGCTCATTTATCCTTTTATAACGAGAAACCCTATCTTAAATAAGTAAACTCTAGGCTCGTGAAGGAGGCACTTGCCCGATGAGCTAGATAAGTTGTTATTGATTGTAGGATTATGTGCGGAATTAAGCCAACCTATATTATGCATCTAATCCACAAACTCGTTTTTTTCAATTACTATACCAAACCTGGATGGATTATCCACTCGCTCATGTGCTGATCAATTGTAGAAACTATTTTAAAAAAAAAAAATTAAATAAAATTGGTGGGACTTCCAGATCAGATGCACTGTGTCCTTCATTTTTATTATCCTATGCATGTGGGTACCAAAAAAGGGGATGATAGATGTATCGTGAGCCGAAAGTTCCCTATTTACTCCTTTCTCTTTCGCTTCGACTGTCCGCATATAAGATATCATCGTTCTCGGCAGCTTAGGCTCTTATAGATAGCGACAATGTCCTCGACCATCTCTAATTGGGAAAATTATTTCAAAAAGTCATAAACTTGTTACACTTTTGTTAATTCATTCCAAAACATTTCAATTTTGACAATTAAGTCCTAAAACTTTTCATTTTTTTTTTTATCAATTGAGTCAATTCGATCAATTTTGATTGAAAATCATTTGCATGGATGCCAGCACTGCCATGTAGAACGGTTGGCGTTGATATGAACAATTTTTAATAATATTTTAATATTTTTTGTTAATTATTTATTTTTCTTTTTGCCGGTGGTCGTGTCAACTGGCCTCCCTTGGGCAATGGTTGCCTTTGCCCGCCACAAGCGAGGTGCATCTAGGCAAGGGTGAGACTTGACGTGGGTTGTTCTTGCTCAAGTTAGGGCAGCCTCCCTAGGCATCGGCTGGATGAACGTGACGTCGATCAAGGCCACCTTGGCCTAGGTGAGGTTGACCTTTGCTTGAGAGGGCGAGCCCTTGTAAGGACTTCCCTCGCTAGATTTGGCAATGTTGGAATCCCCTAGGCTAGGGCAACTTCGTCGAGACGTTGCCTTCGCTCGGCTTCGCCCGACCTAGGCCTCGCCCTTGCCTAACCAAGCCTTGCCTATGGTGAGTGAGGCCAGCCCACCTAGCTATGGCTGGTGGGAAGAAGGAAAGAAGAAGAAACATGGAAAAAAAAAAACATAATAAAAAAATCGAAATAAATGTTAAAATATTGTTAAATATTATCTATGTTAGTAGTGGCCAGACTACGTAGGATGAACAATATCTACATTAATCAATTCCAACTAAAATTAGCTGGATAGACTTAATTGGTAAAATGTGAAAAAATTTAGAACTCAATTAACGAAATTGAAAAATTTATGACTGAATTGGTAAAAATGAAATATGTTTAGGATATTTTGAACAATTTTCACAATCATTGATCGGTACCTAGACTCACTCACGCTAGTAGAAATCCGCTATTGCCTCGCTATCACTTGCTCAACACCCAAAAGAAGTGTGTTGCTGTGAGGATTCTCGCACGTCCACGGCCACAGAAGAAGAGAGTCTCGAGATGTGTGGGGAAGAAGTGAAGCTGCTGGGTGAGTGGGGGAACCCGTTTAGCTGGCGGGTGGAGGTGGCTCTCAAAATGAAAGGAGTCGAGTACGAGTACTTTGACAAGGACTTGATGAACCGCCCAAAAAGCTCTTTGCTTCTCGAGTACAATCCGGTCCATAAGAAGATACCCGTGCTCGTCCACAACGGCAAGCCCATTGCCGAGTCGCTGGTGATTCTCGAGTACATCGATGAGATTTGGAATGACCGCCCTGTGATCTTGTTGCCTCAAGATCCGCGCGACCGAGCCATCGCACGTTTCTGGGCCAAGTTCATGGATGACAACGTATGTCCACCTTTGACACCGCTTTCATCGGATCTTTTTCTTTATAATGCATGGACAACAACAGGTGCCTTTGGCTTTATTTCTTACGAGGTGAAAGTTTTGAACTCGCTTCATCAAAAGTCGTCAGTCTTGAGATTATAGAGTAACGAGTTTGCACCCTTAGACATGTTTGTTCTCAGGTATGTCCTTGCGTTTCTCAGGTCACTCCACTTTAGGCTCGCTTTCAGCAAATCGGTTTAATTCATTTTGCCACCGATAAGCCATTGAAAACCTCTTTTGTTCGACAAATTAGACGAAAGCTAAGTGAACCGCTCGTTGAGTGTTGAACTATATAATTCAGTGGCATATCATGAAAGCAAAGTGAGAATTAAGTGATCCTGAAGAAAAAGTTTGGTGGATCGTGCCATTTTGATTGCAGAGCGCTCCAGCCCTATGGCGATCTTGTCGGCGCGAGGGTATTGAACGAGAAAACGCATTCGAGGAAGCATGTGCCCTCCTAAATGTGCTTGAAGCCGAGCTCAGGGACAAGCAGAAGAGGTTCTTCGGAGGAGACACCATAGGGTTCATGGATATCGCAGGCAACTTCATTGGCTACTGGTAGACCCGTTAAACGGATGGGTCGGGTCGGGTTTGGGTCGGGTTATAAATGGTCCGACCCAAATCGACCCATTTAACCCGTTTATGACCCATTTATTGTAGTGCAAATTTTTTTACCCAAACCCGACCCGACTCATACCCAACCCATACCCGATCCATTTAACGAAACCTAAAAAAGCTTATATATATATTAAATGGTATTGATAACATGATTTTATACAATAACAATTTAATGGATAATTTTTATAAATTTAAAATAATTATTTTTTTAAAAATGTAATTTTTTTTAATTTTTAATTTTTCTTTTTCTTCTTCCTCTTCTTTGGCCGGTCGCCGGCCACAACGACGACCGGTGACCAGCCACAAGTGAGCTGGCTCGCCCGGCTCGCCGACGCCGGCGAGGTTGAGCTCGCCTCTCGTCGGATCTGGCAAGGTTGGAGCCTCACTCTACGTCGGCGAGTTCGAGTCTTGCCCAATCTGCGAGGCTCGGGCCTCGGCGGACGTTTGCGAGGCCTTCGCCTCGCTAGATTCGGCGAGCTCGAGCTCACCCCTAGCTAGATCTGGCGAGACTGGAGCCTCGCCCAACGCCGGCGAGTTTGCGTCTCGCCAAATCGGTGAGCTCAAGGCTCGCCTGGTCGGTCGTCGGCCATCGCCGTGCGTGCTAGCGACCGGAGGAAGAAGAAAGAAAAAAAAAAGAAAGAAAAAATAATTATAATTTTGGTTTTTATAAAAAAGAAAATTGTAAAGTTAAAGAGGAGAGAGAGATAGTGAGGTTTTGAGTGAAAATAAATGGATTGATAAATGAGTCATAAACGGGTCGAAGAGCCGACTCATTTAAAACCCATATATATTAGTCTTAACCCATTAAAACTAATTATGGGTGCTTTATGAAATAAAGCTTAACCTATCAATGACCCATTTAACCATAAATGGGTCCATAAATGGGTTGCACAACCCATTTAACACCTCTAGCTACTGGATCGGAGTGATCCAAGAAGTGGCTGGGGTCCGTCTGCTGACCCCGGAAAAGTTCCCCCTGCTATGCAAGTGGTGCTGCGAGTTCCAAAACTTCCCCATCATCAAGGAAAATTTGCCTCCGAGAGAGCAACTCTTCGCCTTCTTCAAGGCTCGCTTCGAGAGGAAGAGGAAGACTTTCTCCCCGGCAGCTTGATTTTACGGGCAAGCCGGGACGATTTCGGACTTTCTTTCGGCCCATGCAGTCATAAGCCAAGAAAGGAGGATCGAATTGGTGGTGCTGGTCGCCTTTGGCTTGTTGTTATTATGGATTTCCAGTCTGGTTTAGTGGTTTGTGAGGGCATATTATGGCCTGGGAGGATGGGGTCATATCCGGGCATCACTTAGATGTGACGTTTGTCTTGTCTCTATCTCCTTCAAAACCAAACTATCACGTACTTCTTTTTTTTATTTCTATTGTCTCGCTAACCTCGAGAGATTTTGCGCGGAGCAGCATAATGAAATACGTTTAGGTCTAGATAACAACTGGATCGGGAAAAGTGCCAAAAAAGTCCTAAACCTTTTTACGTTATGCCAATTCAGTCTTTTCCGGCTAATTTTGGCCGGATTTTGCTGACTGGACGCTGGCCAGCTGACGTAGCCTGATCGGCGCTGACGTGTACAATTTTAAATAATATTTTAATATTTTAAAATATTTTTTCTCTTTTTATTTTTATTTTTATTTTTATTCTTTTCTTTTTTCTTTTTCTTTTTTTCTTCTCATCTTCTTCCTCCAGCCGGTCGCCGGAGCTGGGCGACTGGCCAGAGGCGACGGCCGGCGATTTTGACCTCGCCGGCCACCTCGCCAGTGGCCGCGAGGCTCGCCCTCGCCGGATCTGGCGAGGGTCGAGCCTCGCCCATGGCCAGCGAGGGCGAGCCTTGCCAGCTCGGCACGAGGCCAGTTGCCTCGGAGAACCCAGGAATCACAAAATGCCCACCCCCGACGAATTGCCACCGCGGGAAATTTCTAGGGCGAGATTGTGATCGGAGAACGGAGCCGGGGAGGAGTCCAGGCTGGCCTCGCGCCGAGCTGGCGGGGCTTGCCCTCGCCGGCCATGGGCGAGGCTCGACCCTCGCTAGATCCGGCGAGGGCGAGCCTCGCCTGGCCGGCGCGAGGCCGCCCTCGCGGCCACTGGCGAGGTGGCCGGGGAGGTCGACCTCGCCGGCCGTCGCCTCTGGCCGGTCGCCGAGCTCCGGCAACCGGCTGGAGGAAGAAGATGAGAAGGAAAAAAAGAAAAAGAAAAGAAAAGAAAAGAAAAATAAAAAATATTTAAAAATATTAAAATATTATTAAAAATTGCACACGTTAACGCCGATCAGGCCACGTCAGCCAGCCGGCATCCAGTCAGCAAAATCTGGCCAAAATTGGCCGGAAAGGACTGAATTGGCACAACATAAAAAGGTTTAGGAATAAATCGGCACCAAAAAAAGGTTTAGGACTAAATTGGCACAAAGCCAAAAGGTTTAGGACTTTTTTAGCACTTTTCCCCAACTAGATCTCATGCTAATGAGCCTTGATACTTGTTAAACATGATCTACAAAGAAATAGATTATGTAGGAAAGGTTTTGCAGTCAGGCTGCAAAGCTGTTAGGATATATGATTATCATTCGCTCTTTTCCGTCACTAATGATTTCCCAACTATAGTCACCAACAAATGTTCCTAAGCTCTCTCCTCTCTCCCCTTGCCGCTATGACTGCCTAGTCATGGTTACGCGCCCAGCCGTGCCCAGTCTCGCTGGTGTTGCCACATTCCACCTAGGATGTTCTGAACGGCGCTGTCTCTCTCTCTCTCTCTCTAGCACGCATCGAGAATGGAACCAGACCTGGCTTCGGCGTGACCCGATTGATATTTGATTGCTTAATAAAAGACTCTAGGGATTCTCTGAAGTGAGCTCCAAAAGAGATGTCAAATTTAACTGCTTTATGGTCTTCCAACTATCAATGCCAAATTTACAATCCCACGAGCGATGGTTTTCCCGGAAGACTGGCAGACATAAAGACCAAATGAGAATTAATCTCACTAATGGTTGGCAAAATATTTTTAGGTTTTATATATTGCTACAGTTTATATAAAAATTACAATATATGCACGTGATTAAAAATAAGCTATAAAGGTTTATTGTTGAAATACGCGCAAAAAAAAAAAAAAACCAAAGATGACAATGATCTTTTGAAAAGAGAAAACAAGACAATTACAATGAAAGGGGAAGTGGAGAAAAGTCATTTACCGTGGAAGAAAGAAAAAAGTAAGTTTAGGATGAAGTCATGAGAATGAAGCCTTTTTCATTCCCAATATCTCCTTTATATTCCAACTCACGGAATATGGTGATGAACAAGCCGGAGATCTTGTCCTCGTTCCACTCCTCTCATTGCGAATTAGCAAACACGTCCGAGTAACCTTAACTTTAACCTTAACTTGGGATGTATTGTGGATCCTTGGTGTAGGTTAAGATTTACCTCACCACAACCCAAGAGTCTGAGAGCTTTGTTGAGGGCCACCTTGTTTGCTAGGCAACTCTTATAGGCTAATAGGACTGCATGTTTTTTTTATCATAAAGGATCAGTGTTTGCACGCTTCTATTCTCCAATTATGGAGAATAATTTTTTTCCTTCTCCTCAAGGAATATCCCTAAATTTTACATCTCGGAGTTTAGATGCAGCAGTTTAGGGTCATACTAAGGACCGAAACATGATAATGAACAAGCCAGAGATCTAGTTCTCATTCCACTTTTCTCATTGCAAATTAGCAAACATGGTCCGGGCAATCTTCTTTCTTTTCGACATAACCCACGTCCATTACCCTTGACTTGGCTCTTTTGGTCAAATCTTCTGTATTAATACCTACATCACCGGTGAAGGAGGTGGATTGTGTGACGAACATAAGTTACATAGGCTGTGTACCGTATAAAAATTTCACAACAGTTTTTTTTTTTTTTTTTGTTGCTGGAAGAACCGGCTTGCAGCCGACAGCCGCACCGTAAACCCTCAGGTGACATTTAAGCAGGAGGACCCATCATCCCTGAGTCACACTTAACACACCTAGCGCCTCCTAGCGCCTCCACTGGGTTTTGAACCCTTCACCTCTTCGTTGAGGATCAGCAGAGCCTTATTTAGTGGAGCCACCGCAGCCGGTGGTAAAATTTCACAACAGTTTATGTCACTTTTCAATGTCTTTCTGATAGGTACGGCTCAAATTCGACCCCAGCTCAAGTTGGCCCAGACACGAATCCTTTTTTAAATGGCATATGAAAAGGTTTTCTCCTGTGTCTTTTCGATTTCGATTTGTCTTCATCTGAACAGAATTAAATGCTTTGGTTTGTCGATTCTAATTATTATAGGGGCCATTTCAGGTTCGATCCCAATGGTTTCTCAAATATCAATGCTTGTAGGATCAATTTTTATTTATGTAACATTCATGACACATTTTTTACGCGATGTGCATCAATTAGCTGCCCGACTCGTATAAAAAAGAGTGGATGTAGATTGTGTAACGATAGGATATCGGGTCGCATATGAAAATACATAATTGTAATTTGCAACCTACTTTGTCGTCCTTTTTTTTTTTTTTTGTAATGAGACACAGAACAAAAGGTGGGGCCACGACTAACCCAAACCGTCCATCGAGGAACGAGAAAAACCACATGGAGCCCATCATGTCAAATTTTAAAACTTTACTCCAGGCTTTTAGATCCATTGAAGCCAAGGTCATGAACCAAGAGTACTCTAATACCAATATTAAAATATATAAAGATAAAAAAAAACAAAGATTGCATGAATACTAATATGAAAGAACAAGGGGATGCGAAGGGGGGAAATGTCTTATTTTGACAATAATTGTCCAAAAAATTCTAAATTTTACAATTTTGCTAGTTTAGACCTTTTGACGATTTGCTATATAGTTCTTCGGGCCAATTTTTTTTTTTTTTTATGGAAAATCACTGATATGGACACTGGCCATTCCAAGTGGCACAATCAGCACTGATGTTGTTTGACATGATTGGTGCATTGCACAACTCAAGTCATGTGTTGTGTCAAAACTTTGCTATCATCAATTTAGTACCAAAACTTGATGGAGGATCACTTTGATGCCATTTTTTTCCTTAAAATCTGAATTGTCTTAGGCAAGCTTTTCTTTTATAAAAAAAATGCCAAGTTGGATTCTCTAAAAGCACGGGTAGTTACTAGCTAGAGTCGCTTATGTAATTGCTTATGGAAAGTTGCGGCATAAATGACCAAAAAAATAAATAAATGAATTTTTGAAATATTTTGGCACCCAAAAAGTACCATACAATAGTTAGGCACTAATATAGTCTTATCCCAAAAAGGATCTTTAGGCAAAAATTTAGATGTCAATAAACAAGATATTTAACAAAAAGAGAGAATTCATATGAGAGACAGGAGTAGACTTTGTGAGGAAGATCCTAACGAGCATCATCTAATTATGCTCTTTGATTAAGCTCCTGAAATCCTAATCACGTTGGAAAATTCTTCAAATGAAAAACTAGATGTCTACATAGCAACAGCATGGTAGTTTCCACTTACGAAATTTTCAAAATAGAACGGAAAAAGCAGTGAAATGAACCAAAGGTCCAAAGTAACATGAAATCGACTATTTTCTGTTATAGTCCAAAAAATATCATTTTTATTTATTTATTCCCACGTGTAAATAAATAGACTTCTTTGAGCAATTATTACACGACCTTGGTATGTGTATGTGTCGTTACATTATGTGGGTCCCACGTCATGGGTCATATACTTTTGAGCAATATTTTTAGTCGCAAAAATTTGTATCTCGCACCGCGTGAATATCTGGGTAATTCGTTTCAAAATAGGAGGAGAAATGCCGTTTCAGAACGCCCATCTCCAAAAACTCTCTCCTTTCCAACGTGGACGACGACACAACAGCGAACCTTTGCGGTCGGCGCACGTGAGCTTACTTTGCCATTTGAATTGGACGGAGGCTTAAGGCAAGATACCGCGTTCGTCAACCGCCGTGGCTAGTCGGTTTCTTCCTCTCTCCAGAAGAAGAAAATTCTTGGGTGCTCCCTATATAAATCTCACGTCTCACGTCCCGGTCTTTCTCTCTATATAAATCCACCTCTCCTCCCTCGGCTCTCTCACCTTCGTCTTCGCCCGCTCTGAAACGCTTGCAAGAGAAGAGAAGAGAAGAGAAGAGAGAGATGAGCACTTACTACAACCAGAATCATCCGCCGGTCGGCGCCCCTCCCCCGCAAGGTAACCTTGTTCTCTTGAATTTGCCATGCTTTTCTGCTATTTCTCAAATTCATCACCTGTAGTCTCCTGGGAATGTATAGTATGTTCGTTTCTGATTTGTACAGGTCTTTCCTGGTATCGTAAAACCAAAAATTTTACTTGCAGGGTACCCGAAAGTCGAAGGCTATCCACCTCCAGGGTATCCGGCGCAGGGTTACGCGCCACAGGGGTATCCTTCACAAGGATATCATCCGCAGCAAGGATATGGCCAGCCGGCCCAGCCCTACAACGAGGAGCAGCGCCGCCGGAAGGACACCGGCTTTCTTGAAGGATGGTAATGCACGCGACTAAATTTGCTTGTCAAAAAGTATAATATAATCTGTTGGAATTTTTGATCCAATTCTAGAAACTTTAAGATAGATTTAAGCTAGAAAATTCAAAAGAAAAATTCTAGAATTCTCTTGTGTGTTCTAGAATTCTCCATTTTATGTTACTATAAAATAATAGTAGCTATTTGTAGAGAAGTCTAAAAATTTCCTCCACCTACTTTGGCACTCTATATAAAGGAGCAAGCGTTCAATGTTTTGTGGGGGAGCTAAGCATTAAAACCACATCTAGCTCCCTCACTAACACCTCCTTCAACTATTGTAAAATTATTTTCATAAACTAGTGAAACTATCTTTGTCCCATAAACCTTCTCAAAATATCCTATCCTTATCCCTTGTCTATTATACCATACTTCCGCGCACATTTAAATTCTAACATAATCAAATCAAGTGTGAATCTTTTAGTTTCTTGTTCAAATCTACTTTATATTTGAGCCAGTTGGTTTCCAGCAGCTTGTTGTTATGGGCGTGCGTATTTTCCTTGCTCAGCTCCTGAACTCATGAACGCGCGTGTGTTCCATCTCCGTTTATTTGCAGCTTAGCGGCACTTTGCTGTTGCTGTCTGCTGGATGCGGTTTTCTAAGGTGGGCTCGAGGCAACGGCGCGGATTTAGGAAAAAGATCATTTTGGTTTCCATCTCTGCTGGTTGGGTGGCGGAGTTAGTGTCGGGAACTATCAGGATGATTTGGCTTTGATGTCTTTATTTATTGAACGATCTCTGTTGAATCGTTGATGTATATATCTAGAGACTATTGTTACTTTTCTTATTCACGGATTATGAGACATGTGCCTTTTTTGAGCTCGTTTGATTTATCTATGCCCCTTTCTAGTGGCTAATTTAAAAAAAAAAAATCTGATTTTTTTTTTCTTTTTTCCCTTTCTTTTCCTTTTCTATCCTTTCCTTTTTATTTCTTTTCTTTTCTTTTATTTTTATTTTTATTTTTTCCTATTTTCCTCTATAATTCCACGGCCTTGTTGATGATCGACGAAGGTCAATGGCCATAGATGAGAGCGTTGCGGCCTTTGCGGACACTGGGGGAAAGCGGCAACTCCATCCCCTAGATTTGGGCTAGGCGAGGGTGTCACAAACCTCACCTATGGCCAACGAATTTTACTAGCCAATGTAGGGGATCGGCAGAGGAAAATAAGAAAAAAATTCAGAAAAGTATATTTAAAATATTGTAAAAATTATCCACGCGTCAGTCTGCCAATAATGTTACATAAGATAATCAACCATTTTCGATCAAAATTAATCAGAAGAACTATATTTATAACTTGTCAAAGGGGTCAAGACTAAATTACCTAAATTAAAAAAAAAAATCATGACTGAATTAATCTCCATATAATGGATTTACGCTTATTTGAATAATTTTCCCTCTAATCTTTTGCTCTTGTAATTCCAAACAGCGCATAAGAGATAATATTTAATGCCACCAAAGGGGAGAGTTTCCATCTCATGTAACCTGTGTCTTCCACCTAATCACTCTCCTTTCTTGTCTTTTGCTTGCATCATGTTCTATTCTCCGTTGCTCAACGCGTTTAAGTAACAATACCAAAAGGAATTATATAGAAAATAAATACTTCTTAGCTCTGACTTATTTTTATATGTACGCACGCGTATGAATTTGTTTCTGACCAGGTCCATCTTGAACAAGAGTGACAGGAAAGAAATCAAGAAAATACCTAGTCCATAGTCAGCCATAGACCAACTAGAAGACGCACTGTTTTACTCGGTACAATGCGAACCCATTGAAAGACTCGTTAAACAAATCCCAAACGCTTCCTTCGACGCTAAGCACCTGCGCTAGGCCATGCAGACATATATGAAAAGAATGACATGACTTCGAGGCATACTTTGATTCTTTTCAATCTCTCCGTCCGTCCGTCTGTCTGTCTGTCTGTCTCAGTGAAAACGCGACAGAGATCGAAATGAGTCAGCCGCAAGAGGGATCGTTGATATACAGCTTCGTGGCGTGGGGCACGGTGGTGCTGGCCGAGTACACACGGTTCACCGGGAACTTACCGGACGTCACCACCGAGTGCCTCCAGCGACTTCCCTCCGGGAGCAGCAAGTTCACCTACACCTGTGACCGCCACACTTTTAATTTCCTGGTCGAGGATGGCTACGGTAATTAAAGGGAAAAAATGTTCAATCTTTGTCTCAGTTATTTTGTTCTTCTTTTGCTTGATTTTGTTGGAGTCTTTGTGAAGATGTTTAGCTGATTAGAGCAAATAGAGAACGCTAGATATGTTGTTTATGTCGATTTTAGTTCGTGGAGATTATAATAATTAACGGCGGGTCAATCTTAACTTAGGAGAAGAAATTTCACGGGACACTATACTAGAACAATTCATCACTTGAAAAGGTGTTGGAGTGAGAGGTCTCGACCATATATCAGATTCGCAGACTTTAGGATCTCCTAATCCTGCTAATTTTCCAGTATATGTACTTGCAGCTTACTGCGTCGTGGCTACTGAATCTGTGGGCAAGCAAATCCCGATTGCGTTTTTGGAGCGCGTAAAAGAGGACTTCAACAAAAGATACGGAGGCGGGAAAGCGGATACAGCTGTCGCCAAAAGTCTCAGCAAGGAGTTCGGGTACGGTCGGCATCAAGAACTATCTCGGTTCACCTTGCAATTCGTCCACGTATAGTATATAAGGAACGTAATTTCAACAGACGGGAAAGCTCAACGAAGAAATAATGAATATATGAGTCTGCAGGCCTGTAATGAAAGAGCAGATGAAGTACACCATAGACCATGCTGAGGAGATTGATAAGCTGATGAAAGTGCAGGCTCAAGTTTCAGTAGTCAAGAACATAATGATGAATAACATCGACCAGGTACATTAGCTAAGCTTGAACATATGTTCGATAATGTTTGTATTTTCGCAATCTTATTGGACCTGAAATCATTACCAATTCTCCGGGCAGTCCTTGAGAAAGCCGTGATCTCCACTTGTTTTTGTACTGCAATTGTTTTCGTCCTACCATGTAGCATGGCTTTTTGAAATTTCGCATAGTGTAGAATTGCTTCATGAGAACTGCAAAGGAGCGTTACCGATGCAGTAACTGGAAAGCCATTTAAGCTCCAGTAAAATTACCTCCTGCCAAATCTGGGGTTACAGGTTAAGATATGAATAATTTCAATCATGAATTTAACAAATATAGATAGATTGCGAGATTTAGGCATGGCCAATGTCCTTTACTTATATATCATGGTATTCTTTTCTTGATTTGTACTCTAGATTGTACCTTTACATGAAGAATCTTGTAAATGTCTCATAATGAGTGATCAAAACAACAGCCCTCATCTTGAACTTCTGTGTGCCTTTCTGTCTTGTTTTTTTTCTTATGACCTAATCATAAATTTATGGTTTGACTCATGAAGAAGTCGATGGTTTTTTGAGATCAAAGTCTTACTTTGATTACCTCTTGAACTGGGAGAATGATTCACACAGTACCATCTGCTAATTGTGTTTTTAAGGCAATGGATAGGGGAGTAAAATGCACAATGCTAGAGGACAAAGCTGAGAGTCTCCATAACGAGGTAAAATCAGTGACGATTGAGAAAACAGCCTACCTGTCGTGACGCAGGTCGGCCTTTACATGTTTCTCGGGCCTCTTAGTTATAAATACGCGCATTCGTCTAATGCAGGCTCAGATATTCAAGATACAAGGGGGAGAGATCCGGCGGAAGATGTGGTATCAGAACATGAAGATCAAGTTGGCCGTGCTGGGGATCGTGCTGCTTCTCGTGCTGATAATCTGGCTCTCTATATGCAAAGGGTTCAATTGCAGCAATTAGTCACGTTTTTGCACACACCGAGTCTCGCGATGTCCATGAATCCATACGTTTTCTCGATCTCTTCGAGTCGACTTGAGAGTTTTGTCATCGTGCGAATTTCTCTCCTTATGCGCTCGCACAGATGAGTGCTTGTACCTGGAGAGACGTATTGACAGTTGTAATATGTTCTTGTTCATATGGGAAATTAATTTTTCAAAGGTTTTACTTCTGAAAATCGTTATAATCACAGAAAAAAAAATTACCAAAGAAGTCATAATTGTACTCATTTAGTCATAAATATTTCAATTTAGTCATTTTAGACGTAAACATTTTTATAATTTACTGATATAGTTCATTCGACCAATTTTAACCAAAAATTGATAACGCGGACACTTAACTGTTTTTTATTTTTTTGGTCGAAAGAGAAAGATGTATTCAAGTGAAAGGAAATGTACAGCCCGGGGCTATTGCATCAGCATATACAAGATCTAGCAAATAAAATGGAGGAGAAATAGCCCAGTTGTGGGTCAAGGCTGCACTACCATGGGCCTTGACGGCCCAATCAGCAACAACATTCGCTTCTCACTTGCAGTGTTGAAGACAAAGATTAGGGAAACATGAAAGCAAAGCGGCGGCTTCTGCAAACAGGGCACAATCTTCCCATGGCATTGATATGCAATCATGCATAGTTTCAACCAGAGTGATACAATTTGATTTGATCAAAAGTTGTGCGTGGTCGATGCCGTGCTGCAGCAGATGGTAGAGAGTGAGAGTAAGTGCTTGGATCTCTGCTTGCAGGGCCAAACAAGCTGGGAAACGTCTGGAGAAACCATCAGTGAGTTTTCCATGATGATCACAACATATACAGGCCATAGTTCCTTCTATGCTGGCAAGCTGATAAGCGCCATCTATATTAATCTTCAGAACTCCCGGATCTGGTGGCTTCCAAAGATGTTTAGGATTCAAAACAGGTCGCCTTGTTCTCGTCTGGATTCGAGTAGGAGCGACATGGATCTGGGCTAAAGTTGCCTCCACCACATATGTTGGGTCAGGACGTTGACGGCGGAAAATAAAGCTGTTACACGCCCTCTAGATATGCCATAAAACGTTGGCAATGGTCTCCAAACTAGGTAAGAGCAGTTGTGTTGTAACCCTCTCTGCGAGCCATGCATCTATTCTTTGCATTGTTTGAGGCGATAGCCTAATATTGATTTGAGGGTGAGACCAAATGCCCTGAGTCCATGGAGAGAATAGAAATAGATGTTCAAGGGTTTCTGGCATTTGTTGATGACAAAGGGTAGAAATTGGATTTGTGGTAATGTGTCATTGTGGCATAAAGACCATAGGAAGGTACGAATTTTTGGGGCAATTTTCATTGTCCAGATTCTTCGCCATAATAGCCTAGGGTTCTGATATGATGTCGAGGCCCAGTTGCAGCTCTGGTTGTTAGCTGTATTTGTAAGAGCATGGTAACCGCTTTTCATAGTGTATTGGCCATGTTTTGTTTCAGTTCAAATTAGTTTATCAGTGCATAGAGGGGTCTTACTAGAATGGTAAGGATTTTTGCTATGACCTGATCATCAAAAAGTTGGTGGAGAAGGGGAACATTCCAGGTGTTGTGGACTGGATCAAAGAGATCAGCCACTAGCTCAAGTTCTTCTCTAGCAGTAGGTCCACCTAGTATCCCTATAGGTAACCATCTATCTTCACGGATGCTGATCATGTTCTCATCTCCAACTGACCATCTAATATTAGGTAAAATTGAATCCCTCCCAAGCAGTAGACTTTACCAACCCTAGGATGGTCGAGTTCCTCTATCCGCAAACCGGAAGTCCTTTGAATGAAAATAAAGGCCTTAGAAGAGTTTACTCCATAGAGATAGAGGTTGTTGGAGTAAACGCCAGGCCTGTTTCCCAAGCATGGCTTTGTTAAAATCTATGAGATCGCGAAAACTTAGGCCACCATTGTCCTTACTGCTTTTAAGTACTTCCCATTTCTGTCAATGAATTTCTAATTTGCGACTATCGTTCTGCCACCAGAACCTAGCAATTCTCTGTTCAATGGATTTGCAAAGAGACATAGGAAGTTTAAAGATAGACATGTCATACTGTGGGATCACCTGTACAACAGTCTTAAGTAGGATCTCCTTACCACTCTTAGAAATTAAATTTTCTTTCCATCCTTCCAATTTAGCATTCACTCTCCCAAATATCCAAGAAAACATCTCCCGTTTTGAACGCCCCCAGTCTGATGGTATTCCCAGATACTTACCAGTCCGTTGAAGCAATGGTATTCTAAACTCCCTCACCAAATTTTCCTGTAGTCTAAAAGGGCAATTTTTACTAAGAAAAATTCCAGATTTATTTCGAATAACAGCTTGTCCCGTAGCTAAACAGTATTGATTCAAGATCTTGGCGAGATTCTGACATTTCCTGAATTTTACCATCTAAGAAGAAAATTGCATCATCAATGAAAAATAGATGGGAGAGGATAGGACACCACATGTTCAACTTGATACCCTTAATGTGTCCCATGTTAACAACTTGGTTAATGGGATTTGATAAGACATTCGCTAGCAAGATGAATATATACGGAGAGAGAGGATTGCCCCGCCGAAGGCCCCGTGTTGGATGGAAATAATATAATTGTTCGCCATTGAATTTAACACTAAAGGATGTTGTCGTTATACATTGCATCACCCACTATACCCATGTAGCACAATTGAGTTTAATGTGAATTTTTTTTTATAATTTTCATTTTTTTATATATTTTTCTTGTTTTATTGTTAAGGCATGACAAGGGACCGCCACCATCGACTAGGGCCGGCAACCCTTCCTAGCTACTGGCAGAGAGTTGTGACCCTTGCCAATTGCCGACGGGGCCTTTTGCAATTCACATCTAGTGGCCGTGAGGTTTAACAATTAAAGTTCTATTTAAGGTTAATTAATCAGGGGGGATGAAATTGGAACTTCATTTGATGTTGAAAATTGGACAAGGAAAAATAAGATTGCAAAAGGGTCACTTTGTATCAAAGTTATATCGGAAGAAGAGAAGTGGCAGTAGCCCAAGACAAGCAAATAACCAAGTTTTCACGAAATCTTCGTTCCTTTAACGGGTATAACGAAATTTAGATAGTGCAGCGTGAGAAGCCAGAATTCTATTATTCCGTTCCCAAACTGCGGACTTTCTTTCCCTGCTGATAAATTTAAATAAATGTGGATAGTGTTAAAAAAATTGCTGGTAGAAAAAGATCGTTTTTGAGATAATATTTTTATGGTAACCCATCTCCATTTTTTATGAAATTACTATTTTTTTTTTAAATAATTCGCATTTACCAATTTTGAACTAAAAAATCAATTTTTATATGCATAAGATGTTTCGAAAGTACTAACTCTTGAATAAAATCACTTACCTAAATTAGATCGAGTACGGACTTTCATCATATTAAATTAATAACTAATTTTAGGTTCCCCATGCCTATTTGAGAAAAAAATTACCAAGAAAGTCTTAAACTAATTATACTTGTGTCAATTCAGTCCTAAACTTTTTAATTTGATTAATTTAGTCCTAAACATATTGCACTTATGCCAATTTAGTTTCTAAGCATATCAATTATGCCAATTTAGTTTTAAACATATTAACTATTTACCAATTTTGTCTTCTTGGCCAATTTTGATCAGAAGTTGCTAATATAACAGTCTAGTTAGTACTGACGGTCCTATGTGGCACAATGACATCGACGTTGAACTTTTTTCTAAATCTTTCTAAATTTTTTATTCTTTTTTCTTCTTTCCATTTTTTTTTTTTTTTTGGCTAACCCTAAGCCAACAAGGTTGTCGATTGACCCTCACAAGCTATAAGCAAGGACCGGTGACCCTTGCCTCATCTGACGCCCTCACAAACCATGGGTGAAGGGTGTTGCCCTCACCTATGGAAAACGAGGGCATGAAGGCCCCACCCATGGCCAACGAGAGCCACAAAGCCCTTACCTGGCTGCGCATGCAAACGCTTCTATTCCGGGAAGAGTTTTTTTTCAAAATGGTTCTTTTCTATTTCTCGCTCCGGGGAACAATTTCGAGTAAAAGAACCCGTTTGATAACGACACAAAATTTCTACTCTGGGAATAGAAAAAGAATAGAAATGCGTTTGATAACGCAACAATTTCTTTTTTGTATTTATTCATTTTTTAATCTTGCCGATGGATCTTGCCGCGCCGCCCGCCGCCGCCGCCGGGGCGCCGCGACCACACCGCCGGCGCGCCGGAAGCCGGGCCGGGACGACCGCGGCCGCCGGCCGCAGAGGTGGCGACCGGCGGCCGAAGAGGACGGCGGGCGGCGGCGGCAGCGGGACGGAGGGGGCGGCCGATGGGGCGCGGCGGCGGCGACGGAGGGGGGCGGGGCGGCGCGGCGACGGGAGGGGGCGGCCGATGGGCTTCGGGCGGCGCCCGGCGGTCGGACGGGCTCGGGGCGGCGGTGGTGCGACGGCGGCGGCGGGGGCGGCATGGGCGGGGCGGCCGCGGCCGACGCGGGCGACCGGCGGCGACGGCCAGCGACGGGCGGCCGGCGACCGGCGCGGGCGGCGACCGGGCGGGGTGACAAGCGGCGGCGGCGACGGCGGCGACGGGCGGGCGGACAGGGCGGCGACGGGCGGCGACCGACGGGCGGCGGCGGGGCGGCGACCGGCGGCGGCGGCGGCGGCGGGCGGCGGCGGGGCGGCGACCGGCGGCGACGGGCGACGCGGCGGCGGCGGCGACGGGCGACCGGCGGCGGGCGGGCGGCGGGCGGTGGTCCGGGCGATGGTGGTCGCGGCAAGAAAAGGAAATAAAAGAAAATTAAAAAAGAAAATCAGTTTATTTCTACAAATTGTTCCTGGAACAAGAAGTAACTTTTTTTTGCTTCTTGTTTCTCGCTCCCAAACCATTCCCGGCTAAGTTTTTATTCCCGAGAACAAAAAAACAATGTGGCGTTAGCAAAACAAGTTTTTGTTCTTTTTTTGTTCCGGGGAACAAAAGAACAGAAACCATGAGAAACAGAAATGTTTGCATGCGCTGGCAGGTGAAAATTGGTCAACAACCTCACTGGCCTAAGTTAGGAAAAGAAAAGGAGAAGAATAAACAAAGACAAGTAAAAAATTCAGAAAATTGTTAAGTATTTTTAAAAATTGTGCAAGTCATCGTTGATTGTGCCACATTGGTGATTTTTCGACTAAAATTAAACAACATGACTAAAATGACAAGTAAGAAATTCACAAAAATTTAGGACTAAATTGACACAATTAGAAAGTTTAAAACTGGACTGACATAAATGTAATAGGTTTAAGATTAAATTGATCAAATTGAAAGATTTAAAAATGAGTTAGCACATGTGTACTAAGTTTGGACTATTTTGGTAATTTTCTCTCATTTGAGTTACTTACCAACTTTTAATTATTGTTTTTGATTTACTAACTTTTCTATCATGAACTTTTGTTTGCTTATTTTAGCAATCGTTATATGTAGTAACCCTTTTGCACCAATTTGAATTAGTGTGACTTTGCCAACTTTTATCCTACTGAATTTCAATCAAGCTCCTTTAGAGAGATCATCAAGTCAAACCAATATTCGGTTGGACCCGTCTTATTCGCGGCTCGCGATGGTGTTCGAGCTGCCGGAGGCTTACACTATGCCGTCCCTAGCGGGAGGCGGGATGGGAGAGTCTCGCTCGCGTCGGAGGTGATCAAAAACCTCCCCGGCGCATTTTTTGACGCTGCGCAGCTCGAAGAGAACTTTGCGAAGAAAGGGCTTTCGCTCCGAGACATGGTGACTCTCTCCGGAGCTCACTCCATCGGGGACTCTCGTTGCTCCCAATTCACGAAGCGACTCTACTCCTTCAACTCGACGTATTCACAAGATCCTTCCCTTAATCCTAATTATGCCCATCTTTTGAAGACCAAGTGCCCGCGAAACGGCCCCACCGACCCGATCGTACCATTCGACCCCGTTACGCTGAACGTACTCGATAATGCTTACTACCACAACTTAAAGAGCGACAAGGGATTGTTGTATTCGGACCAAGTGCTGTGGGATGCGCCATTGACGAGGGGGTTAGTGAAGGACAATGCGAACCACCCAAGTGCTTGGGCTCGGAGGTTCAAGGCCGGGATGGTGCGCATGGGTTCGATCGAGGTGCTTACCGGGGCGCAAGGGGAAATTAGGAGGAATTGCAGGGTGGTAAATCAAAGGATTCGTGTAAAAATGCTTGAGAACCGCGTCCTCAATTAGTAAGTTTTGAATTTTGTTCTTCGAAGGCGTTCGCGTTATGGTGTGAGGTTAAGAGCCGGGTAACTTCTTGGGGGTGCAATAACACCGGTTTCCTCTGAATTTGTGTACTACATGCGGTCTTAGTAAATGAATGACAGATACAATTACTAAGCTTTCAGCTGTGTTTCTTTTACTGTGTCGTGTTCATTAGATTGACGCTTGATCATTGATTGGTTTGGTCTGTCCTATGGGCAAATATACGATGACAAAGCCATGAAAACGACTCAAGCTTGGCGGCTGAGAGAAGCAAGAAAACATTCATTTTCGACTTTACACGCATGATATTTAGCTACTTATCAATCTGTGGGCATGCATTATCTAGAAGAGGCAAATGACTGAAATCGATCTTGAACTCTTCTAGTCCATAGATCTGATGCGATCATGTATAAGGCCCATGGGAAAGAATTTCTTGCTTTTGTTGCCATCATCTACAGTTTGTCGGAGCGCATTTGTGCATCTCTGCCGACCATGCTTTGGCTTGTCAATCATCAATGGTTCAAATATTTCCAAACCTCCTATTTGACGTATGCACGTAAGAAGCTGAAGTATTCCATAAATTTAATCTACATGTCCATCCATAGCATTTTTGGCTAAAAATAAAAATAAAAAATTCTCTGTTTGCTTTAACACGACACCACGATGTTACTATGAGATTCGTTTATTGAATCAAAATAACATTTTTTTTTCTCAATTTTCTAGGTCTAGCAAAAGCAAAGGATCATATGAGAGCAACTATGCAAGCCATATCGCTGTAATCAATTTAACTAGATCAAGGGGTGTCGTAGTCATCTGTCCCAAAAAGTATAATAAATTCAACTCCTTTTCTCTTCATTATATCGGGACTATGACTTCACAAGACAACATTAATCTATCTGAAAATGGTCATGAAACTATGACTAACCAGAAAGATCCCCAGCGGGGATCGAAACGGAGCAAAGATTATTTTGCCCGCATAGCATTGGCATTTATTGCATATATATGATATGACCTGTCAATTTTTGAAGATCTGCTTCAGTTGGTTAGGTTCGGCCTCATCCGATTTACCCAAAAGTCTTGCAACCGTCAATCTTTTACCTAACTTTCCTCCTCACAACGAAATTTCCTCTTCAATGAAATGAATACAAGAATCCTCTCACTTATTATTTATTATTTTTTTCTTTTATGATAAGAAATCCCATCTAGAGCAAGTTAACTCTAGGACAATTTGCCCTTGATGACGTGGAATCAAGCAAACCTATTCATTGGGATAATTATATGCACGCCAATTCAATTTTAAACATTTCAATTTGGTCAATTTAGTTTTTAACGTTTTAACAATTTGTCAATATATATTTTTCAGCCAATTTTGACCAACAATTGTTGATATGGACGAAGTGAATGGCCGTGTGTATAGAGGCTCGCTTGCACTGTTATAAATTCACCATTTCCTTTCCATCACTTGCTCAAGACACAAAAGAAGTGGGTGGCTGTGTGTGTCCTCGCCCTTCTTCTCTAGGTGCGTGGGGGAGCCCATTTAGTTGACAAGTAGGGGTGAACAAAAGAATTGGATTGAATTGACAACCATCCAAATTAAATCAAACTAGCCAATTTTGAGCGGTTTCCGCTGAATTAGTCCGGTTCCTAAAATGTGGAATTGTGAATAACCGGTCTAGTACCTAGTTTCTTGTGCAGAACCAGACCTATAGATTGAACCAATGAAATCGGTCAAAGGTAACACTAAATTAAGATTACACCTGTTTCTTTCTCTCTTTTAGACCTTAGCTTCTCACCTCCCTTTATTGCGATTGACGCTCTCACCTTCCTCTCTCAGACAGCCACGACGGTCTCGTAGAGCCACCATCACAGCAAAGCTAGACGAAAATAAAGTCACCATCATATTGAAACTAGATGAGATTAAAGCTCATCATGTGGAAACCAAGGGTGAAAGAGAGCTGAAAGAGTTTCGTCAGTGGAGGAACTGTTTGGTGCTTAAAGTAGATGAGAGAGAGTAGAGAGAAAGTAAAGACAGGGAGGTGCGCGTGCTTTAATAATACCATGGAAAGGTATATCCACCAAAATATTTCCCTAATGGCATGTCGGTTCTCTGTGCACACGTGCCTAGGGAAATGTTTCTTTGATCCCACGAAGACTGAAAAAAGTAGTGGGTTATCTTTCTATTATTATTTTTGGATTAAATTAATAAACCATTTAAAAAAAGAAAAAAATAATAAAGTTGCGCACAACTGTAGTTTGCCCGGTTCTAGAACTGTCCAATCCAGTTCTTACTTCTGAAATTTGGAGCCGAGAGTTGTCGGGAATCAATCACCCCTATTGGCGAGTTGAGACGGCTCTCAAAATGCAAATAGTCAAGTGCGAGCATATCGATGAGGACTTGATGAACTGCCCGAGAGCCCTTTGCTACACGAGTACAACTCAATCCACGAGAAGATACCTGTACTTGCCCAAGATGGCGAGTCACTAGTAATTATTGTACTTTTTATTAATTCAGTCCAAAACATTTTAATTTTAATAATTACGTCCTAAAACTTTTTTTACCATTTGAGACCATTCGGCCAATTTTGACTAAAAATCGTTGACATTGATGCCAACACTGCCACGTGGGATGGTAGACGCCGACATCAACAATTTTTAATAATATTTTAATATTTTTTATTAATTTTTTAAAATATTTAAATTTCTTTCTTTTTTCCTTTTTCTTTTTGTCGATGGCCAGGTCGACTAGTCTTGCTTGGGCAATGGTCACCCTTGCTTGCCACAAGCAAGGTGCATCTAGGTGAGGGTGAGACCTAACGTCGATTGGCCTTACTCAGGCTAGGGTGGCCTCCCTAGGCATCGGCTGGATGAAGGCGACGTCAGTTGAGGCTGCCTTGGCCTAGTGAGGTTGACCATCGCTTGAGAGGGTGATCCCCAATGAGGGCTTCCCTTGCTAGATCTGGCAATGTCGGTCTCCTGTAGGCCACGACGACTTTGCGGGGGCATTGCCTTTGCCCAGCCTCGCCTGATGTGGGCCTCACCCTCGCCTATGGTGAGCAGGATGTCCCACCTAGCTATGGGCGATGGGAAGAAGAAAAATGAAAAAATAAAAATAAAATAATAAACAAATCAAAAAATAAATATTAAAATATTGTTAAAAATTATCAACTTTAGTATTAGCCGGGCCACGTAAAATGGTTGGTATCCACGTCGGTGAATTCTAGTTAAAATTGACTAGATAAACTCAATCGGTAAAATGTAGTAATGTTTAATACTCAATATATGAAATTAAAAAGTTTATGACTGAATTGGTGAAAGTGAAATATGTTTAGTTCATTTTGAACAATTTTCCCATCTTTGATCGGTACAGAGACTCACACTAGTATAAAACCGCCATTGCCTCGCTGTCACTTGCTCAACACCCAAAAGAAGTGTGTAGCTGTGAGGATTCTCACACGTCCACGGCCACTGAAGAAGAGAGTGCCCAGATGTGTGAGGAAGAAGTGAAGCTGCTGGGTGCATGGGGGAGCCCGTTTAGCTGGCGGGTGGAGGTGGCTCTCAAAATGAAAGGAGTCAAGTACGAGTATTTTGACGAGGACTTGATGAACCGCCCCAAAAGCTCTTTGCTTCTCGAGTACAACCCGGTCCATAAGAAGATACCCGTGCTCGTCCACAATGGCAAGTCCATTGCTGAGTCGCTGGTGATTCTCGAGTACATCGATGAGATTTGGAATGACCGCTCTGTGATCTTGTTGCCTCAAGATCCGCGCGACCGAGCCATCGCACGTTTCTGGGCCAAGTTCATGGATGACAACGTATGTCTACCTTTGACTCCACCGCCTTCACGGGATCTTTTTCTTTATGATGCATGGACAACAACAGGTGCCTTTGGCTTTATTTCTTAAGAGGTGAAAGTTTTGAACTCGCTTAATCAAAAGTCCTCGGTCTTGAGACTATAGAGTAATGAGTTTGCACCCTTATATATGTTTGTTCTCAGGTATGTCCTTACGTTTCTCAGGTCACTCGACTTTAGGCTCGCTTTCAGCAAATCGGTTTATTTCATTTTGCCACCGATAAGCCATTGAAAACCTCTTTTGTTTGACAAATTAGAATAAAGCTAAGTGAACCGCTTGTTGAGTGTTGAACTATATAATTCAGTGGCATCGCATGAAAGCAAAGTGAGAATTAAGTGATCCTGAAGAAAAAGTTTGGTGGATCGTGCCATTTTGATTGCAGTGCGTTCCAGCCCTATGGCGATCTTGTCGGCGCGAGGGTATTGAGCGAGAAAAAGCATTCAAGGAAGCATGTGCCCTCCTAAATGTGCTTGAAGCCGAGCTCAGGGACAAGCAGAAGAGGTTCTTCGGAGGAGACAACATCGGGTTCGTGGATATCGCAGGCAACTTCATCGGCTACTGGATCGGAGTGATCCAAGAAGTGGCCGGGGTCCGTCTGCTGACCCCGGAAAAGTTCCCCCTGCTATGCAAGTGGTGCTGCGAGTTCCAAAACTTCCCCATCATCAAGGAAAATTTGCCTCCGAGAGAGCAACTCTTCGCCTTCTTCAAGGCTCGCTTCGAGAGGAAGAGGAAGACTCTCCGTGGCGGCTTGATGACATTACGGTAAGTACCATTACGGGAAGCGGGGACGATTTCGGACGATTTCGGACTTTCTTTCGGCTTATGTATTCATGAGCCAGGAAAGAAGGACCGAAATGGTGTTGCTGGTCGCCTTTGGATTGTCATTGTTATGGTTTTCAAGTCTGGTTGAGGTGAGATTGAGTGGTTTATGAGGGCATATTATGGCCTGGGGTGATGGAGTCATATCTAGATGTCACTTAGATGTGACGTATGTAGTGTTTCTATCTCCTTCGAGTAAGAATGAAACTATCAGATACTTCTTTTGTTATTTATATTATCATGCTAGCCTCGAGAGATTTTGCGGGGAGCAGCACTATGAAATACGTTTAGGTCAAGATAACAAATAGGCCTCATGCTCACGAGTGTCGATACTTGTTAAACATGATCAACAACAAAATAGAGTATGCAGGAGAGATTTTGCAGTCAGGCTGCAAAGCTGTTAGGATACATGATTGTCATTCTCTCTTTTGTGTCGCTAATGATTTCCCAACTGTTCCTAAGCACTCTCTCTATCTCTATCTTTCTCTCTCCCTCCCCTTGCCGCTATGACTGAATAGTCATGGTTGCGTGCCCAGCCGTGCCCAGCCTTGCCGGCGTCGCCGCATTCCACCTAGGTCATTCTGATTGCGCCATTTTCGTTGTCGGTGCTCTCTCTTTCTAGCGCGCATCGAGGATAGAGCCAGATCTGGCTTTCCTTATTTGATTGCTTAATAAAAAAAACTCTAGGGATTCTCTGAGGAGAGCTCCAAAAGAGATGTCAAATTTAATTGCTTTATGGTTTTCCAACCATCAATGCAAAAGGAGGCTTTTACAATCCCACTAGTGCCGTGGAGGTCCCCTGAACCACCCGGATCCCACAAATGAATAGAAAGTTAGATCTACATTAGATCTCATGCTAAGGACCACCCCACTTGCTAGGCAACTCTAATGGGCTGATAAGACTGCATTTTTTTTATTATTATAACATACCAGTGCCTACATGCCTTAATCCTCCAATTAGGGAGAATAATTTTTCTTCCTTCTCCTCAAGGAAGACCTCCTGAATTTTACATCCGGGAGTTCAGACAAAACAGTTTAAAATCATACTAAGGACCAAAACATGATATTGAACAAGCCAGCGATCTTGTTCTCGTCCCACTCTTCTCATTGCCAATTAGCAAACATGGTCCATGTAATCTTCTTTCTTCTTGACATAACCACCGGTGACGGAGGTGGGTTGTGTGATGAACATAAGTCACATAGGTTGTGTACTGTATCAAAATTTCACAACAAAGCGTGGTTTATGTCACTTTTCAATGTCTTTCTAATGGTACGGCTCAAATTCGATTTTAGCTCAAGTTGGCCAAGAGACGAATCTTTTTTTAAATGGCTTATGAAAAAGGTTTTCTCCTGTGTCTTTTCGATTTCGATCTGTCTTCGTCCAAACAGAATTAAATGCTTCGGCTTGTCGATTCTAATTATTATAGGGCCCATTTCAGGCTCGATCCCAACGGTTTCTCAAATATTAATGCTTGTAGGATCAATTTTTATTAATGTAACATGCATAATATACATAATTATAATTTGTAACCTACTTCGTTTTTTTTTTTTTAATGAGACACAGAACAAAAGGTGGGGCCACGACCAACCCAAACCGTCCATCCAGGAACGAGAAAAACCACATGGAGCCCACCATGTCAAATATTAAAACTTTACTCTAGGCTTTTAGATCCATTGAAACCAAGGTCATGAACCAAGAGTACTCTAATACCAATATTAAAATAGATAAAGAAAAAAAAAAAGACAAAGATTGCATGAATTATCATATGAAAGAACAAGGGGATGTGGAAGGGGGAAATGCCCTATTTTCACAATAATTATCCAAAAAATTCTAAACCTATTATGTAACGTCGGTTCAATCCTAATTTTACAAGTTTGCTAATTTAGAACTTTTAACGATTTGTAATGTAGTTCTTCAGACCAATTTTTGTAGGAAATCGTTGATGTGGACACCGATCATTCTAACTTCTAAGTGACATAATCGACACTAATGTGAATAATTTTTTAAAAAATTCTCTGATTTTTTTTTCTTTTTTCCCTTACCTTTTCTTTTCCATCCTTTCCTTTTTATTTTTTTTCCTATTTCCCTTCGCAATTCCACGACCTTGGTGTTGATCGACGAAGGTCAACAGCCATAGATGAGAATGTTGCGGCCTTCGTGGACACTGGGGAGGGCGGCAACTCCCTCACAGATCCGAAGAATTTAACCAGCCATCGGCAGAGGAAAATAAGAAAAAAAATTCAGAAAATTATATTTAAAAAATTATAAAAATTATCCACACCGATGTCAATAATGTCACGTAAGATGATCATCATCTACATTAACAATTTTTGATCAAAATTGATTGGAAGAACTATATTGATAAATTGTCAAAGGGGTCAACTAAATCACCTAAATTAAAAAAGAAATCGTGACTGAATTATTCTCCATACAATGAATTTAGACTTATTTGAATAATTTGCCCTCTAATCTTCTGTTTTTGTAATTCCAAACAGCACATAAGAGATAATATTTAATGCCGCCAAAGGGGAGAGTTTCCATCTCATATAACCTGCGTCTTCCACCTAATTACTCTCCTTTCTTGTCTCTTGCTTGCCTCATATTTTATGAGTGCTAGACACTTGGAGTTTTAAAACTTGACATGGAAAGATATTTAAATGCCAAAAGTTAGGAAAATGGTGCTTAGGTGCCAAAATCGGAGTAAAATAGATCACTTAAGTGTCAACAGCGAGAAAATCCGACCAAAATACTAACGATGTGATTTTCAAAATGCTGTCATTTTGAAAGCTAATGTGGCTAGACGAGTGCAAAAATGACATCATTTTGCTGTTAATGTGATAAATAATTAATATAAAAACTAATTAAATTATATTTAAAACTAAATTTCTTTAAAACATTAATTTTTTTTTAAAGGAATGAGAAAGCATGTGGCTGAGGTCGCCGTTGCCTCCCCGCCGTTGCCAGGCCCTGGCTAGGGTCTACCGACCCCAACCAACCGATGGCGAGGGCCCATGAGCCCTCACCCAGATGGGCTGCCGACCCTCGTTGAATCTAGGGGAGGGCTCGTGGGCTCTTGTCGTCGGTCGGCCGGGGTCGGTGGAGGCGGCGATAGCGACGAAGACTCAGCCACATGCTTATTATTATTATTATTATTATTATTATTATTATTATTATTATTATTATTATTATTATTATTATTATTATTATTATTATTATTATTATTATTATTATTATTATTATTATTATATTTTTAATTAATTTTATATTATAAGTTAAATCCGTGTCAAAACGATATCGTTTTTGTGTTTTTTTGCCGAGTTAGCTCTTCGACGAACCGTCAAAATAATAAAAAATTATTACATAGGATTTCCCATGAGATTTGCCAGAGGTGAACACTTAAATGTCACTTTCTTAACTTTTAGCATTTAAATGTTATCTCATGTCAAGTTTTGGCACTTGAACTGTATTTCTTTTCATATTCTATGCTGCTTTGCTCAAGGCATTCAAGTAACAATACCAAAAGGGATTATATTGAATAAATACATCTTAGCTTTTCATTTAAATGTTATCTTATGTACGTACGTGAACGGATTTGTCTCTGACCAGGTCCAACTTGAAGATTGAGTGCCAGGAAAGAAATCAAGAAAAATACCAGGTCCAAAGTCAGCAATAAACCAACTAGAAGACGCGCTGTTTTACTCGTACAATGCGAACCCAATGAAAGACTCGTCAAACAAATCCCAAACGCTTCCTTCGACGCTAAGCACCTGCTCCAGGCCTCGCAGACATATATGAAAAGCATTACATGACTTCGACGCATCCTTTAATTCTTTTCAATCTCTCTGGCTGTCTGTCTGTCTCAGCTAAAACACGACGGCGATCAAAATGAGTCAGCCACAAGAGGGATCGCTGATATACAGCTTCGTGGCGCGGGGCACGGTGGTGCTGGCCGAGTACACGCAGTTCACAGGGAACTTTCCAGCCATCGCTGCCGAGTGCCTCCAGCGACTCCCCTCCGGTAGCAGCAAGTTCACCTACACCTGTGACCGCCACACTTTTAATTTCCTGGTCGAGGATGGCTACGGTAATTAAACGAAAAAATGTTTAATCTTTGTGTCAGTTATTTTGTTCTTCTTTTGCTTGATTTTGTTGGAGTCTTTGTGAAGATGTTTAGCTGATTAGAGCAAATAGAGAACGCTAGATATGTTGTTTATGTCGATTTTAGTTCGTGGAGATTATAGTAATTAACGGTGGGTCAATCTTAACTTAGGAGAAGAAATTTCATGGGACACTATACTAGAACAATTCATCGCTTGAAATGGTGTCGGAGTGAGAGGTCTCAAACATATATCAGATTCGCAGACTTTAGGATCTCCTAATCCTGCTAATTTTCCAGTATATGTATTTGCAGCTTACTGCGTCGTGGCTACTGAATCTGTGGGCAAGCAAATCCCGATTGCATTTTTGGAGCGCTTAAAAGAGGACTTCAAGAAAAGATACGGAGGTGGGAAAGCGGATACAGCTGTCGCCAAAAGTCTCAGCAAGGAATTCGGGTACGGTCGGCATCAAGAACTATCTCAGTTCACATTGCAATTCGTCCACGTATAGTTTATAAGGAACATAAATTCAACAGACGGGAAAGCTCAACGAAGAATAATGAATATATGAATCTGCAGGCCTGTAATGAAAGAGCAGATGAAGTACACGATAGACCATGCTGAGGAGATTGATAAGCTGATGAAAGTGCAGGCTCAAGTTTCAGAAGTCAAGAACATAATGATGAATAACATCGACCAGGTACATTAGCTAAGCTTGAACATATGTTCGATAATGTTTGTATTTTCGCAATCTTAGGTGGACCTGAAATCATTACCTATTCTCCGGGCAGTACTTGAGAAAGCCGTGATCTCCGCTTGTTTATGTACTGCAATTGTTTTCGTCCTACCATGTAGCATGGCTTTTCGAAATTTCGCATAGTGTAGAATTGCTTCATGAGAACTGCAAATGAGTGTTACCGATGCAGTAACTGGAAAGCCATTTAAGCTCCAGTAAAATTACCTCCTGGCAAATCTGGGGTTACAGGTTAAGATATGAATAATTTCAATCATGAATTTAACAAATATAGATAGATTGCGAGATTTAGGCGTGGCCAATGTCCTTTACTTATATGTCATGGTATTCTTTTCTTGATTTGTACTCTAGATTGTACCTTTACATGAAGAATCTTGTAAATGTGTCACAATGAGCGATTATAACAACAGCCCTCATCTTGAACTTCCGTGTGCCTTTCTGTTTTGTTTTTCTTCTTATGACCCAATCATAAATTTATGGTTTGACTCATGAAGAAGTCGATGGTTTTTTGAGATCAAAGTCTTACTATTGATTACCTCTTGAACTGGGAGAATGATTCACACAGTACCATCTGCTAATTGTGTTTTTCAGGCAATGGACAGGGGAGTAAAACTCACAATTCTTGAGGACAAAGCTGAGAGTCTCCATAACGAGGTAACATCAGTGACGATTGAAAAAACAGCCTACCTGTCGTGACGCAGGTCGGCCTTTACATGTTTCTTGGGCCTCTTAGTTATAAATACGCGCATTCGTTTAATGCAGGCTCAGATATTCAAGATACGAGGGGGAGAGATCCGGCGGAAGATGTGGTATCAGAACATGAAGATCAAGTTGGTTGTGCTGGGGATCGTGCTGTTTCTCGTGCTGATAATCTGGCTTTCTATATGCAAAGGGTTCAATTGCAGCAATTAGTCACGTTTTTGCACACACCGAGTATAGTCGAGTCTCGCGATGTCCATGAATCCATACGTTTTCTCGATCTCTTCAAGTCGACTTGAGAGTTTTGTCATCGTGCGAATTTCTCTCCTTATGCGCTCGCACAGATGAGTGCTTATACCTGGAGAGACGTATTGACAGTTGTAATCTGTTCTTGTTCATATGGGAAATTAATTTTTCAAAGGTCTTACTTCTGAAAATCGTTATAATCGCAGAAAAAAATTACCAAAGAAGCCATAATTGTACTAATTTAGTCAAAAATCTTTCAATTTAGTCAATTTAGCCATAAACATTTTTATAATTTACTAATATAATCCATTCGACCAATTTTAGCTAGAAATTGATAACGTGGACACTGGCTGTTTTACATGACACGGTTGATGGTAATGTGAAATTTTTTTTATAATTTTCATTATATATATATATTATTGTTTTATTATTAAGGGATGACAAGGGACTGCCACCACCGACTAGGGCCGGCAACCCTTCTAGCTACTGGCCGAGAGTTGTGACCCCTGCCAATTGCCGACGGGGCCTTTTGCAACTCTTACGTAGTGGCCACGAGGTTTAATAATTAAAGTTCGCTTTAAGGTTAATTAATCAAGGGGGATGAAATTGGAACTTCATTTGATGTTGAAAATTGGACAAGGAAAGAAAAGGTTGCAAAAGGGTCACTTTGCACCAAAGTTCTATCGGAAGAAGAGAAGTGGCAGTAGCCCAAGACAAGCAAATAACCAAGTTTTCACGAAATCTTCGTTCCTTTAATGGGTATAATGAAATTTAGATAGTGCAGCGTGAGAAGCCAGAATTCTATTATTCCGTTCCCAAACTGCGGACTTTCTTCCCTGCTGCTAAATTTAAATAAATGTGGATCGTTTTTGATATAATTTTTTTTATGGTAACTTATCTCCATTTTTATGAAAATTACTTTTTTAATAATTCGCATTGACCAATTTTGAACCAAATTTTATATGCATAAAATGTTTCGAAAGTACTAACTCTTGAATGAAATCACTTATCTAAATTAGATCTTGTACGAACTTTTATCATATTAAATTAATAACTAATTTTAGGTTACCTGTGCCTATTTGAGAACAAAATTACCAAGGAAGTCCTAAACTTATTATACTTGTATTAATTCAGTTCTAAACTTTTTAATTTGATTAATTAGTCCTAAATATATTGCACCTATGCCAATTTAGTTTCTAAATATATCAATTATGCCAATTTAGTCTTAAACATTTTAATCATTTACCAATTTTGATCATAAATTGCTAACATCACAGTCTAGTTAGTACTGATGGTCCTATGTGGCACAATGACATCAACGTTGAACTTTTTCTAAATCTTTCTAAATTTTTTGTTCTTTTTTCTTCTTTCAATTTTGTTTGGCTAACCCTAAGTCAACAAGGTCGTCGATTGGTCCTTGCAAGCTATAAGCAAGGACCGGTGACCCTTGCCTCATCTGACACCCTCACAAACCATGGGTGAAGGGCGTTGCCCTCGCCTATGGTAGACGAGGGCATGAAGGCCCCTGCCCATGGCCAACGAGAGCCACAACGCCCTTGCCTAGACTAAGGGGGTGCATGACAAACTAGAATTTCTGTTTCATAAACAATTTTTCTATTCCGCACTGTTTTACGGAATAGAAATCCGTTTGATAAACCTATTCTGTTTTTCTATTTCCGGAATAGATTTATGTTCCGAAATAGATTTTGATCGAAAATCGAAATAGAAATTTTCTACTTCTCTATTTCTGGAACAGGCAATCAGAAATAATTTCTCCATGAAATTTTCTACTAAGATGAATATGCTTAGAAAAAGTATTACCAATAAGATGGCAAGAGATCATAATATGCCGGAGATTCCATGAGATCGTGTTTTCAACTTTTGTAATGTATTTCTATTATATTGTATTTGGGAATTCCCAATCTTTGATTTTGTAATGTGATACTGTATTTGATGATTCATATCTCAATTCTTATAATGTGATATTCTACTTGAGGATTTCCCTTGTTTGTAATGGTCATTTATGACAAACTCTATTACACTTCGTAAAATTCACCGATTTTGTAAAATTTGCCACAAATTACCCAATACACTTCTTTGTGTTTCTTTCTAAAATGATTGCTCAATATCATAAACCGTGGTGGTGATCGCCATGACATACTAGCATGAAGGGGATTAGAATATGGTTGCCTACCTTCATTCTACTAGAGTTTTGGGAAGCTTCTATCATGCTCAAAAGTAATGCATATTGATTTCTTTTTTCTATTGTATGGAGACTATTGATAAGTATATTGTTTGACTGTAATTGCCTATCTAGGTGGATGCTAAAGAATTTTGTGTGAAAATTTAGAAAATTTGATATAACAACTCCTACTTTGTATTTTTTTTTCAAAAAAGGGAGACTTTACCTAAAAAAAAAAAAACTCTTACTTTGTATTTGGGTCAATGGGTTCATAAGCATATGAGAAAAAATCTATTTACCTGGTTGTCATGCGCGCCCTAAGTCTTGCCTCTGGTAGGTGAAAATTGGTCAACAACCTCGTTGGCCTAAGTTAGGAAAAGAAAAGGAAGAGAATAAACAAAGACAAGTAAAAAATTCAGAAAATTGTTAAGTACTTTTAAAAATTGTGCAAGTCATCGTTGACCGTGCCACAATGGTGATTTTCGACTAAAATTAACCAACATGACTAAAATGACAAGTAAGAAAATTCACAAAAGATTTAGGTTTAAATTGACACAAATAGAAAGTTTAAAACTGAATGGACATAAATGTAATAGGTTTAAGATTAAATTGATCAAATTGAAAAATTTAGAACTGAGTTAGCACATGTTCAATAAGTTTGGACTATTTTGGTAATTTTTCCCTTATTTGAGTTACTTACCAACTTTTAATTATTGTTTTTTATTTACTAACTTTTCTATCATGAACTTTTGTTTGCTTATTTTAGCATTCGTTATATGCAGTAACCCTTTTGCACCAATTTGAATTAGTGTGACTTGCCAACTTTTATCCTACTGAATTTCAATCAAGCTCCTTTAGAGAGATCATCAAGTCCAAGCCAATATTCGGTTGGACCCACCTCTCAAAACTTAAATTGATGAGTTACAAGCTAATTATGGTATATTATTTAATTTATATCAAGTCAAATCTCCAATATGGGACTTTTTAAACCTACCTTGTGCTTGCATAAGGATAATTGTCTAGCAAGTCCTAAACCTATGCTTACTATATAACAACTAATTTAATCATAAACCTTTCATTGTGTCAATTTAGTCTCAAAACCTTTTGATAATTTGTCAATTTTGGCTGAAAATCGCTGACATGTATATCAATCATCTTACATGGCATAATTAGCCCAACAAGGATAATTTTTGCATTTTATTGTAAAAATTTTCTAAAATTTTCCTTTTCCTTTTTTTTTTTTTCCTTTCATCTAGAAGGGTAATTGGTTCTTAGTTTGGTCCAATTCTAAGGTGAAACCAGGAATTGGACTGGGAGGACCAATTCCCAAAATTGGGAACTAAGGACCAAACCATCGATCAGGTTTGGTTCTAGTCCAATCCAATGGAATCATTATTTGTTTCCCAATACTTGATGCTTTCTATTATAAGAAAAATTAAAAATTTGATAACTTTAATCTTTTAAAGAAATTTTAAAAATAAATAAATATGTAGTCAATTCGGTCTGATTTTCCTTTGGAACCAGGAATTGGACCGCTTGAACATTGATTTCACTTTTAAGAATTAACAATTGGACCAACACTCTCGAGAACTGGGCCCAAGGTCTAGTCTAGGCAATCCATTTTGCACATCCCTATGTGATAGGTGCCACAAGCGAAAGGAAAACAAAAGGGAAAAAAAAAGAAAATTCTATAAACTATTTTCAAATGCAAAAATTGTCTATGTCAACATCGGTCATATCACGTAGAACGGTTGTAATCCATGTCAGCAACTCCTATCCAAGATTGATCAGAAAAATTAAATTAAGAAATCGTCAAAATATTTGGGACTAAATTAGTATAATTAAAAATTTTAAAATTAATTTGACTGTCACACGAAGGTTTATGACTTTAGACAATTTTCACCAATTGGAAGTCAACAAGCAGGATTAATGATGGTCATCTATCTCATTATGTGCTTCAAGTTCCAACAAATTTCTTTTTCCAACTCATTCTTCCACAACTGCTCCCCAAACTGGTGATGATTCAAACGAAAACCACAATATACTACTATATATCAAAAGACTTTGCAACATACTTAACAAGAATAAATCGTTTCCAATGAGTGCCCCCTTCTCTTTTGAGCTCTATGGCTCAAAAACATGACAAAGTCATGGTTTGCCAAACTCAAGGGACCACAAGACAAACAATTGAAATGCGTGATTATTTTTAATGCAAACAACATGTGGCGGTGCATTTCTCTTCTCGAGCCCCATGAAAGTTTTAGGCAGGCGACGACGAACGCAAGATTCAAAAGAAGAATCAGAAAGAAGAACAGACTTTTGACAGCAGCTTCCGCGCATGCAATGTGTTTCAACAAAAGTGGCGTCCGAAAGTGGGAAGAAATTGATTTCAAACCTTCTTGATGAAGAATTTGAGCTTGGTGATGCCCGTAAAATACACCACAAGCCGTGCATAGACTGAACTCTCTCTTCAGGAAGGTCCTGACATATCATGTCTGGACTTTAAGAGGAACAGGCTTCACTCGCACTAATCGAATTCGTCTGTACTGTCGGGAGTTAGACAAACTTATTTCCAAACTAATGCTATTTTTTCAAAGTGAGAACTTGTTAAAGCTTGTGTTCCTTGAACTTGTGATTTCTTCGTCTTGAGTATGAGGTTGTACTTTATGTGATAAATATTTACACCGTGTGGGGGACACCCAATAATTTCACGTCTCTCTCCCCGTCCTCTCTTCTTTTTGGGGTATCAGAAGTTTGAGATAACCATTTCCAATTTCGTATGGCTTGTCATTTTCCACGCTTTAGGGTAAGACCACTTCTCAAAGAGAAACGACAAAAAAGCTTGTTGCTATATTCAAATGATAAAGCTCTTAACTCCGCTCGGGTACACCCCCACCGCAAACCCTAGAAAGGGAGAAAGGAACAAACTTTTTTGCTGATTTTAAGGCATTTCTGGCTTATACGCAACACGAATCTAGCTGTGAGGGTCTCGTTTGTGGCCGTTCTGTATGTTGACTCTCCAACTGAAGTTTCAAGTCTCGCGATAATTCGAGCTTAACTGATACAATGAGGACAATTCACGGGTACGTCATTGACCTATCTTATCAATGTTGAGAGGATTGGATTTCGCAGCGTGTTATGGGATGGGTGCTCACAAAGGTTCGTAAGTTTTGGGGATCAGAAGAAACGTGATGTGCTTTTAAGATATAGGGATCAGGAACTTGGCATAATGGCATGACTTGCAATGTGTAAGCCAAACCTGATTGAAGCAACACGAGACAACACATAAAATCGGATCAAAACGAGATCTGCTCAATCAGATTTAATCATGATGGACCACAGTCTCACTTAGAAAATTCATGCATTTAAATCTGATATGTATCTCCATACTTTAAGCTCAACGGGATGAGTGAGGCTTGTCCATGTCGTGGTGCGCATAAATCATGAAATGATAAGCTTTGAATTTCATCAATAGAAGTGTGGTTTTGTCTCACAAATTCACTCGCCTAATTTTGTCATTCATTCAATTAATTTGTTTCGCCGTTGCATGGGATATCAATCCTTTGGACAGAATACTTTCCAGAAATGAAAGGTTACCAGAAAATGATTTACCGGAAGAACGTTCCACAGGTACAATGTCCGAGGCATGCATGAAAATCTGATGTTCATCCACAGAAGAAACTCGAACTATATAACATCATCTTCATAACCACGTTGGACGCAATTAATTTACAAAACCAACACTCCATTCTGTTTACCAAGTCCTGTAAAATCTCTCATACATAAATCCACCAGAGTCTCATCCATTTAATCATAAAAAGCTAAGATAAATTCACGTGATGGAGCAGTGTCATGTATGCGATAAAAATTATGCATCCCTGACTTTGAATACGTTGCGGTTCTTCACGACAATGTCGTACATGTGCACGGACTTGAACTTGTTGAAGTCCTTGGGAAGGGATATCAAATGAACTGTGGAACTCTTGTGGAATTGAAGGAGATCTGGATCATTGTAGTACCTTTCCCATCCAAGTGAAACCAGCTTCCTCTCAAGATCAGCATAAGATGTTATCACTTCATTTGTTGGTGAGTGAACCAACACTTTGCGCCTCAAGTTCAAGCCCGAAGAAGGATTGGCGCCCGGGTTCTCGATCAAGCGAACGACCCCATTTTTGAAGACCCAAACGCCAGACATAGCTGATGAGAGATCTGAAACTGAATTTTGTTGGAGTATAGAGAGAGATGAGAAATGTGGTGGTTGAGCTTGAGGATGAGGTTGTACCGGTGATGTTGAGTCTATAATAGGGATTATATTTATAAAGGCAAGTTTGTGCTTTCATGGGTTAAAATGAAAAATTAATAAGTTATTAGAGTGTTTTAAACTCTATGATTAAAAAGTATTTCATCTATCAATCACATGATTTGTATTTTAAAAAATATCGTTGGTTATCTTTTCGATATGTCACTGTCACGTAATGTATTTAGTGTGCAAAATTTCTTCTCCCATGAGTGTGGGAATGATGTTCAAGTTCAACGAAGGAGGGGGGGCCATGTAGAAAAGGAGAGATTCTTGCCGAATTGAATATTTTATTGAAGTTGGGGTTTGTAATTCATAAAGCTGTGAAAGTCGCTTAATCAGCCTCGCGTGGTTGACTCCACGAGTTGTCGGAGAAACAGACAATTAGGTTGAGGACACGTTTTCAAGTTTAGGTTTTTTGCAACTCCAAGAAACTTTTACAGTGGGGCTGCCACATTGAGTCTAAAAGCAATAACAGATTGATTGACTTGAAACATCTAGACTTTCCTCTCCGACTGTATGATTCCTTTTAATTTATAAGTCGTATAACTTATCATAAAAATATAATCTGAATTCTAAAATTTTGAAAAAACGACCGATCAAATTTTAAAATTTATCAAATTCTTCCGAATTCCATCCAATTTGCTCGAGAAAATGCTAACTTGACCTTTTTTTTATTCTCTCCTACGTCATTATTGAATTTAAATCAAGTGTGAACTAATGCTTAAAATAGATGTCCTGTTTCCAAACTATAACCTTATTTGAATTGTCCTTCTTCATCGCTCTCTTCTCCTTGGTGTCGGCCGGAGCTTCTTCAAGCTCGCATCCAAGGCCACTCAAGCTTCATCAAGCTCGATCATGGTCGCTCAAGCTTCATCGAGCTGACGGAGAGAAGGAGATGTATAGATGGAGCTTCTTCAAAAGCAGGCGACCATGGTTGATCGAATTTCATCGAGCTCAACCATGTTTGCTCGGGCTTCATTGCGCGAAAGGGACTTGGAGCTTGTGGCCATGGCAGGTAAAACTTCTTTGAGCACAACCATAACTGCTCGAGTTTCGTCCAGCTCGACCATGGCCACTTGTGTTTCGTTGAGCTCACAGAACGAAGGATATTTGATGGCAGCTGGAGCTTCAAGCTCGTGGCCATGGCAGCCAGAGCTTCATCGAGTTGGAGTATGACCACTTGAGCTTCCTCGTGGAGCAAAGGAAATAAGGAGCTTGTGACCATGCCAGTTGGAGCTTCTTCAAGCTCGTTGCCATGGCCACTCAAGCTCTGTCCAACTTGTGGCCACGGCTGCTCAGCTTCTTCGAGCTTGGTGGCTGGCAAGATCATTCCTTTTAAAGAAGAATGTAGTTTTCATTTTATTTTTCTAATTATTATCCTTCTTTTTTTAATCCTCTTTTTCTTTTGTTTTTAATTTTGTATCTTTTTTTCCTTTTCAATTTTCAAGATTCTCTTTTGAGGTGGCGCCACATCAACGCCACATGCCTTAAAATTTGAGTAATAAAAAAATCATGTCAACATTTCCATTAACCTAATTGGATGGAATTAACAAACGAACTTGATTGTACTAATTTGATAAGTTTTAAAATTTATTATAATTTTTTAAAAGATTAAAACTCAATTACACTTTAACAACAAAATTTAGAACTTTTAATGCATTTCTCGTTTAATATTTATTGTGCTCTCATATTGTTAACTTACGTCTTTGTTTTCTATGTTTGTTCTTGGACTACTTGTTATAACAAATCAAAAATCCAACAAAATTGTAGCAAAAAAGAAGCCTGAAATTGCTTTCGTGATCATGACTTGACTATGTCTTCCTAAATGAAGAATTTGGCATCACGGATGATATTGAAGCTCTCGATTAAAAGCATCGAGTTGGTGTAAACTGATTTAAGCATGTCACCTCTCTATGTCATGTCGAGAATTTTCCCCAGCAGGATTAGACATGACGATAAAGTAAATGGTTATCTTCAAGTTAGGTCCAAGAAAAAAAAAATTAAACTTTTGAATTAGATCAAGTAGGAAAGTAACTACATACAGAGTATTAATTTGCTAGAAAAAGATGCCAGTAAATATTAATAGATGCTTAATAAAGTTGAAAGCTAATATGACGGAGCTAAAAAAGATGTTAAAATAGGATTTCCCATATTGATATAGTATGTTTTTATTCAGCTTCTAGTTCCTCAGTTCCCTCCAATTAAACAGGTGGTACGACCATAGTAAACTTGAGGACTGTCAACTTATCTATACAATGAAAATTTTCCTACAATAATTTCATTTGCGCACAATTATTCCTAGTGTTGATTAACATTATTATTGTGAATTAGTTATAATATATTAGAGAAGTATTAAAATTTAAAGTAAATTTGAGTTTTTTTAAATATTTTCCATAAATCCAAAGACATGTATGTATGTACATCGACGAAAAGTGTGCAAATAACCGCTTGAACTTGCTCAAATGAACATATGTCGCTGACAAAATAGCGGTTACATTGATTGTGTAAACATGGGTAAATAATAGAACCCTGGACAATGACTTCATGATTACTATATTCCATGTCAATGACGGCTGAGTAGGACATTTGGCTTGTCTCCATAAACAAAGGAGCAAACTCGAAATTTGGATAGTCTATGAAAATTATTAGTAATGTTTAAGAAAAGAACGGCACATGAAAATGAAACTAATGGATTGGTAATTTGCGTGTATTATGGGTAAATTTTGGATACTTCGTGGGTTATTTATGTCTCTTTAGGATGAAGGTGACCCAGGGACCTTATTCGCATGTGTGGACCTTCTTCTGCAAAGTTGGGCCGAAGGAAAGATATTGGAATTCCTCGTCATCCTCCATTTAAATATATTGCATGTACTCTTTGCGCGTCCACATCCTTAATCACTATTCAAATTGCAATTCCTCTTTAACCTTCAATCAAACATATTGTACGACCATATTACGTGTACTATTGTGCGATAACTATTAGTATCACTAATTATCATCATCATTAATTTGTTACAGATAATTAGAGGAGAACCAAAATATAATGTAAATTTGGGTTGTTCTTATTAACTTCACAATAAATCCAAAGACGTACATGTATGTACATCATCGACATTGGATCGACAAAGAGTGTGTTAATAACTGTTTAAATTTACCTAAGTGAATGGATTTCGCCGACACAGTAGCGATTGCATTGATTGTGTAAGTGTTTGTGAATAAATTATTATTTTTCGTGGTTTCTCAGTCGAAACCCTGGATTGATATGTGGAGCTTAATATACTGTGGAAAATTTATTTACCCCAAATCCAATGGCAGAGAGATCCAGTCTTCCAAGGAGCAGTTCTTTTCATCTTCTCGTCTTTCCTCACTCTAACATAAAGAGAATAAACAACAAAGTTGACCCATGTTGAGTGCTAAATAGAAAAGAGAAGTAAAGTGGCATAAACCAGTAATGGTTTTCTTAACGTGAACTACAATAATTGATATTGTAATTTATCATTTTACGGGATTGATTTAAAGTGAGATGGAAGGTTTCTTAATTAGTATAATATGGGGATGGCTTGTATGAGGCGAGTTGAACCTGACCCGTAATAAGAGAGCATGGTTGAAAATTCTCTAAATAGTGCTCAAGTCTCTCCTTTAACCATAATTATCACAATTATTCTCACAAATGAGCGTTTACTTAGGCTGCGCATGATAAAATTTCTGTTTCTTGATTTCTCTGTTTCTCTGTTCCCTGGAACAGGTTTGGAACAGAAATCTGTTTGGTAACGCAATTTGATTTCTCTATTTCTGAAACAGATTTCTATTTCAGAAATAGATTTGAAGAAGAAATCAAAAGCTAAAATTTTTAACTTCTCAGTTTCTGAAATAGAAATTGAGAAATCAATTTCTATTTCAAAAATTTTGTCATGCGCACCCTTAGCGTTAAAGGGTGAATGGGCTGTCTCATTGATCTAGAGATAAAAAGGGTAATAGAGGAGAATGACTTGAGCTTGAATTATCGATTTTCCATTTTCGCATTAAGAATGATGAATTCCAAAATATATGCATTAATATTTCTACTCAATTATATGGGTTCTTGTTCTAATTATGGAGATTATGGGATTGTGTGTTTTACATCTAACATGTGGTATCAGAGTATTCATAACCTAGAACTCGAATGCATAGACTTTTCGTCCTATTTTCGTGATCTTTTGTGTAGAAAAATTCCATTTTTATTATATAAATAGAAAGAATTCGATGAGATGAGCAAAACCGTGGGCTGTATGTTGCGGAGGTAGGCCTCACACGCCCCCACGCATGGCCACGTGCCGCCAAGGGCATCGAGCACACGCCCACACGCATTGATGCGCAGGCATGGCTAGCGCGCTAGGGTTGATGTTAGCAAATGACGACCTGCAGACCCAACCCGATCCAATGACCCAATCCGGTGACCCAACCCGTTGTGATCCGACCCGTTGACTCACTCAAATCGGGTTACTGTGGATTGGACCGATCAACCAATCGAACCTGATGGTCAAGCCGAGAACCGACCAAACTGCTACCGGTTGGATTGGATCAAGGGTTTCTGTATGCTTGTGGGTGTGCTCCACGTGACGCGCACTCAGATGGCATGTGTGGCCGTGTGGAGCCTCCAATGGGCGCGTGGTTTGCGGCTACATGCTCGTATTATCATGTTTTATGTTGTGGTATATTTATTTTACATATTTGATGATATTATGGATGTAAAAATACATACGAAACCCTAAATACGTGTATTTTTAGCATATTTTCATATATTTTTTTTTTGTGATTTTGGAAATACAGGTGTTGGTTTATAGGTATGTTATCACATAAATATTATAAAGAGTGTGATTCATTGATAATGTGTGTGTGTGTGTGTGTGTGTGTGTGTGTGTGTTGAACAGCCAAGAAGCCCGAGTTCACAAATCTTATCCAAAACCTGTTAAATTTTGTGAACACGAGTACCGAGAACTCCAGAGAATCTTATGCCAAAAAAACAAAACCATTCCTGAAGATATTTGGAATAATGTACCCACTACGTGGGATCATTATGACCTAACACCATAAGCTAATGAAGCACTCAAGCAATACAGACAAGCTACATCGTCCCAAGAGCATGAAATGACAAGCGAAGATGACATTGTCCAGTCCACTCAAGATCCCTATGCACGCTTTGGAGGTCCTCTGTCCCATAATCCCTACGAATAGGGACCTTCGTCCTCATTTCAAGACATGGACACATCCTTTTATGCACAGCCATCTAACTGGCCTCAGCCAAGCATTCCTGCCAACATTGCCAGTGAAAATACAAACTGGGCAGAAGAATAAGCTTCCCATTAGGCTCATGAACAAGCATCCTCATCAAGAAGGCTGAATCAAATCCTCTCACCTGAAGATCTTGAAGCACTTCAACAAAAATACGAGGCACATCTCCTAGAAGACAGCTCAGATGACTCAGTATGTAGCTACAATGCTCGTGACGGACGAGACCGCTGAGTCCGTACAATTTCACTCGTAACAAATCACTGTTCACTTTTACTATAGCACTAGGCTAGGGAATGTACTGTTCGCAGTACATTACTGTTTATAGTGTGCAAATAATTCCCTCCCAGGAAGTTTCCAGTGCCTCTGTTTGTATCTGGACCCGTGAGCTTGGTCCCTGTGTGTGTCCTTGTGACCTCTTATTGCCTATATAAGGCAAGGAGGGTGTATTGTTTTAAGCAGAGTTCCCTAAAGTAAAATGTGTGCTTTGTGAAAAACCTCTCCATGACTTTCTAAATTCCTCTTCTTCTCTAGCCTGGTATGATCCTTCAAGAAATGCAGCTTGGATAGGTTAGAAACGTTTCCATCCTGGCATCTCTGGGTGTCTTTAGGCTCTAAACTAAAGGGCTGAGTGGTTTTCTGCTAAAAGGTTGTCCCTGAGGGCTTGAACGGGAGTTGTTCGCCCACTATGTGATGCATATCTGTAGGAAAGCAGTGTAAATAGCATAATATGTGATTTTAATAATAAATTGCCCATGTCATTAAAGTTAAAATTACATGTATACGGTGATGTGAGAGTTTCAAAAACTCAATTAAGTTGTGACCACCAAAGTGGTATACTTGATTGGGCTTGAAAAATATCGATCTCAAATAATGATGAGATGTCTCTTGATCTAATGTGTTATCATACTCCTAGAAGTGTATTAATTCATGGAAGGATACATGATGGTGTGGTGGAGGAGTGACTGATTTTAGTGGTTCATACATCCAAAGATAATGAATTCGCGAAGGTTATAATATATTCTCATAACCGCTGTCATGTGGAAAGTGTAGAACTACATGTCATGTATTTAGTCAAAAGGTGATTATGTGATTTTGCATGTAACTCTCTAGAATTGTACATATACATCAAGTTACACAGTACTCACATAATACTAATTGTGTACATTGTTTGTCTTTCAATTACATTTTTTGTAAACGGTAACTTAGTCACTATTAAGGTTTTTGCTAGTTCAAACTTTAAGAGATTAATGCTTCGTTCGTTTCGCAGAAAATTGGCCAATTCCGGAAAATATTTTCCGGTGTTCGGTAAAGAAAATATTTTCTAAGCATTATGCTTGGGAATAGTTTAACATGGTTTGGATTTATGTTTCGCATCTATTGCCATTTTAGATAAAAGGATTCAGCCCCTACATCGAGTTTGCAGATTCGATGAGTAGGATTTTACTTCAAACCGTTTGTAAATTAAAATATTATGTCCTTAGATTTGAGGTAATTTGTAGAGTTTGAGCAAATCGGAAAGTTGGAACGGTGTTTCACTCTTGCAAAGTAGGGTTCTTTGTGCCAATCAAAACAGGGGTCGAAATCATAGATTCAAAGCAAATCGAGTAAATAATCCCTTGTAAGATAAGCAAAATGGCATCATTCGGCTCAACAGACATGCAACTTCATCGTCATTGGTCACATCGGATCCCAAATAAGCTTTCTTTGAATGAAAGAGTTAACAATAAACATTTTCTGTCCTTCAAGTAAAGGTTTGTCTCTACATTTTTTTTTTTCATTCCACGGAAAATTTTTATATGAAATTGAATGATATATTACAATACATTTATCAATAATACTCACGTTAAGGGGCGGCGGTTCCCATTGCTCATAGATAATGTCAATGCCCCGTCGACACGAACCGAATTTTGTTTCTCTTCTGATCAAAGCTGTGGGAACTCATGCGATTCAGCACTTGAGATTTACTGGGCTTGTACGCACCCGGAGCCCACCGACAATTTTTTTCCTTTTTCTTTTTGGGGACTTGGGTTAGTTGGGGGGTGGGTTTGGTTTAGGTAGATAATCATTTCTTGGTCTTCTTGCCACTATCTATTTCTTACCCATGCTAAAAAGTAGTTCCAAAATCTTCCACAATATTTGTGGAACCCATCCTGGTAATCATTAGTAGAATATTAACAAGTAAATAGTGGCGAATTCTCCATATGAATCCATAAGAGCATCATAGATAAATTAGGCAAGCATAGGGTCAATTACAAAACACTACTATTTGATGTTATGTCTGAATCCAAAAGACAGTAATAACTACCCAGTTGACCTATGGATTTCATAAAGGCAAAAGCACCCCTGCTTTAAGCAACCCATTCAGTTCATACTCTTTTGACCAGCAAACTCATCAGATCAAGTTATCAAAAATCTTGTGTTACCTCTGTTAACTTGAGACTTCTACTGAGCACCTTGCATAAAATTACACATCAGTGAAATTTTGGCAGCCATAATATGTCTACACACCTATCTCTTCATCTACTTTGCAGTAGGTTGTCTAGCCAAAAATGCTTGTTGATGTAGTCAACAGAGCATCAAAAATCAGTTCTCGATCACCATCATAATCACGATCACCAACCATACACCCAGAGACAAGTATATCACTAATGATGATCTCCTTTGCTTAGAAATTTATCAACCCATACTTTGCAAAGAGTCGCACTCTTCACCATGAATGCTTTTCCAATTTTTTCATTTTCAATTAGATGGTCAAAAACTGATCAAAGGGTAATTTCATCGTATCCATCCACTTTCATCACCTCATTGTAGAGTTGAGAGTAATAGACTTGAGAGTGATCCACATCCGTATGAGCCAATGACTTAATTGCCGAGGCCATCTCTCCAAGTTGTGTTGAAAGTGCAACATACTTGTCATCATTGTTGGAACCTTTTCGCCTTTTGCGAGACCTCTTTTCTAAATGCACAGTAGAGGAACATGTTTTCGAGCCCTTCATCAACTCATCGAAGTCATCGAAGCCATCACCTAAGTCGACAGGTGAGGAGTCAACTTCCGTTGCATCGATGTCCCCGAACTGCTTAGCAAAGCTTCCGGTGGCTATATCTCTCCCAACCACCACAGCCATCTCATCATACATGTCAATCATTTTATTCAAATACTTTCCATGAGAAGGATGGACCTGTAAATGCACAATATTCATTCAATTATTAGCACCTCATTTGTGAACACCTAAATTGCAGAAGACACGGTGCCTTCTTAGTCTCTCACCACCTAAATTGCAGAAGATAAAGAGAAAAGAAGCAAACTTTACCAACCCTAGTCACATTCCAGATATACCCAACAATCAAAATCAAAATCGCAGCAACAAAAGACATTGAGAAAATTTCCAGGCATATAAATTGCTAGTATGACAGTCAATATTAAATTATGCATTACACTTGTAACAAAAACAGAAACAACACCAACACGATAACCTACACCAACACGATAACCTATGGCTTCAGTGAAACAGGGGTGACTAACAAGTTAATAATCTGCTCTCTTTTTTTATTTTAGTCCAGCATGTTAGCAAACACATTAAAGTTTAAAAATCTTGATTGAGATGGTTAGGAAATTATCCCTTATATGCTGAGTAAATATATAAAGACACATAAAACTGCTTATGTGAAACATTGCCTAAAAGAATGTATTGAGCAAGTGATGAGAAAAATTACCGACACATATTGATCAAATTCATTTTTCCCAGCTATGACCATTTTCAACTTGTCATCCCAACTAAATCCACTCTTGCCACGCATAGTTTGAATCATCTTCCAATTGCTTTTGACTATCTTCAAATGGTTCTCAACATGGTCGGGCTCACAACAAACACTAAACTTCTCATTTATTGCATTGACAACTCGAGTAATTGAAGAGGGTTTGAATGTACTTGAAGGCTTGTTTCCTTTACTAGCTTCATCAGCGAGAATTTCAAGTAAAACACGTTCCATAGGCTTCAACCATCTAAATTGCTTGACCTTCTCATCGTTTGCCTTACTTTTACTCATCATGATAACTACGTAACAACTTTAAACATTAGAATAAGAAAAAATATGATGAAGATGGACACATAGTAAATATTTAGAGATGATTATCATTAAAGAAATGAAAAGCACATGTTCAAATAAAGCACTCAAAAGAAATAAAAGTAAAACTATTGGCTTCTTCTAATATTTTGATAACTAATCCACATTGCATGTGCAATCCTATCCCTCTTTGATGCCCATATCCTATTTTCCTCCTTTTCCTCCCTTTGAGAAAGTTGGATTCTTGGATTTTCTCTTTGAGATTTCATTTGTCTATTCATCTCTTCCATGATAGAGTCATTGGGATCAGCTTTCATAATAAAATTGTGAATGATACAACAAGCTAAGACAACATCGACTTGTGTTCTAAATGACCAAAAAGGTTCTGAACCCAATACTCAAAAACGCTTCTTTAGAACTCCAAATGCTCTTTTAATAGTAGTTCTTAGAGATGAATGCCGCAAATTGAATAGTTCCTTCTTGTTTTTAGGAGGGCGATCACTAAACTCCTTCAAATGGTACCTAACATCACGATAGGGAGAGATGATGCCATTTTGGATTCCGTAACCAGCATCGGCAAGATAATATTTTCCTACAAGTTATAAATAAATTTATTATCAAGTTACTAATCTCAATTCACATAATGTGTGTAAATTCAATTTTCTTACCTCTAGGAATGTTCAATCCATTTGGCCTTGAAAGTGCATCAGACAAAATACGTGAATCATGAGATGTGCCTTCCCAACCAGCTAATACATAAGAAAATCTCAAGTCAAATGTAACGGCAGCTAATATATTTTGTGTTGTTCCATCCTTCCGACCACAAAATCTTCCTTGAATTTCAAGAGGAACTAATGCACGTACATGAGTTCCATCTATTGCTCCAACACAATCCTAAAATAATCAATATAGTTACCAACCAAATACTAATGAAACTTCTCAAGCAATTTATAGACTTGTTTTTTTCAAATTCCATACCTTAAAATATGGATAAAACCTTCGATTGTTACTTATCTCAGGAGGAGTGGAATTGCCTGGTTCTTTCACCACATGCTCGTATAATTTCAAAATCGCTTGCAGGATGATTTTGAAATATCTATGAACGGTGTCTATTGATCTATGAAATCTTCCCCCAATGACTCTAAACCTCACATTATGTCCAACAATATGACAAAATACCATAACTTGCTCCATAATAGAAACATTTACAGTAGAACGCAACAAGTTACTTGCACCAAGTATCTTACAAAGGTCTAAAAAAGCATTATGTGTCATCCGTATTTGATCTACACAATGAGTATCACCACTATATAACACACGATTCATATATAACTTTCTCTCATAATCTCGATTCACATGAGGCTCTCTCGGTATGCGATTCTCCGAATGATCATAATCATCCATAACTAATGTGATAACTGTCATAACCGCTGCAGTTGCACCCGTTACCACTGCTTGAATTTTGTTATCCATCTATATTGGAACATAATAATCATGAAACACAAATTCATATGAAATACAAGAACAGCAATACTAGAAGAACCAAAAAAATAGGGGACAGAAGATGATTGTAAGAATGTATTACCTTACTTTGTCTGTGTCAATGTGGATGTCTAGCTTAATCAATTTCCTTTTGTAGATATCTGTAATGTTACCAAGTTTAAAGTGAGAAATATATCATCTTCAAAGAAATATGATTTAACTTATGTATTAATCATGCAAACGAGTATAGTTGCTTAAATATCCACCAATTCTCGAAATGTTAAAGTGAGAAGACATACGATCTTACTAATTATTCATAATATTATAGGACCCATCATCATATAAAAGAATGACAAAAAAGAAGAAAACTGATGAAGAACATGTACATATACATGGCGAGAGCGACAAATCTTCAGTTTTTACTCAGCTAATCATTGTAAAGTTCTATTTAGAAATCATACATTACGACTTACCATAATATATACCCGATCATAATTATGACAGTAATATGTTAGTCTACAGATATAGGCATATATCCATGAATTCCGCATAAAGAGACATGGACTGAGGAGGAGGATAAGATACTAATTCAAGCATACACGGAGATTGGTAATAAATGGTCTGAAATAGCAAAGAGACTCCCCAACAGGACCCAGAACTCGATCAAGAATCACTGGAATGCCACCAAAAGAAGGCAATACACTAAACTTAAGAGCATCCGAGGGGGAAATGAGTAACCAATTTGATCTAAACTAATTATTTTCAATCCATAAACTGAATTTTTTGTCCCTTATCCAAAGCCTGAAAAGTGGGAAGACAATTTCCCGAACCCTGAATCATGATCACACAATGAGCATAGGATAGCTACTGGTTTGTACGAGGGAACAAGTTACCGCGACACATTTCTTCCTCGTTATCCCCCGGTCGTTTCACTCCACTTTCCCTTCCATGCCCACTTGCCCCCGTCCCCTGTTTCTTTCCAAGAGATTAGACACTGCCCCCCCCCCCGACTTACCATATGATAGTACTATGTTGGAGTCTAAAGATATAGTTATAAATCCATGACCTTATAAGTAAATTGAGTTTTTTCATAACCAACAATGTTACTTGAAAAACCCCTATACAACACTTGGTCGCACAAGCTTTGCCATCCATTTGCTATGATGCAGTTCAATCTTCGTGCATACTTCATGTCTCTGATATGCAAATATCATTGTTCAAATACGACACGTAGATGGGCAGACATAGGAAGTCAAGACTCATGCACAAAAGACTGAAAATCTGTTATTAGCACGAAACCAATTGCTCAATGTCCCGCCATCGGTTTCCTAGGAAGAAATCAGTCAACCTATTGGTAAATCGCACCGAGCGACCGAAGCTAGAAGCAATAGACGGTGGGGGAGGATTCAATTGGGGGAAGAGGGAAGAGGGAGAGGGAGAGGGAGAGGAGGAGATACCTTTTGAATTTGCTCGGTGGTGATGTTGGTCGGGGGAAACGAGGGCAACACGGGGATCATCTACGGAGGCTACATCATCTTCGCCGGGTCTCGTCTTACTCCTCCTCCTCCTCCCCAACGTGCATTGAATCGAAGGATCGATGGAATCCTCCCCCAAAAACCCTCTATACATGCAAACAAGAGGAGAGAGATCTATGAGGACGCTTCAATCCGTGCATACGCCGCTTGAAGACAACTACGCGTGGAAGAGTATGAACTGACCAGTAGTGAAGAGGAAGCAGGGCACGTTGCGGAGATCGAGCACCGCTGGACGAGGGGGAGGCTCTACTACTGCTAATCATCGGCGTCGAAGGAGGAGGACGAGATCAGAAACCTAGGGCTTCGTGAGGGAGGAGATCCAGCACCGCCGGCCCTGCCGCTGCTAATTGTCGGTGTCGAAGGAGGAGGAGGACGAGATCAGAAGCGTGAGGGTGGAGATCCAGCACCACCAACCCCGCCACTGCTAATCGTCGACGTCGAAGGAGGAGGACGACGAGATCAGAAGCGTGAGGGCAGAGATCCAGCACCGCCGGCCCTGCCGCTGCTAATCATCGGCGTCGAAGGAGGAGGAGGACAAGATCAGAAGCGTGAGGGCGGAGATCCAGCCCCGCCAGCCCCGCCGCTGCTAATCGTCGGCGTCGAAGGAGGAGGAGGACAAGATCAGAAGCGTGAGGGCGGAGATCCAGCACCACCGGCCCTGCCGCTGCTAATCGTCGGCGTCGAAGGAAGAGGAGGACGAGATCAGAAGCCTTAGGTTTTGTAAGAAATAGGGCAGAAATGGCAAATGAGTAATGAAAGATAAGAGCGTGCGATTTCCTCCGGAAAATGATTTCCTCTTTTCAAAAGAAGAAATCATTTTCCACGATTTGATGGGGAAATTTTCCTTTGACCGGAAAATATCTTCCTTGACCATCTATTTTCTGCCATCCGAACACCGGAAATTCCAAAAAATATTTTCCCGGAAGTTATTTTTCGCGAAATGAACGGAGCATAAGAGAAGAAATTTTTTTGTTTATTATGGAGATGGCAGATGTTCATATAGCTCTTATGGCCGATCAACAGCCAGATCTTACTACCGAGAGTACATTAGCTTATCAAGTACATTTTGTAGCCGCCAGATCTTACTACCAAGAGTACATTAGCTTATCAAGTACATTTTGTTGCTTGGGAAAAGAGTAATCGAATTTGCTTGCTATCCATGAAATGTTCTATTCATGAACATTTGAAAAATGATTTGCTTATAGATTGCACTGTTAGACAGATGATGGAAGCTTTTGTGGCTAGAAACCGTGTCTCGTCTAATATTGAGATAGGGACACATTTGCAAATACTATTTAATATGAATTATGATGGTTTTGGTGGAGTTAGGGATTATGTTCTGAGAATTGTAGATTTGCAAAAAAACTTCAGGCTCTCAATGTTGTTATTCATACTACTTGCATTGTGTATCAAGCTCTAAATATTCTTCCTCTTGATTTTGGGATTATTAAGATCAATTATAGTTCTCAAGATGAGACATGGTCAATTAATGACCCGATTGCAAGGGTGGTGGTAGAATAAGAAAAATTGAAGAAAGATAAATGGCACGTTACCTTTTATGCCTCTGGTTCATAGTGACAACGGTAAGAAGTTCAAAAATAATACTCATAAGAGCAATTCTGAAACTGCTGGTCCTTCCAACAATAAAGGAAATTCTGAAGTTGCTGGTTCTTTTAACAGTTTGGGTCATAAGAAAGCATTCTTCAAGAAGGATAGTGTCATTTGCTACTTTTGTAGGGAGAGATTACAAGTAAAGAAACGTTGCAATAAATATAAAACTTGGTTTTCCAAGAGAACTAAGAGTAAGCCTAAAGATAATAATTCTCTGGCATTTGTTATGAATCCAACTTATCTGAAGCCTTGTCAAGTTTTTGGTGTCTAGATAGCGGTGTACCTAATCATGTTACATTTATCATACATGGGTTCATAAACCAAATGACGTTAAATCAGGATGAATCAAAGCTCACTATGGGAAACAATATTAAAGTTGATGTCAAGTTCGTGGGAGATGTTATTTTGATTTTAGATTTTAGTTTTAAGATGATACTGAGAAACACTTTTTACATACATTCCTTTAGGTGGAACTTAATTTATGTGTCTTGTTTGGATATGTGTGAATACTCTTTTGAAATAAAGAGCAATAATATTTTTATGTTTTATAATTTAAATAAGGTTGGATGTTGCAATTAATCCAATGGATTGTAACGATTATATTCATCTCCCAATGATATGTACGTTGTTTATTTAGCTGAAAATGTTATTTCCAAAAAGTCTCTACCTAAGAAACAGTCTTATGCATTGTGGCACAAACATCTTGATCACATCTCTAGAGAAATAGTAGAAATGCTTATAAATGCTGATATCCTGCCTACTTTTAAGAGTGATCTAGAGACTTGCGTAGACTATTATAGAGATAAGACGACTAAGATAAGGAAGAAAAAACCATTTCAAAGAACTTCTGACTTGTTGGAGATTATTCACACGGATATCAGTGGATCATACACGGCAACTTTGTGCATCAATTTTTATTTCATCAAATTCATTGACGATTATTCCCGATATGGATACCTATACTTGATTAAAGAAAAGTCTGAGTCTTTTGACAAATTCAAGATTTTTCAGACTGAAGTAGAAAAACAGTTAGGAAAAGTTATAAAAATTGTTAGATATGATCATGGTAGTAAGTATTTTGGTAGGCATGGTGATGCTGGACAACTTAAAGAGCCGTTTGCTAAATATTTAGAGGTTTCTAGGATAATAGCTCAATTTACTATACCTAGAAGTCTTGAACAAAATGGTGTGTCCAAAAGGTGCAATCGTACTCTTATGAATATGATGAAAAGTATGATTAACAGGACCAATTTATCTGATATTTTGTGGGATGAAGCATTGAAAACAGTGCTTTATATTTTAAATCGTGTTCCTACTAAAATGATTCCATTGACTCATTTGAGTTGTGGACTTGACGTAATCCTAGCTTGAATCATCTTAAAGTTTGGGGATGTCATACAGAAGTGAAGTTATATAATCCAACATTGAGTAAGTTAGATTCTAAAACTACTCGGTATTACTTCGTATCTTACTCAGATCATTCGAGGGGTATCGGTTTTATAACCCTAATGGAGGTATAAGAATTGTGGAATCTTAGACAACAAAATTTCTAGAATTTGATATAGCCGAAAATGATTGTTGCTCACAAACTATTAAAGATGATAGTATAGTGGAGATTACTGGATTCTTGTCTCTTCCTATGTAGACGATTATAGAGCCTCATATGCCACAAATTGAGCCTATGTGGCTCGGGATCCTATTATTGAGGCAGTTCCTAATGAAATTCTTTCGGCCCCTCATATTCAAAATGAGGTTATAGTAGCTGCGCTCAAGAGATCTACTAAGGAAAGACGTTTAGCTATACCATCATACTATATAGTCTATATGGGAGAGCATGATTATAATATTGGCTCTGTTGTTGATCCAGTGACTTATACAAATGCTATTTCATGTTCTCAATCAAATTTATGACTAGATGCGATGAAAGATAAGATGCAATCTATAAAATACAATGGTGTTTGGGAGCTTGTTGAATTGCCTAAAGGTTATAAGCCCATTAACTGCAAATGGATATACAAGACTAAAAGTGATTCTAAAGAAAAGATTGAAAAGTTTAAAGTCAGACTGGTAGCTAAAGGTTTCACTCAAAGAGAAGAAATAGATTATAAAACAACTTTTTCTCTAGTATCTTTTAAAGATTCTTTTAGAATAATTTTGGTATTGGTAGCTCATTTTGATATGGAGTTACATCAAATGGATGTTAAAATTGATTTTCTAAATGGAGACCTTAATGAGTAGGTTTATATGGTGCAGCCTGAAGGTTTTACAACAAATGACTTGGGTAAGCTTGTATGTAGATCGAAAAAGTCTCCTTATGGCCTTAAATAAGCTTTTAGACAATGGTATTTAAAGTTTCACAGTGTTATCATTTTATTCGGATTTATTGAAAATAAAGTAGATCAGTGTGTATACTACAAGATCAGTGGGAGAAAAAATATTTTTCTCATACTTTATGTAGATGATATCTTACTTGCAAGTAGTGTTATTGGATTACTACATGAAACAAATCGATGTTATCGAAAATTTTTGACATAAAAGACCTTGGTGAGGCATCTTTTATTCTTGGCATTGAGGTATATATGGATCGTTCTCGTCATTCATTGGGCTTGTCTCAAAGGGCATATATCGATCGTATTTTAGAAAAATTCAATATGCAACATTGCAATCCAAGAAATGCTCATGTTATTAAGGATGATAAATTTAGTCCATCACAATATCCTAATTCAAATTTTGAGAAAACTCAAATGAATGATATACCTTATGTAAGTGTGCTTGGAAGTATTATGTATGTTCAAGTTTGCACTAGATCATATATTACTTTTGCGACAAGACTTCTAGGCATATATTTGTTAAATCTAAGTTGCGATCATTAAGTTGCTACCAAGAATACTATAAGGTACTTAAAGAAGACAGGAGATTATATACCGATTTATAGACATGTTTCAAACTTACAGTTAGTAGGGTATTCGGATGCAAATTTTGCTAGCTGTCGAGATGATAAGAAGTCAACGATAGGATACATATTTATGTTGGGAGGAGGTGCAATATCATGGAAGAGCGAGAAACATAAATTTATATATTCTTCTACCATGCAAGCGGAGTTTGTAGTATACTTTTTAGCTGCTATTCGGGCTATTGGCTCCGGAACCTCATTAGGGAGTTAACTATTTTTGATTTTGTGAATAGGCATGTATAGTTATATTGTGACAATAAAGTAACGGTGCTATCGAGTCTATATATGATGGCTAGTACTTCATAAAGCTATGGAAGTCACTTAATCAGCCTCCATGGTTGACTCCTCGAGCTGTCGGAGGAAAGACAATTAGGTTGAGGACGCGTTATTAAATATTTTTAAGGTTTTTGCAACTCCTAGAAACTTTCACGGGGGGCTCCCATGTTGAATTCTAAAAGCAATAGCAGATTTATTGACTTGAAACATCGGGATTCGTTCAGTTCCTCTCCGATTGCTGGATAATAATACCTTCTAATCTGCCACTAGCGATATATTGAATCAAGTGCATATGATTACTATAAACATTGTTAGTGGAGAAAAAGAATTAGGGATATAAATGTCTTAGAACTTATCATAAAAGTGTAATTGAGTTCTAAATTTTTTTTAAAATGTCAATCAAGTTTTAAAATTTATCAAATTGGTACAATCAAATTCATCTGAATTTCATCTAATTTGCTTGCTCATCAGAAAATATTAACGTGACTCTCTCCTATATGTCTGTTAAATTTAAATTAAGTGTGAAACAATGTTCAAAACAGATGTCGTGTTTCCCAAAAGTATAACCTTGTTTGAATTATCCTCGTTCTTCGCTCTCTTCTACTTGATGTCGGCCAGAGCTTCGTCAAGCTCGCACCAGAGGCCGCTTAGAGCTTCGTCAAGCTCGATCATGGTCACTCGAGCTTCATCAAGCTTGTGGAGTGAAGGAGATGTATAGATTGAGCTTCTTTAGAAGCTCGTGGCTATGGTTGCTCATGTTGGTAATTTGTTTATAAAACAAATGAAGATGTGCCTTGTCCCACATTGAAAAGATGTGAGTGCGCATGTGGACGAGATTTGGCACTAACCGGCGATCGTTAATTTTATTTATTGAAAATTTGGATTTATTTTTTTATGTCTTTTTAACGTAACATTTGAGATGTACTTGTTTATGAAATGTTGTCTTTGTTTTTTTTTTTTGCAACCTTTTGAAGGGTTGCCTCTATTCAAAAAATAAAGATAAGTATGTTTGTTTTGAGATCAAAAAATATATCTTCTTTCATTTTTTTCGTTTTCTTTCGAAAGAAACTACGGCCATTGTTTATAATTGTTTCCCATGAGAGATCTTGGAGAAATACTATAATTGCTATTTAGTATTCTCATTTGAGACTTTGTTGTATCCTAGAGGAAATTTGCAAGTGATCATTAGCAACTTTGTGGGGCAAATAAATCATTAAATAAAGTGATATCGCGCCTCAAAGTCCGACTTGATTACTCGATCCGACTTCATTATTCAACCCAATTCAAAGCCACATTTTTCCAATAGCTCAAATTTCATTGAGCTCAACCATGGTTGATCAAGCTTCATTGTGCATAAGAGATCTGAAGCTTGCAGCCATGGCAAGTAAAACTTCTTCGAGCACAACCATGACACTCAAGTTTCGTCAAGCTCGACCATGGCCACTCAATTTTCATCAAGCTCGCGGAACAAAGGAGATTGAAGCTTGCAGTCAAGGCAGCCGGAGCTTCTCAAGCTGACGGCCATGGCAGCTGGAGCTCAAGCTTTGTCAAGCTCGAGTAAACATCTCCACTGCAAGTGAACCCGGAATTAGCTATGGACTCGATTTTTGCTTTGAAGAACATGAATTTGTCTGAGAGGTCTCAGCTTCAATACTTTTAAAGTGAATGTGCTGGCATATACATAATGTTGAAAGCGAATTTGGTCAATCAACCAAAAAAAGAACGGATGTGTTTTAGCATAAAACGATATGGAAATTAGGGCCACCCCCAGTTTTCTTGTTTGAATTTCGAGAGTTGATTCTAATTCTTTTTCTTCTTTTCTGGTGGGAAAAGAGCCTCTCCACGGGGCAGGACCTCTTAAAGGGAATAAAGCCACATATAGGCGCTTTACGCGCGATCATTCCAGATTGTGAGACAACTCTCTCGAAGAAACTCGGCTAAATTCACCGGGATAGAACACGGTCCGCCAAGATCAGCATAGAGCCACGAAAGCAAGTAGTGAAGGCGAATGTTCAGTACAATAGGCCGGCAATGTACTCTACATCGTCCGGTACTTCATGAGGAATAAGAAGAAAACATGGATCTCTGCTATAGGGGTCATTCTCTGCCTACTTGATAGTCCAAAGTCGTGCCATTTTTTTCCTGATTAATTACTGTTAAACGGTAAGATATAGCTGAACAACAATCAAATGATTTATCTATAATAAGTCAATTCTATTAACCAAGATATATATATATATATATTTGCACGAAGTAATCGTGGTTTTCACCCTTTAATCATAGGTTCTGGAGCACTGTTTGCAAATCTAGGGCATTTTTCATATTCGGTCCATTCAATTGAGTTCATGCCTACTTTTTTTTTCCTCCAGTCATCCTCGCCTACTTCAGTCGAGCTGAGCATATCTCCAAAAAGAATACTCACGATGCTACTAGTGCTCTCTCCAACTCGGTCTTGCTACTTCATCTGATGCGTCGAATTTATCACACGATGAATCTATCTAATGTATCCATGCAGAACTGATGTATCAGTCAATGTTTGTGATTGTAGTGATAGGGTCAATAGTAGCAAGCCAATCCTTGAAATCAATCACGTTCTCCCTATCCAGCATGCTTAATTAGTATTCCAAGGCATCTGTTAATAAGATCCTATTTATTGGTGGCTTTATTAGTTGCCATTCATAAGTAATCCTTTCAAATAAGCCAACTCATCAAAGATATATAAGGTCGCTTGTGGACGAAATTTTTTTCTTACTCTTGATTTTTATTTTTATTTTTTTACATATGAATGCAACCCTTTAGTGGGTGTACTATATGTACATAATTGTATATGTTGCGTGTGAAAAGCGACTTAATATTATTTAGGAAGATTTCGAGACTTTTGGCTTATCTTGAGAAAATGTACTAAAAGAAAATTACTTTTGGCTTATATGCATTTTGATGTTGACACTGGACAGCGTTGGTGAAGGGTCACGCGATGCTGCAATAGCAAAGGAGTAGGGGGAGTGAATTCCTTCGACGTTGAAAGTCTTGCTGCAAAGATGGTATGCATTGAAATTGGCAAACCTAACCCTTTCAAATGCATAACACAAGGAATCTTAATTAATCCGCAAGTAATGAATAGGAAGATCAAAAACAAGAATAAACATATAAAGAAATATATAATAAATAAATAAAAGCCCTAATATTTTATCCGTACAACACTTTCCATCATTTACTTCTAAGAATCTATACTCAACCTTATTTATGAATAAGTAAATAGTCGAAAAGGACCATGTTAAACATTAATCTAATATCATTTTTGAAAAATCCTAGTTCTCATCTCCTCTCTTTTACTCAGCCTTGCCCCGCTTTGTGCCCCTGTTCAACCGCCGCTACCTCGGCTACACCGTCGACTCTATCTCTCGGACGGATTAATGTCGTCGAAATCTTCCAATGATGGGTACTTATTTTAGTGACTAGATACCCATCCACAGAGGTGACGAGTGACAAAATTGGGCATAATCCGACTTTGATCTACTCCATTGACAGCCAACATCAAGCTTCTCGTTGTCGCCATTAACGATCCAAATCTCGAAGATAAGGTATTCGAAAGAACAGAGAAAGTTGAGAGAGAGATGGCGGAGCCAACTATGGTGAGGATGACGGCAACAATCTTGTGCTTAGAACGGCCACTTTGATTTTGGATTATGTCCTGTCTAATCTATGAATTTAGTGATGATTTATTAACTTAATAAGTGAAAGTTCCATGTCATCAAAATTGAATGTAACTATACTATATTATATTGATGGCAGACCAGTTTGGAATTGCACAGCAAATGATAGGTTCCAAAAGTACGGCATGTGTTAATGTGTGATTAGTCCGATTGGTCTTTGATATGACGAGTTCCATCATGCTGCATTTTTTTTTTTTTGATACCCAGGGAACTCTGTCAGCCGTTCGTCGCCTTACGGCGGTACATAACCGCCAAGTAAACCCTCGTCGCCTTACGGCGGTACATAGCCGCCAAGTAAACCCTGGAGCGACGCTAGTGAATGACCCACCACCCCAACGTCACGCTTAAATCGCCGATGCTTCCCCTGGGGTTTAATCCCCTCACCTTTCCCCCAAGGCAAGGGGTTCTTATCCAGCGGAGTCACCAAGGCCAGTGGTCATCATGCTGCATTTGTGCACCACAAAAAGAGAAGAAATCCATGCGATCATTTGTCAAGTCGATATTCTATTTAAGGAACCATTGATAAGTCAATATTAACAGAGAACCACAATATTTTTCACTCAAAGTAATCTTTAGGGTCATGATCGCCACCCTACCGATGAAGCCTTATCCAATGCACGTGTCGAGCCATATATTCGAATGTAATTGATGTTGATATAAAAAAATAAAGTCACAAAAGGACAGAAAAGCTATAAATTAGGAAGAACATGGTCGATGTGCTCTTTGCATTGAATCCCTCTTTTTCTGGTGGAGCAATGAAGAAAAATTTCCTGATCCATTAACAACTTCAACTCAAACATATGTTGAGTTGGCCATGCTACCACTCCTGCCTTTGTCAAGGCCCAGTCCATTTTCAGTTCATTATGTAGGCCCATTTTTGGCCTCCCTCTTTCTTTAATTATTCAATTTGATTGTCCATGTAATTTTCTTTTTCTTTCGACCAATTCCATTTGATTATCTACGTCTATATCATTTGGGTATTTGAGCACGCATATAAACTACATGCAATATCCCGTTCATGAAAATTATTTATATAGTACAACGTACTACCACCTTTTCTATAGGAATGCAATTATGAATGAGCTGTCTTTAATCAGACAATAGGATAAAATTTAATGAGTTGACAATACATAAAAATGAACTTTCTCCGTGCCCTTCGAGTGGCAGGTGCCTATAAAATTATTTGTTATATCTTTTATGTATGTGTCACGGTCACGAGATACCTACGATCAAGGGACCGTGCATGATGGAGGAAGACCTCCCAAGATTGCATAAGGTTCCCACAAGAGCTTCTGGAACGTTCCTAGGGATAAATGATACAGTAATTGCCCTGATGATCTAGAACTCTCTTGGCATAAATGCCGATAGGTGGTAGGTTAGAAGGCATGATCTTGTCCGCCCCATCGAAAAGCAATCTATGGTTGTAATATGAGGGCCTCAAGTATAAAAAGGGGTGCCCTCCCCCTCATTGTATCTATCCAATCATTTCATAATCAAAATTATATTCCCTTGTTTAGAGCTTCTCTTTCTAAAAAATTTCTCTCTCTAAGATCGCATGGTCTCGATTCCAAATGATCGACCGTAACATATGCCTTTTGTATTTCATTTTCCACTATTCTTTCTTTCATCATTTTATATAGTGTGCTTAAAAGCCATTTGAAGGATAATCATGTGAGTTTGTCTTCTAAAAGTTAATTACATGAATATTAGGGCCTTGTAATCTATCTAATCTTCCTTTAAACATATAAACTAAAGACAAAAATGCATTTGTTTCGGATACTTTCCTAAAACTATATGTTGAGTCGAGATGGGAACATGTTAAAAGTGCAAGTATATCATATATGTAACAGGGTGACCCTCTACTTTGATTAATTTAGTTTATCTAGACAATCCCATGACACTCATGGGCATGGAAAAAACTCGAGCATAGAATGGAACAGATTTGGGTAGGGACCGGAAGGATCGCCTGCCAGCAATGGCCTATGGATTTTATTAATGGCGAGCCTGCAAAGACAAAAAAAAAATTTAAGATTGGAAGATGAAGCAGTTAGCCAATTAATGGAAGAGGAAGGTGCCTATCACGGCGCACGTCCATCAAGATTCGAGACCGTTTTGTCCTTTCGCCTATAAAACCTTTGGCATAAAAATATCACAGACAAAGGCATGGAAGGTTAGGACTCTAGCTCACTTCCCTATGGGAAGCAGCTCTCTCTTCCCTTTCTCTCTTTTTGTTTATTTCTCTTTTTCTTTCCTCGTGAAGCAACGGTTTAATCATCATACCTTCTGTAACAGCTGGACACCACAAATCCCTCCATGGCTACGTCGGCTGCTAACGTAGAGCACGGACCTCGAGACGAACACGGTTCTCGTAATCAACCCAACCCATCGTATGAAATTGTTGGCGTCAGAGCCATTACATGGCTAATGTTTCTCGCTGTCATCCTCTCCATTCAACTAATTCATATATTCCGCCAATTTTTTCATCGAAACGGGTAAAATTATTGTTTCGAATGAACATTATTATATTGTACTGTAAATTTATTGTATTCTCTATCATGAACTTAAGTATTTTCTCATTGAGTGGAGAGAGAATCAGCGTCAGCCCAGCCTAACTTGGACCGACCCGGCCCGGCCTAGACTGGCCTAGCCCAACCAAAACCCAAAAAATACCCTTATTTTAGGGTTGGGCGGGGCAGGGCTGGGTTTTTACACCCCTAGCTGGAAGCAAAATATACCGTATGTGTTGATCATTAACTTCAAGTCAAATATACTTTGAGCTGGCCATGTCGGCCCTCCTTATTTCTAGGCCCAGTCCATTTATAATTCATTATGTAGGCCCATCATTGGCTTCCCTCTTTCTTTAATTAATCAATTTGATTATACATCTAATTTTCTTTTCCATTTGATTATCCGCCTCTCTATCATACATAAACTACATGCAATTTCCCATTTATGCCAATTATTTACAAAGTGCAATGTAACACCCCTTTTTTATTTGATTGTGACTGAATTGACTACCTTTAATCGGACTATAGGTTAGAATTTAATAGGTTGATAATACATAAAAAAATTCTTTCTCTCCGCCTTTGAAGTAACATTTTTCTGTAGAATTTTATTATTATCTTTATGTATTCCTTTTCTTACTCACTCTTTTTTTTTTATCCTTTCTTCATCTCTATATATACTTTGATTAAAAGCCATTTAAAAGATAATCATGTGAGGCTTTCTTTTGAAAGTTAATCAAATGAATATTTCGTGAAAAATTAATGATTTGAAAAATATTTTCCTAAAATTAAACGTTCGTATTGCTTATAAACTTGAATAAAGGAAAATTATTTATATTTTTTTATGAAAATATCTATATATAAATTATTATCAATTATGAAATAATTTTTTATTGACTAATTTTTTAAGAGATAGAAGCGATTATTTTTAGAATAATATATTCTAAGTCATCCAATTTTCTAGTGTGTAAACTATATTACATAATTGTTTTAAGAGATAGAGTTTCTTTAATGCCTATTGAGATAAAATCCACTATGAGATGGGATACAACCCAACTCGATAATAATGTGGTGAACTTTTATGTATGTATGTTGATCATGTTCATATCCCAATTAGGTTAACTAGTTTAGCTGGCGAGATCACTACATACTCGCATAGTGCTTTGTTATGAAATCATTATTCAAAGAAATGGTGTGACAAGTTGGTCTGGCGTCTGAAAACGACTCTGTCAATAAATTCCAATGCCCCCAGCATGTTGCTTTGACCCACCATCTACATGCAGCATCAAATATACATTTAGCAGCCGCCAACATATTTTTCTTTTTCCAATAAATAAAAATATCTCATAGAAACAAATTCAAAATCGTTGTAGCTCAAAAAGAAAAATATTTATATCAACATTAATTATTGGACAAACCTCTTCACATACCCGATTACTTAATCAAACATATCTTCACGTACCGTTGTTCGGATACTAATTTTTGGACTTCATCATATCTAGAGTTGCGTTCACTTATGTATTCAATTTTGTACCTTAATGCAGTACTCCACATGTTGATTTGACTTGGGTATGAAATATCGTAAATACTCTCTAATCTTAGTTTAAAATTACCGAATTAGTAATTTATTTTCCTCACTCGAAGTGCTGGATTGACATGATAAGGTGAGCCACCACCCACCATGACTTTGAACCAGGGAGTTTGCCCATTCCATGGGGAATTTGGGACCGGTAACACTGGCCATCAGAGTCAATTAAGGCACATCATTTTTGGAACATAGCAAAGTTGGAGTTTTTCTTTGGAAGACCAGTCTCGATTTGGATCTTTTTGATTGAATTAATTAGATAACATCAGCGTACACGAACTGTCCAAATCATATATTAGTATATGAATTAATAGCCTTCACGCACTGTTGATGTAGGTGGTTATATATATATAGATATCCGGCAATAAAACTAACAATCGGGTGATAATATCTTACATAACATATGTGAGCTTATATATAGACATCCAATAAATGTTAAGCTTATTGACAAATTGACAAAATGTCAAAACCTTATGGAGTAAATTGGTCCATTGAAAATATTTAAAATGGAATTGATTGTTGTATAATAGGTTTATGAATTTTTAGATAATTATTCATATTTCTACTATATATGTGTGTGTGCGTGTGTGTGTGTGTTGCAAAACAATATCTTAAGGGCACTTATTGAGTAACATAAAAAGGAAGTTAGAAACTTCCAATACGTTATTTATTTGCATTAAATGGCATTAGTATTTAAAAAATTAAAATATCTGCACTATCTTTTAAAGGAGATATATCCTTTTCAAACTCTAATTTAATTCTACTTTACTCTTTAAACAACTCTCAAAATACTAAAATCATAAAACCTCGAAAAATAGGCGGTCACCCGTTACATTATGGATTCAAAACTCACCCCTAACTAAAGAAAAAAATAAATCTAAGTCATTTATGATATGTACGTGACGAACGTCATAGAGATCAATTCCAAATTGTCGAGGCATTTATCAATAAAATTCAATTTGATGTTGTCTTTTTTTTTTTGAATCAGTAAGAGGTTGCCGCCTCGTTGGAGGGCCGTTATCTATTATTAGAGATCTAATCGAAGGGTCCTGAGATATCCTAATCGCATCTCTTCATCTCTTCTTTCTCTAGAAAGCAATTAAAAGTCGTAACTAGAATCACCTGCAAATGAAGTTATCCCGCGCGGTCCACATCGCCCGGCTTCCAAACTATAAAACTGAGTCAAATACCGGACCGAGAAACCTGCAGATCTACAGAAGCTTTTAACAAAGTTTTTGGGCAGCTACGTTAAATCCCGTGTAGACAATCAAATTGAATTTTTATTTTTTAACGGCTAGTTTAAACCATTTTTAGCCTATAATCATTGACAGTGATGTCGGATATGTTACGTGACAAATCCGACATTGATGTGGATGATTTTTATAATTTTTTAAAATTATTTTCTTTTTGCCCTCTCTCTCTCTCTCTCTCTCTCTCATTCTTCCTCTGCCTTTGAGGGCCCTCGTCTGGCATCATCATCGAGACTCAACGAGCAATAGAAGAAGGAAAAAAAAGAAATGAGAGAATAATTCAGAAAAAAATTTGAAAAATATTGCAAAAATTGTCACCTTAGTTACATATGTGCATACGGCCAACTTTGATTGGATTGCTATGTCGGTGATTTCTAATGAAGATTTATCTGGAAAGAATACAATGGTCAATTATCAAAAAGTTTATGACTAAATTGGTCAAATTCAAAAGATAAGCGATTCTAATTAAAATTGGCTAGAAATACTAGATTGGCAAATCATCAAAATGTTTACAACTAAATTGGCCAAATCCAAAATATAAGAATTGAATTAGCTACCATATAATATATTTAGGATTTTTCAGATAATTATCCCTATTCCCATATATTCACTTCCTCAACCAAACCGGGCTCGGTGCGATTAATCGGGGTCTCAAGATAACCGATGAATGGCACAAGGCAGCCATTTTATTAAAAATAGAGAATTTCAACGTCGATTATCATCGAATCGATTTTAATTTGTTTAATACACAAAACTTAGTGACTTCCAATGGTGAAAATTGAAAAAAAAAATTTGACCCGGATATTTATAGCAAATTACGCCAAATTAGAAATTTTTAAAATTGACGTCGCACCAAAGAAGGAATCAAGAGATTCAAGCAAGGTATACCCGCCGCCTCGTGGCTTTTTCCCATTTGTGTAGTAGTGTTGTCACATTGTTATTGACACATAATTTTTATCTTTCAAAAATTATATATATAAAAATCAAAATCAAAAATCTTAATTATTAATTTTCCATGATTAAAAAAAAAAAAAAAAAAAAAAAAGGCCGCGGGGTCGGGTCGGGCCGGATCCGGCCTTGGCCCGGCCCGGCCCTCTTCCTCTTTTTTTCCTCCGCATGGGCCTTCGCCCGTTCCCTCTCTTTTCCTTTTTCTTTTCCCCTGCGCGGCCCAACCCCCTTCTTCCTTTCGGCCCAGCCCGCGGCTCTGTCTTCTCCCTCAGCAGCCGTTCGTATGGGGAACGGGCGAAACCGAAAGTGGGGCCGCCAGGGCAGCAGGGGACAGCATCATCTCGCGGGTGCAGCAGGCGAGCGTTGGAATCCTCGAGTGAGAGTCGGCTAGCAGAGGCGGCTGATTGGTCGGACGAGGTCGCGCGCGCGAGCCGAAGAAGCACAAAACGGAGAAAGGGAAACACAGAGAGAAACACAAGGAGAAACCGAGAGGAAAGGAGGGGGAAGAGGCCGGAGAAGGAGCCGAGGAGCCCCGGAGCGTCCACCTGCCGCTGGTGAGCTGCCGACCGCCGCCGAAGTCCCCGGAACCCAGCAGCACGGAGAGAGCGAGAACAGGGGAGAAGACGGGCACCGGACCAGAGAGGGAGCGAACCAGAGGGAGGAAGGAAGCTCGAGGGAGCAGTTAACCGTCGACAGAGGTCCATCCGCCCGCCGTTGTCCGCCGCAGCTCTTCCCCGGACGAGGTAGGTCCCCTGAACCCCGTTGTCCCATTTCTGGAAAACGCCGGGCCGGAGCTCGCGGCCGACCAGCTCACGCAAGCTCCGGCCCTCGCCGCTTCTGCATTTTGCTCCCGTACTCCTTATAAGTCATGTTCGAAGACCTCTAAAGCTTGTTCGAGGCTCGGTTGAGCCGTAAACCTCTGAATTTGGTAATGCCCAGTAGCTGTTCGACGAAATGCCTCAATGAAATCGCCACACCAAACCCTCGACCGGAGCTTGGTTTTTGGTTTTTCTGCGTTGTTCGGGGTCATACTCTTGTCACGCATCGTCCATGTCGTTCTTCTAGCTTTTCGGTAGGTTCCCTCGCGCGGTTTGGGTGAGATGAAGCGCGCGCATCTCGCCGGAGTCTACCCGGAGACTCTCGAAAACGCCGGCCAACCGGCGGCCGCTGTCATTACTCGCGGCGTTGTCGACGCCGGACCGGCGGAGGAGCTGCAGAAGCTTCGGCGTGCTGCGGCTGCGGGAGAAGAAGACCCGAAGGAGACGACCTGAAAAAAGGGCAGAAGAAAATAAAAAATAAAAAAAGAAAGAAAACACAAAAGGGCTGAAAATAGAAAAATGAGAAATGGGCTTCGCTTCGGGCTGGTTTTTGTTTCGTGGGCTGAATAGATTGGGCTAAAAATTGATATTGGAAAATGGACCCTCTGGTGGGCTGAAGTAAAAAATCAAATCTGGGCTTTGGGCCGAAACTTGTCTCCATTTCTTTAAAAAAAATTCGTGTGGGCTTTTTTTAGTGGGTCGACCGACCCGCCCGGCCTAGTCAGGCCCCAGGCGGGTCAGACGGACCGACCCGGTCCGGCCCGGAAAAAAAATTTAAAAAATTTAAAAATTTAAAAATGTAGGGTTTGGTTAAGAATTGTTATGTTTTGCCTTTGTAGTATAATTAGGCATTTATTTGCTTGCATATTGATTATATCTCATGTTTAATTTACATATTTAATTATATTTAATTGCACTTGTTCAATTTTATTGTAATTAGGATCTTGGTAGTTGTGGTTATTATTTTAATGATTGTGCACCCACATGATCACCTCATATGTTAGTGGAAACTGTCTGATAAAAATATTTTCTTTTAAAATGAACAAGATTAGATACCGAAATTGTACTAATTGATCAATTAATGTAATCAAGTCCCGATCCTAGATTCTTTGATTATGTAATCAAGTCCATAATCCTAGATTCTCTTTGCGTAGGAAGTGAGATACACTCCCATATCTCACTTGGTTTCTAGCCAACCTCAATAGGTTAATGGCGACTCATGTGCAAAATTCCTAAAAAATATTCTAATGTCACGCAAGATATGGGCTTGGGAGAGCCCGTTCCTAATCATGGGCCTTAGGCTCGTCCTTTAGGCAATACCCATAAACCCGTTCCCTCCCTCCGAGGGTAGGTCGCGACAATTGCTTATCAAACATACACATTGTCATACAACAAATACCAACATATATATGAGCATACACATAAATAAAGGCCCACGTTGCACTCTCAAGCAAGTATGAATAAAGATATGCCACCAAATACCAACACAAACTTGTGTCTACACTTGCTTGAGCATATTGACAGAGACATCACCAACCGACTAATGATTGTATGCACTCTAGCATATTCCCAAGAATGACAGGACAACATTGTGAGAAATACTGAAAAATTTTGTTCCAAAGTCAAATGACACATATTTTCAAAATCTATAAACACAATAATATAAAGTAAAAAGAGCGTAATACAAAAATCCCACATGACAACATCCATTGTTTCACTGAAAACAATTATATATAACCTAGTCCAACATGGGCAAGCTCGATAAGATTCTGTAGAGATGGAGCCAAAGACAAATTAAATAGCAAATAAAAACAATTATAAACTAGCTTCATGAATGTACATTAAACAAATTTTAGTGGAGAATAAGAAGAATTAAGGACAAATGAAAACTATTTTGAGTAATAAAGAAGTGCCCTAATTTCCAATCCTAAATGGATGATTATTAAAATAATCACAAACTTGATAAAGAAAACACCTACACAAGTCCGACTTTCTATTCGAAAAACAAGTACAGGTATTGAAGCCCCAAAATAAAGATAAATATATATAAAAGAAATATTAGTCTAATTTCTTTCCATTTCTTTTATGGTTTTCCTTTTTTATTTATCTTTAAGATTGTTGGAAAAATTTTAGAATACATAAAATAATAATAATTATTGGAAATACATTACAAATGATTAGAAAATAAAAAGAAATATCTGAGGCGTGCAAACATTGTCTTTAAGGATAATTCCGCCCCTCAGAATACGTAACTTGGTGTGTAAGGCTTCAGCGGTTATCCTCCTAAGATATAACAGACCTTCTTTTATACTTCGCATTGAATATTAAAAGGAAACAAAACAACTTTTGTGTATAACACAATAAAAAGAAAAGGAAAGATGTGAGAACATATCGTATCTACTAAGATTGTGGTTTGAAGTTTAATTTATATTTAAACAAGGAAAAAAGAGCCGTTAGGAGATTATCATAAATCAATTGGTAATTAAAAAATGACCTTTATAAACTAATGAATAGTTTATGAAGTAATAAATCAAAAGTTATAAAGCCGTTAGACAACCGTTATACAACCATTAGAAAGCTATAATGTTAAAAAGCCGTTACAAAAATGATGACTTTCATGACGATCATAATTTCTAATAAATATTTCAAAACTACTAAAATATCCAACAAATGGTGAGACCAAAAGAAGAAAAAAATTGTTGAAAAGTCAACAATAAGAGAAAAGTTGATGATTGGTACTATGCGGGTTGATTCAAGATTAGGGGTGGATCGGCTCAACCCGGACCATGCTCACCCTTATTGGAGCTTGCTGCCATGGCAAGTTAAACTACTTCAAGCACAACCATGACTACTCAAGTTTTGTTGAGCTCGGCCATGGCCACTTGATTTTCATCGAGCTCACTTAACAAAGGAGATTTGAAGCTTGCGGTCATGGCAGCCGTAGCTTCTCAAGCTCGTGGCCATGGCAGCTGAGCTTGAGTGTACATGATGTTTTTTTCATGACGTTGGCGAGGTCAAAATTGCTGCAACAACAGTAAACATCTCCACTACAAGTGAACCCAGAATTAGCTATGGACTCGAGTTTTGCTTTGAAGAACAAGAATTTGTCTGAGAGTTCTCAGCTTCAATACCTTTTAAAGTGAATGTGCTGGCATATACATAATGTTGAAAGCGAATTTGGTCAATCAACCGAAAAAAGAACGGATGTGTTTTAGCATAAAACGATATGGAAATTAGGGCCACCCCTAGTTTTCTTGTTTGAATTTCGAGAGATGATTCTATTTCTTTTTCTTCTTTTTTGGTGGGAAAAGAGCCTCTCCACGGGGCAGGACCTCTTAAGGGAATAAAGCCACCTATAGGCACTTTACGCGCGATTATTCCAAATTGTGAGACAACTCTCTCAAAGAAACTCGGCTAAATTCACCGGGATAGAGCACGGTCCGCCAAGATCGGCATAGAGCCACGAAAGCAAGTAGTGAAGGCGAATGTTCAGTATCATAGGCCGGCAATGTACTCTACATCGTCCGGTACTTCATGAGGAATAAGAAGAAAACATGGATCTCTGCTATAGGGGTCATTCTCTGCCTACTTGACAAAGTCGTGCCATTTTTTTCTTGATTAATTACTGTTAAACGGTAAGATATAGCCGAACAACAATCAAATGATTTATCTATAATAAGTCAATTCTATTAACCAAGATATATATATATATATATTATATTTGCATGAAGTAATCGTGGTTTTCACCCTTTAATCATAGGTTCTAAAGCACTATTTGCAGATCTAGGGCATTTTTCATATTCGGTCCATTCAATTGAGTTCATGCCTACTTTTTTTTTTCCTCCGGTCATCCTCGCCTACTTCGGTTGAGCTGAGCATATCTAAAAAAGAATACTTACAATGCTACTAGTGCTCTCTCCAACTCAGTCTTGCTACTTCATCTTATGCGTCGAATTTATCACATGATGAATCTATCTAATGTATCCATGCAGAACCGATGTATCAGCCAATGTTTGTGATTGTGGTGATAGGGTCAATAGTAGCAAGCCAATCCTTGAAATCAGTCACGTTCTCCCTATCAAGCATGCTTAATTAGTATTCCAAGGCACCTGTTAATAAGATCCTATTTATTGGTGGCTTTATTAGTTGCCATTCATAAGTAATCCTTTCAAATAAGCCAACTCATCAAAGATATATAAGGTCGCTTGTCGACGAAATTTTTTCTTACTCTTGATTTTTATTTTTTTTATTTACATATGAATGCAACCCTTTAGTGGGTGTACTATATGTACATAATTGTATATGTTGCGTGTGAAAAGCGACTTAATATTATTTAGGGAAGATTTCGAGACTTTTGGCTTATCTTGAGAAAATGTACTAAAAGAAAATTACTTTTGGCTTATATGCATTTTGATGTTGACACTGGACAGCGTTGGTGAAGGGTCACGCGATGCTGCAATAGCAAAGGAGTAGGGGGAGTGAATTCCTTCGACGTTGAAAGTCTTGCTGCAAAGATGGTATGCATTGAAATTGGCAAACCTAACCATTTCAAACGCATAACACAAGCAATCTTAATTAATCCGCAAGTAATGAATAGGAAGATCGAAAACAAGAATAAATATATAAAGAAATAAAAAAAATATTAATTTAAAAAAAAAACTCTAATATTTTATCCGTACAACACTTTCCATCATTTACTTCTAAAAGTCTATACTCACAACCTTATTTATGAATAAGTAAATAGTTGAAAAGGACGACGTTAAACATTAATCTAATATTATTTTTGAAAAATCTTAATTCTCATCTCCTCTCTTTTACTCAGCCTTGCGCCGCTTTGTGCCCCTGTTCAACCGTCGCTACCTCGGCTACACCGTCGACTCCATCTCTCGGACGGATTGATGTCGTCGAAATCTTCCAATGATGGGTACTTATTTTAGTGACTAAATACCCATCCACAGAGGTGACGAGTGACAAAATTTGGCATACTCCGACTTTGATCTACTCCATTGACAGCCAACCTCAAGCTTCTCGTGGTCGCCGTTAACGATCCAAATCTCGAAGATAAGGTATTCAAAAGAGCGGAGAAAGTTGAGAGAGAGATGGCGGAGCCTACTATGGCGAGGACGATGGCAACAATCTTGTGCTTAGAACAGCCACTTTGATTTTGGATTATGTCTTGTCTAATCTATGAATTTAGTGATGATTTATTAACTTAATAAGTGAAAGTTCCATGTCATCAAAATAAAATGTGACTATACTATATTAGATTTATGGCAGATCAGTTTGGAATCGCATAGCAAATGATAGGTTCCAAAAGTACGGCGTGTTTTAACGTGTGATTAGTCCGATTGGTCTTCGATATGACGAGCTCCTTCATGCTGCATTTGTGCACCACAAAAAGAGAAGAAATCCTTGCGATCATTTGTCAAGTCGATATTCTATTTAAGGAACCACTCATAAGTCAATATTAACAGAGAACCACAATGTTTTTCACTCAAAATAATCTTTAGGGTCATGATCGCCACCCTACTGACGAAGCCTTATCCAATGCACGTGTCAAGCCATATATTCGAATGTAATTGATGTTGATATAAAAAAATAAAGTCACAAAAGAACAGAAAAGCTAGAAATTAGGAAGAACATGGTCGATGTGCTCTTTGGATTGAATCCCTCTTTTTCTGGTGGAGCAATGAAGAGAAATTTCCTGATCCATTAACAACTTCAACTCAAACATATGTTGAGTTGGCCATGTTACCACTCCCGCCTCTGTCAAGGCCCAATCCATTTTCAGTTCATTATGTAGGCCCATTTTTGGCCTCCCTCTTTCTTTAATTATTCAATTTGATTATCCATGTAATTTTCTTTTTCTTTCGACCAATTCCATTTGATTATCTACGTCTCTATCATTTGGGTATTTGAGCAAACATATAAACTACACGCAATATCCCGTTTATGGAAATTTTTTATATAGTACAACGTAGTACCACCATTTCTATAGGAATGCAACTATGAATGAGCTCCCTTTAATCAGACTATAGGATAAATTTTAATGAGTTGACAATACATAAAAATTAAATTTCTTTGCACCCTTCAAGTGGCATGTGCCTATAAAATTATTTGTTATATCTTTTATGTATGTGACACGGTCACAAGATTCCTACGATCAAAGACTATGCATGATGGAGGAAGACCTCCCAGGATCGCCCAAAGTTCCCACAAGAGCTTCTAGAACATGTTCCTAGGGACAAACAATACGGTAATTGCACCGAGGATCTACAACTCTCTTGGCATAAATGCCGATAGGTGGTAGGTTAGAATGCACGATCTTGTTTGCTTTATCGAAAAGCAATCTATGGTTGTAATCCAGGAGTAGTAAGTATAAGAAGGGGTGCTCTACCCCTCATTGTATCTATCAAATCATTTCATAAACGGAATTCTATTCCCTTGTTTAGAGCTTCTCTTTTAAAAAAAAAATTATCTCTAAGATCGGTCTCGATTCCAAATGATCGATTGTGACATATGCCTTTCATATTTCGTTTTCCTCCATCCTTTCTTTCATCGTTTTATATAACTTTGCTTAAAAGCCATTCAAAGGATAATCATGTGAGTCTGTCTTCTAAAAACTAATTACATGAATATATGTGCTTAGTATGTGAACTATATCACACAACAATGACAAGGTGCTTCCATGTACAATTTAGATTTTCTTCTTCTTTTTCGACCTAGAAATTAAAGGTGTCTATTGCGATAAAATCCGCCACAATATGGGATGCAACTCAACTCTGAAATAATATTAGTGAACTTGTATGTATGTTAATCATGTTCATGTCCCAATTAGGTTAATTAACTCAGCTGGTGAGATCACTACCTGCTCGCATCGTGCTTTGTTATGAAATCATTATTCAAAGAAATGGTTTGGCAAGTTGGTCTGCTACTCTGTCAATACATCCCAATGCCCCACCATGTTACTTTGATCCACCATCCACATGCAACATCAAATAAACATTTAGCAGCCCCAACATCTTTTTCTCATGTAAACAAAACAAAGTTGTTGTAGCTGAAAAAGAAAAATATCACAAACCTTTACACATACCTGATTACCTAAAAGATGCATATGTTCACCTATCGTTCCTCGGTTACTAATTTAAGAACTTGACCAAATTGGGTGTCTAGATCACTTGTGTATTCAACTCTGTACTTTAGCGGAGTAGCTCTTTCCATATCGTTAATCTGACTTTCACATGGAATATCGTAATACTCTCTAATCTTAGTTTAAAATTACCAAATTAGTGATTTATTTTCCTCTCTCAAAGTGCACGACCGGTAATGACCGATTGACGTGATAAGGTGAGCCATTGCCCCTGTGACTTTGAACGGTCGAGTTTGCCCATTCCATGGGGAATTGGGACCAGGAACACTAGCCACCAAAGTCAATTGACGCATGTCATGTTTGGAAAAAGCAAAGTTGGAGTTTTTCTTTGGAAGACTAGTCAAGATTTGGATCTTCCTAATTGGATTGATCAAATAATATTGGTATGCACGAACTGTCCAAATCATACATTATTATATTAATTAATAACCTTCACGCATTGTTGATGTAGGTAGTTACACGGGGTCTCCTTTTTAGTTTAGGGGCCCCTTTATTCAATTATTTATTGTATTGCATGACAGTAAAATTAACGATCATGTGATAATATTTTACGTACTCCTTATCGATATAATTATTAAATAAATGTTAAATTTATTATACGGTAGGTAATTCAGTCCTATAATTTACATTTGCCATTATTCCACTAATTACATTTGCTATTATTCTCCTGTTAGTGAATAGCAAATAAAACAAAAATGAGAGAGACATAAATTTTTAAGAAAATTATTATGGCTATATATTTTTGTGGGGGAATTGTCTAAAAAGTCTTAAACCTATTATATGGTAGCTTATTCAATTATAAATCTTTCAACTGTATTAATTTAGTCCATAACTTTTTGAAGATTTGTCAATTTAGTTCTTCTTACTAATTTTGATCGAAAATCACTAATATGACTACCGGCCGACCTTTTTGGCATGGTCTGGACAATTTCTGCTTAATGCAAATGGTCTGGACAATTTCTGCTTAATGCATGTGACGAGTGAAATGCGCGTCGATTCTAGATTCTTGTGGCACTTATCAATAAAATTCAATGTTTGTGTCTCTATTTGAATCGGTCATGGGTTGTTGCCTTCTTGGAGGGTCATCATCTATAATCGAATATCTAATCGAAGGATTTGGACATCCAAGTCGGATCTCTTCATCTCTTCTTTCACTAGAAAGTAATTAAAAGTCGTAATTAAATCGCCTCCAAATTAAGTTTCCCAGCGTGGTCCCCATCGCCCATCAAGGTGTGAGCTTTTTCTTCTTAAGCGACGTATACTTTGCCCCGCTTCCAAGCCACAGGACGGAGTCAAACAAATGACCGAGAAATCTGCAGAACTACAGAGCCTATTCCAAGCTAGCCGAAGAGCCTGTTTTAGCTAAGTTTTTTGGGCAAATTAGATTTGAGTAATAATTATTCAAAAAGTCTTACACCTATTGGTGTTTTCATTTTTAAGTTAGTTAATTCAGCTATAAACCTTTTAATAATTTATCAATATAATTATTCTGACCGATTTTGATTGGTAAACGTTGATATGGATATCGTACATCATATGTGACATCATCAGTGTTGATGATGTGAAAGTTATTTGCAATTTTCAAAAATTTATATGAATTTTTTTATTCTTTTTTTTTCATTCTAGCTCTGCTAGGGGGAGAGAGAGAAAAAATCGTCATTGTCGATATTAGTTGTACCAAAGACGATGGCTAGAGATAACTAGATGGCCACATTAACAATTTTCGATCAAAATTGATGTAATGATTACATTGGTCAATCATAAAAAGAATTAGGATTAAATTGACCAAATCTAAAACATTAAAACTAAATGTAGTGCTATATAAAATGTTTAGGACTTTATAAGTAATTTTCTTAATTCCCATGTATCCACTTCTTCGACCAAACCGGACTTGGTGCGATTCTTCAGATTCTCGAGATAACCCATGGAGGGCACAAGGCAGCCATTTTTCAGTGTCGATAGCGTCGATCAAGTTTAGTGACTTCCATGAGAAAATTGGAAAAGATGTCAGGTCATACAATAACTCATTGTAATCGAACCACAAATAAGGTAGCTGACTGGTTAGCGAAAGCCCATCGAGTGGGAATTGGGTTAATTACCCACCTTTAGCTCTTTTGGATCTTTTGTGCGTTGATGCTAGTGTTGTACTTGTTAAAAACATTTCCTACTAATGCATTTTCGTTTGCTTGTTAAAAAAAAAAAATTGAGGAAAATTGACGAATTCAAAACGCCAAAAGTCACACCAAAGAAGGAATCAAGAGATTCAACCGACGAATATCCGCCAGCACATGGCTTCTTTTTCCTATTTTTGTCATTGTCAATGTCACATCATTCAAGAAAATATAATATAATAACAATTTCTTTTGTAAAAAATTTATTGTGCTTATAAATTTCTTGATAACAACTATATAACGAACCAATTGATACCACCTCCTCATGATATTATAAATCATGATTATAAAATCTAAAAGGAAACAATCTAAATTATTATTATAATGATAACCCAATATTAGAGTTATTATCTAGTGATTAGAAATGATATTTGAGTTCATTTGTTTTTTTAAAAGGTCTCGTGACTTATAATTGAGAATTTTTGGAACAGTGACATACAAAAAAAAGCCTCTTAACTTATAATTGAGAATTTTTTAGAACACTCACATACCTTGGAATTGTCAACAACTAACATACATGCACATAGGCAAGCTAGATCTACAAATAAAATAAAAATAAAAAATCTACATCGAAAAAGTTTAGCGAAATTTAAAATCCACCCATATCGCCAAATCCGCCGTCGCCGCCGTCGTAGCCACCCGAGTCGGACACCATGTCTCCGATCAGCAGCCCACCGAGCAGCCCTCCTGCCAATCCGGCACCTAATCCCATCCCTAACTTGTTCTTCTTCGGAGCCTGTTGCGCCTGCTGGTTCGGGTAATACCCGTAGCCCGGCGGCGGAGGCTGCGCGTACCCGTAGCCCGCCGGCGGCGGCGGAGGATACCCATAAGCGCCGTACTGCGGCGGAGGCGGCGGCGGATACCCAGCCGGCGGCGGAGGCGGGTATGCGTATCCTGAGGGCGGGTGGGGCGGGTATCCGCCAGCCGGGGAGGCGGGTAAACTTCTCCGTAGGACCCGCTCGGGCCGGCCTGGACCGGGTAAGCCGTGACGGCCACGTCAGCCTTGGGGGCGGCCGAGTGATCGGCGGCGACGGTGAGCTTGTCGCTGAATTTGTAGGAGAAGTGGAGCTCCCCCTTGGGCTTCCCGGACGGCTTGCGCACCTGGTAGGTAACGGTGGGCGGCTGCGACGTCGCCTTGCCGTCGGCGTGGGCGGGGGCGGAGGAGTCGAGGAGCTCCTTGACGGGGACGACGACCTCGCCGACGTCCTTGTCGCCGAGGGCGCGGTCGCAGCGGAGCTTGAAGCGGAGGGTGAGGCGGCTCTGCTGGGCGGAGGCCTCGTCGACGTAGAGCTTGACGGGGAAGTTCCAGGCTGGGTTGCGGCCGCCTTGGCGGTCGGCGGGGGACTTGGACTTCTGGGGGCCGCGGTGGTCGCCCTCGAGGGAGACGACGGCGTAGACGTCCATCTTGGAGATGAGGTTCACGTCCTTGAGGTCCCTGGCGGAGATGACGGTCAGATCGAGGTTCCTGTACTCCATGGTGGCGGTGGAGATCGCGGTGGAGAGAGAGAGAGAGAAGGGGGGATGTTCTGGATGAGTCTGTGAATGAATGGAATGCGAAACTTGCAAGGTAGATAAAGGAGGAGGATAGGTCAACGCGGCGGAGCTTTAACTGGCCTGCGAGGTTAGGTTTAACCCAACCATGGTTGAGGACTCCACAGGCCTGGTCTCGGTGGAGGAAGAAGAATTATGGGGGATGTTGACCAAGTCCTTGGAATTTGACTTTTAAGCGTGCGATCGTGGGCAGGGGCGATAGGTTCTCACTTCAATCCGACCCCACCTCGAGATTTGCATTGGAGGGAGCAATTTACAATTTCCGAATCAGAACTGATTAGTTTAGTTTGGCTCCAGGGCGATCATCGTGGGCTGTAAGGGAAAAAACAAAAGAGGAGAAGAGGCGAGGGTGAAACATTTAAAAAATAAATATAAACAAAAAATAATAATCAGTTTGGTAGTCTGTCTCTCTCTTTATCCATGCGGCTTTAGAGATTTCTTCCAAAAAGGATCATAAAAAGAGAAATTTAATTACAATAATAGATCTCTCCTTAATCTAACAATGAAAGTTTTATCTCCTCATCTATGCTACCGACATTAATTATAAGAATTATCCATAACAGTATACTTTCCCATATTGCCTGCCCCTAGTATTTCAAAAGCTTCAAGACTTGCCCAGTCTTCTTGAATGATCTTGATCCATCCTACATTGAAAAACACTAGACTATGATACACAAATTTTATATTTCCCTAGAAAATATATCATATTATTTTTACATAAAAAAAAAGACCAACTCTTGGTTACTTTTGACAAGTGATAGATTTAGTGAGTGAAAGCAAATTTTGATAAATTATAGGTCTATTTGTTTCAAGGAAAATAGTTATTGGAAAATTGTTTTTTGACTTCTTGACAGAAAACTAATCAATATTTAGAGAATTTTTCCATGTACTAAAAACAACAAAAACGACTTTCCATTTTAATAAAAAGGAAATCACTTCCCTTAAACTACTAAACAAATTACAACTAATAACTTTCTTTGAAAATGATTTTCATGAAATTTTTTTCCTTTATCATGAAATTTTCAATTAAACAAATACATCCTATGAACAAAATTATCAATAACTTGAAGGAAATTGATCATTTGCTAATGAAGTCATCGATAATACAATATGAAGTAATTAACAAGAGCCTTGAAGTTTCTTGATAAAGTCATCAATATCGACAACAGATAATCAACACAAACATAATTGTAAAAATGGTTCTCCCCATATATGATGGTTAAGAAATTATTTGTTTTTTCAAATTTAGTAACCATCATATATAACCACTGTTTGTAATTGTCCGATCCCTCAGTCAATGAAAAAAAATTAACATTCTCACAAAATTTATCATTATATTTAATTTTCTGAAATTGATCTTTTCTGTGATTTAATTATCTTTCAGTTCCCATTAATCAATTAAATTCCAACACCGTATTTGTTGTCAATTTACAACAAAGCTTTTTATATCATCGGGCTCTATCATTGATTAAAATCTATTGAAGCATATTGTTTCCTCGCGTTCCACCGATATAACTCTTATCCGGAATCAACACAAAACCCATCTCCTCTTAATCAAAACCGAAGAACGAATTTTGATAAAAGGAAATTTCGTTGATTGGGATACATTTCGACAAAACGTGGTCTTTTCTTCTATTTTACTTTTCTAATAATTTTGCTATCAATTTCAAACAAGAAAACACACAAGCCGTCCTTCTCGGGGTCATCTAATCAAACTCTATTCATACAAGACACAGAATCCATCGCGGGTCAAACATTTAACCACCCAACCGGATGCATTCTCTCTTGCACGAGAATTCTAGCCTGTCCACTTCTTCCTTTCGTTCCTTTTCTCTCTCTCTCTCTCTCTCTCTCTCTCTCTCTATATATATATATATATTATATATGTACATATATCTATAGATAAATATGCATATATATTATTATTTTTTATCGAGTCGTTGATGGGAGATTGAACTTTTCCTACCCTAAGAAAGTTCCCATAAAGATCCCCATAATGTATGACTCAGTCATAGTGGGACGTCGTATTCGCATGACATTTTAGGTGCTACTCGTAGGAATTTTAAAGACGAAGTAGATATTCGAATCTGGTGGGTGAACGGTAGGGAGGAGAACCCCCAGTATTTGGCAACCTCGCATCAACCAAAAAACGTCCTTGTCCACAGCAGCGGGAGTAACATCATTCCTGCATTGTCACTTCCACCCCTACCCTTCTACTTCTCGCCAGAATTAGCAGTAACTTGGGCATAAAATTTTCCACATACGTTCGCCAGTTTCTTAATTTGTTGCGCTTACTTTCGAATCTTTGTATATCTGGTAACTGTTCACGAGGCCTACGCTGACACTGATGCCAACAGGCCCAACCTTATTTTATTAAGTGGGGTTTAAGCACATGGATGCTACGGAAAAATTATCCAAAAAGTCATAAATTTATTGCACATTTATAATTTAATCTTAAATTTTTCAATTTTATCAATTGAGTCCTAAATTTTTTTCCACGTTTTACCAATTGGTAGCCCATCCGACCAAATTTGACTGGAAATTGATGACGTGGTCGCTATCAATCCTATATTGTACAACATTATCGCCAACAAGGGTCACTAGCCGGCCCTCGCTTGGACCAAATTTGACAAGGGCATCGTCGATCTCGTCTAATTTGGGGGAGGCTACATACCCTCGCTTTGGCCTAGATGAGGGCCACAAGGGCTAGCGAGGGTATCACAACCCTCGCCCAGAGCTGGCAAGGCTCAACCACCGAACCTCGCCAATCCTCAAGCCTAGAACTAGCCTTAATGTCAAACAAGAAAAAAAATGAAAAAGAAGAGAAAAAACCAAAAAAATTATTAAAATTTTGAAAAAAGTATTTAACAATGCCCATGCTGATGTCGACCATGCTATATAGGATCGTCAGTAATCACGTCATCAATTTTTTTGTCAAAATTCGCTGGATAAACTTAATTAGCAAAATATAAAAATATTTACGACTCAATTGGTAAAATTGAAATATTTATAACTAAATTGATTAAAGCACGATAAGTTTAAGACTTGTTTTGATCCTCCATGAACCCTAAGGTTGCATTTGGTCATCTAAATTTGGATTGGGATAGGATAGAATAAGGCTGGATTTGAAATCCTCCGAATATCATTCGATAGTAGAAAATCTCATCATATATTTGATATAATTTATGATTGGATTCAAAATCTTTGAAAATGCTGTAAAGAAGATTTTATGAAATTTAGAAAGCTGTTCGTTTTTCCACCGCAACCATTTCAGCAAACGCCATTAGGGAAGAGCATGAAAAACGTTTCCTCCATTGATGGGAATGCACGCATCCAGCAACTTGGACTTGGTCCAAATCGGCTGCAATTGTTTTTTTCCTTGGAGTCTGAGTTGTGACTTTCTGAAATGAACTGAGGAGGTTTTGCGGTTGTGTGAGGGTGGGTGTGAAAGAGAGAGATGCCAAGAGGACGACACACTTCTGCTCTCATGTCTACTGCTCTGTCTTTAGTGCTTGATTTGGTATTCCCTGTGCTTTGAATCTCTCGGGGAACTGAATTACATTCGTTCGAAAGACAAGTAGCTGTAGAAAACACAAAAGAGCATGGTATAAACAGTAGCGTGTAAATAGCCTTGGAGATTAGCAAGAACATATCATTGGATGCCATGAGGTCGAGGCCGGAAGGGACAAGGAGAGAATTGACAATGAAGATGGAGAGGTTGTAAGGGATGATCTTGATGGGCTCGAGGAGGGCATCCTTGGAGAGGGAGCAAGGGACAGAGGAGTGATTGATCAAGATGGCGCCGGTGGAGGGTTGCATGTGATGTTGATGGAGTCATGCTCGTTGAGTTATTTTCAATTTTTCTTATCCAATTCGGGCTTATCCAACCCCTTACCCTAGATTTTTTATCCGGTATTTCATCCGGGTTTATCTAGTCCGGAGGACATCGCCAAACACCCAATAAGATAATTTGTTATTCTATTTTGACATAAATCCAAACTATCAAATGCAGTCTAAATGTTCCATAACTTTGGTCAAATACTTCATTCCGCGCCCTACCTAGCGTTCTGTTTGCCTCTTTTAACCAACGTTTTCTATCTCTTGCTCGCAACCGATCAACTTTATTGGTGGGACGTTCAAAAGTTTCCGTTCGACGTGACCAAATCATCCTCTATCTTATCCCCAGTTAGGCAGATACCCATCTTTCCCCCAAATAGATTCGTTCACGATCTTCGTCTTACGAAACGTTCTCATCTCCACCCTCACTCACTTTGCACACAAAGTCGATGTTCATCGCCTCGCACTCCACGTCATAAAAGCATGGCAGGCCTTACCGCTGCCTTTTAAAAGCTCTCCTTTAAACTTTAAGTGATATTCAATAATTGCACCAAACCCTAGATCGCTATGTCCCACCAAAGAGTAACTTTGGCTCCCCTGGAGTTCGAGTTTCTGGTTTAACACCTGCTCGATTTTCATCTACCAGGACTCGATCATCTGTAGGAACACCACATACACTGAGATAACGACATGTAGTAAGCGTTGACCTCTCTCGAATCAAAGCTTGGATGCGACAAGCCGGGACCCGACAAAATCGGGCATAAATAAGTGGGCCTTCCAATAACGCTTAAGCCCAAACTCAAGCCCAAAAAAAGCCCAATATTAAGCCCAAGCCCAAGCCCAAACCGTCCAATTAGATTCTTTTCGTTCTTCACGTTTTCTTATTTTTCTCTCGCTTTCCGTCAATTCCCTCAATTTTCCCGGGAAAATCATCCCCTCGATCGCTTCCTCCTCAATCTTCCCCCGCCATGGACGTCGCTCTGTCGATCGACACGCTCGCTTCGGGCCTAGGGCTCGCGAAGCTCTCGCTCGCTCGATCCCATCACCTCATCGCCCTCTCCGATTCGCCGCCCGGCGACCAGTCGGCGCCCCCGGCCTCGGCCCTCCAGATCTCCTCCGCCGTCGTGAAATCCTCGGCCTGCAGGACCCTGCCCCGCCGCCTCGCCCGGAGGAAGCGAAGGTCGCTCTCGGGAGATTGCCCCGACGAGGGGGGAGACGTTGGGGACTACGGATTTTACGGCGGCGACCCGTTTGGCGGGGTTTCAGCCTATCGGCGGCGGCGGCGGCGGCGGCGGATGGAATTACGGAGGGCTGAATTGGGAGGACGATTCGTTGTCGGGGTTCGGTCCCGGTTCCAGCTTCACGCTCGACTTTGTATATGAGGTCATGTGTTGGATCGCGCTATCGAATTGCGTGCATTTCGCCTTCAAGAAATTGCTGAGGAGTTTAGCGGTGGAGTGAATTGGCGATGCCGCGAGGGAGAAGGTTCGTGTCGTGTGCTGGCCGCAAAATCCTTGCCCTCGGTTGCGAAGGCCCTAGGTGAGGGCCCTCAAGGCCAGTGAGAGTTTTGCAACCAACGACTCCTAAAGAAAAAAAATTAAAAAAAATCACATAGGGTGATTTGTTGAATTTGACACTCAAATGATCAATTTTACACTGATGTGACATTTAAGTGAGTTAAAAAAAAATTGTTTTCAAGTGAGTGTCACACGCAAATTTTGATAGTTCTACTATTCCTACCCTCTCCTAAGGCTTTTCCTCTTCAATTTTTTGGCACTTTTTCTTTCAATTTATCTCAATTCAACACATTTCAATTCCTTGTAGTTTTTCTTTTAATGAGATTCACTTCTCATTGCACTTATGGTGCGTTCATTTGGGGAAAGTATTTTTCCGGAATTGATATTTTGGACTTTCACTAGTTTAATTCAGTTTAATTGGCAGAAAATGGCTAGTTGACGGACATTACATAATCCCCACCTTCTCAAGGGGTTGGGGTGGGAACAATTTAGTTTTAAGTGTGAGTTTCAACTTCCATGCCTTGCAAGGAGGTAGGGCAAAAGTTTGAGAGTTAGAATTAGAGTAGAAATAGAGTAGGACCGAAAAAAAAAAAAAAAACATCACATTCCAGTCAATGAAAACATTCATGCATAAGTTTAGGAAAGCAAATTCCTAAATCTAAAGAGATGAAAAAACTTTTTGGAATTGTTCCTCTCAAAATTTGAATATGTTTATTTTATTTTAATTTTTTCTTGTTGAGCTCATCGATTTGGCGAGGCCTAGCCTTGATGACCTCTAGCGAGATTCGAGCTTATCGATCTAGCGAGGTTTGAGCTCGCCGGTTTGTGCCTATGGCTAGTAAACAACCGTCACAAGTCTCAATAGCCGGTGGAGAGGAAGAAAAAAAGAAAATAAAATAAAATAAAATAAAAACCATTCAATTGTTTTTTTGTCATGAGATAAGTCTTGCCCAAAAGGGGCACACTAGATTTAGGTGTGCCTAATCGAGTAAACATTGAGAGGAAAATTGTCCAAAAAAGTCTAAACCTATTACACTTTTACCAATTTAATCATAAACCATTTAATTTTGTCAATTAAATCCTAAAATTTTTAACATTTTTTCAATTGAGTCAATCCAATAAATTTTGACTAAAAATCGATAATGTGAACGTTGACCGTCCTACATGATATAATCCGCATTGACGTGAACAATTTTTTATAATATCTTTCGATTATTTATTTCAAACCGGTCAAGGGCATTGTGGCCCTTGCCAGCCATGAAGCGAGGATGTTGACCCTTGCTTGGATCTAGGGGTGAGCATAGTCCAAGTAAACGCTTCTCACCCTAAAATCAATAATCACCCACTAAGGATCAGTTTTGAAAATTTGAAACTGAGAATCATCATTTGCTTCCATGGACCCACCTAAGAACCAAATCGCCGGTCGGGTCGAGTCCGGTCCAGTTTGATTTTCAGGTGGATCTATGGAATTTGTTCCATTGAGCTTCACGCACTCAATGCAACATTTTCCAGCAAGCCAAAGTAAAACAAAAGACAACAAATTTTTTTATTCTTAGTTACAAGATTAGTAAAAAAATTGGATTCATATTAAATGTTGAGAATTGATATAGTAGGTCGATGGGCATTGAACTTGAAGGTTGAAGTCGTGAGTGAAAGATAGAGAGACAACTCATATGAGGTAAAAGTGAAATAAAACAAGCACTCAGTTAATGGATGTTAAGCTTAAAAATAGGGATTTTAGGGTTTTCATTTTTCTTAAATGTTTTTTTTGTGGGAAAATTTTCTTTAAAATTAAATATATATATATATATATATATATATATCACAAGTTCGGTCTAAGTGGGTCGATGGGCAATTCCACATCTAGAATCGAGAACTGGATGGTATCTACCAGTTCCAATAAATTGGAACCGAAAACCGAACCGCTTCCCTTAGGAACTGCCGATTCTAGTCCAGTTTAGTCCGGTTTCAAGCCATTCTCGGTTCTTTTGCATATTTCTATCTAGGTCTAGGCAAGGGCTCGACACCTTCACTTGTGGCTGATGAGAGTATAGAGGCCCTCATTGGCTAGAGATGTAAAAAACAAAGAAAAGAAATAAAAGGAAAGGAAAAAAATTAATAAAAATAAAAAAATAATTAAAAATTATCCTTATTAATTCCATATGTGCTACATAAGATGGTCAACATCCACGTTAGTAATTTCTGATTAAATTTGACTGGATAAACTCAATTGGCAATACATAAGTAGCTTAGAATTGAATTGATAAAATTAACAAGTTTAGTACTAAATTGATAAATATGAAATGATTTAGAATTCAATTAGTAAAATCAAAAGGTTGAAAATTGAATGAGTAAAAGTTCAATTAAAATTTAAGATTTTTTAGATAATTTCTCTTAATATAGAGCGGTGACCAAGACCTCTCTCTCCTCCTCATGGTGATGCGCGTGTGCCATCATCATCATGAAGCGTGGACCCTTGCCTAAAACCATGGCCCGCCCTGCCCTCGCAGAGCGACGGCTTTAGCCATCCCCGCCGCCCTCCTCTCCGGAGGTGCGCACGCCTCCTCTTACTTTCTGAATATGAAAATTTCCATGTCTCTACCTAGTCTGGCGGGCCGTCTGCACGCCTCCGTCAGTTGCCCTTTCCCGTGTGGGCATTGCGGCGTCACGAACTCCCATTGAAATGACAGGCGTGTGAATAGACCAAAGACCGTTCAATTTGCACAAATCAAGCAGCGTGTTTCGCTGCTTGTAGAATATGTTCCACGACCATGGTATAAATTCCTAAGCCCGCTTCCATATTCGTCCATATCTTCCAATCCCTTCGTGACTGTATTTAAGTTCCCTTTATTTCGCTTGAAAATATTCTCTCAATTTTCCGGCATTTGAATTATTCAGGATGGTAAATTAATAGAAATTATTTTCCTAATTAACAAGAAATTTATGTTTATATTTGAGAAAACAATTTCCTCTTTAAAAAATGTCAAAATTCATTTTCTAAATTTTGAATAGATATTGCGTTTGGATTAAAGCTCCACTACATTTTTGTATGGAAATCCAAACACTTGTTTCTCAACAATAGCGAATTCAAATCTAGAGGTCACAACTGAAATTACCCAAATCTATCGAAGCTAAGCTTGAATCTAAAAAAGTGGGGTTTGGGACCTCACTACCTGACCTCAAGTCCATGAGGTTGGGCTTAGGAGAATAGGGTTTATGGTTAGGTCCTCGACCGGCCCTAGAATCCGGCACCTTTGCCCCCACTCCCACCGCCCGTGCCCGGGTCCATCGTGGGGGGCGGAACCGGTCCATCGGGGCCAAAGAGCATATCTCTCTTCTTCTTTTTTTTGGGGTCAAAAAAGAGCATGTCTCGTGACGATTTCATTTCCATAAAGATCAAAGAACATGCATTCATCTTCTTCATGCCTATATAAAATAAACCGCCTGGTCGAATAGGGTTTCGTCCCAACCCCCTTCCCTCCTCCCCTCCTTCTCTCCGGTAAGTCCTCGATCGATCGATGAACGATGAATTCCATTCACCTTCTGCTCCGGCGAGCGTGCCGGCGAGCTCCTCCGCCGCAGGACGGACCGGAGATTTCGCCCGCGCATTCCGCTTCCCGTTCCGGGCGTTCCCTTCCTAATTCTCGATGCTTTTTTGGTGTCGTTCCGACAGATTACGGGGCCGGTTCCCGCGTTCGGGCATCGCCGAATCGGTTTCCGGCTAATGGAGGAGCCGGGGCAGGTCAAGCGCGCCCTGATGGACGCCGCCGCCGGCGCAATCGCCGGAGCGGTGTCGCGGACGGTGACGTCGCCGCTCGATGTCATTAAAATCCGATTTCAGGTCGCGCTTTCGGAACGTCGGTTTGTTCTTTCTTGTTTTCTTTTGCCCTTTGTGTTATGTTCGTTGGTGGGGAGCATGGGGTTTTGGCGCAATTGACGTTCGTTTGCGCGGCGCGAGTTGTGGCGAGAGTTTGCTCCTGTGTCGGAGAGGATAGGCGATTCGGGCAATGCTGAGGGTTTATTCTGTGTATCTTTGCAGGTTCAGCTGGAGCCGACATCAACGTGGGCTTTGGTCGGGAGTAATTTGCCCGCAAGGTCGAAGTACACGGGGATTTTCCAAGCGACAAAGGACATCTTTAGGGAGGAAGGTTTGCCGGTATGATACCTTGAGGTGCTAAATTTTCCCTTCATCAGTGGAAAATTTGTATCTTTTACTCTGTGCTGATTAAGTTATTGCCATTGAATGCCACTTCCCTCGATATATAAATTAGTGAATAAGACCATTCAGTAATTGGGTATTCGCAGGCTACCTGTGATTAAGTTTCGTTTCGATGGGAGTGAAAAATAGCACCTCAGCTAATTGACTTGTTTGGTGATGTGAAGATTGAGTGCAAGCTTGTGAAGACAGTAGGAGATTGACTTTGGCCTTGTTATTTTTATGCTCAAGTTTTGTCCATGTCCGGTCTTCTGACTTTATGTTTACTTTTTCTACAAACCTATATGCATTTACATTGAATACTTAAAGGCAGGTACGTTAAGTTCTTTATGTTAAGTTCTTGAAGAGGCTGTATGCCCTCTGCAATGACTTACTAGAGTGATGTGTGGAACATTTCTTTTTCGTTTTTCCTCATCTAATAGCCTGTGTAATAGGGTTTCTGGCGTGGCAATGTCCCAGCTTTACTAATGGTTGTGCCATATACAGCGATACAGTTTACAGTCTTGCAAAAACTGAAAACTATTGCAGCTGGTTCCTCAAAGGCAGGTACGTTACAGTCAACTACTGACTATCAGAACATTTTGCAATTCCTGATATTGAGTCAATTCCATGATTTTTGAACCTAGCCAAAATGCCCTGGTTAATATATGGCTTAAAATTAATGATTACGCATATATATGTAGATCTATTAAATCCTGCATAACGATGTGCTGGTATATTATAGTATTTTTGTTTGTCCCATTGTGCGAGCTTTTGCTTTTCCCGTATGTCTTGTCTCTCTAAAACATAATCTGCTTTTGTGATGCAGAGGATCAAGTGCATTTGAGTCCCTATTTGGCGTATGTCAGTGGGGCATTGGCTGGTTGTGCAGCTACAGTTGGTTCGTATCCGTTCGATCTCCTAAGAACAATATTAGCTTCGCAGGGTGAACCTAAGGTAGAGCTTCTCTTATAGGATAGGGCATAGAACATTCTGTTTCTGTTAGCATTCTTTTAAGTTGACAAGAAATATAGTTTACATGTATACCTGTTTGTTTAGGAAATGGTTGAATTATTATCATAGAGAGCAGAAATCATTTCTCAATGCTGGCAGTAGTTACTTCTTCACATTCTTTTATTTTTCTTTGGAAGACCTAACATAAATGATAGTAGTCATCCTGGAGAAAGATGCCGGGTGCGTGATTGAGAAACATCTGAAGATTGCTGGTGAATTCCCGCTAGGGATCATGTGAAAAGTAATGGTCTACACTGATTAATAAACAAGGACAGTGCTGTGACCTCTCTTTGTGTAGTTTGAACTTCTACATGCACTGTTTCTCATGAGAAATTGTTGGTTCTCTTCTCTAAAATTTGTCATGGAAATCAATTGCTATTGCCTAGCTACTGCCTGTATGTGGATACCCATGCAAAAGGGTTCCTGTTTTTTGTGGATTTTGGTCACATTTTACAAAGATCTGAGGCTTTAGTAGGTAATTGGTGGCTTTGACATGTGGTTCTATGCATGTAGGTATACCCAAACATGAGATATGCACTTCTGGATATACTCAGAAATCGTGGGTTTCAAGGATTGTATGCTGGATTAACTCCAACACTTATTGAGATTGTTCCATATGCTGGCCTGCAATTTGGCACATATGATACATTTAAGCGCTGGACAATGGTATGGACATTGTTTTCTATTTATTTCATAATCTCCTATTGTAGGAGACTATTCTGTTAAAACAGTTTTTAATGCTCAGAAAATAATCTACATTAGTATCGAGGCATTATACTCACATTGGGTATAATGCATTTTCCATGTATGAAGAGATTATTTTTTTCTTTTTCTTCTCTTTGTTCGGGTGGGGGTTGTTTTCACTTTTGTCTTTGAGACCCAGAGGAGTAGTGGTATTTAGCTTTTATTAGCTTTCCTTTCTTTTCTTTATGCTGATTTTAGTTACATTAATGCTGGTTGTTGGTTGTTTGTAGAAGTATTTAATGTCAGTTGCTTGGGAGTTAGGAGTGCCATGTTCCAAAATATTGGGGGAGCTAATTGGATGTTCTCTCCTTTCTTTTGGCTGTGTAAGTTCAGTATGTGTAATGAGTTTTCTTCTTCCATGTGTAGGATTGGAACCATAACAGATCCTCCAAAACAGGCTTACAGAGCCAGGATGATAGCCTTTCGAGTTTTCAGCTTTTTCTTTGTGGGTTAGCTGCTGGGACATGTGCCAAACTTGTCTGTCATCCTCTGGATGTTGTCAAGAAGAGATTCCAGGTATATATCTTCTTAGAACTGCCAAAACTTCAGCATTCAGCATACTTTAGTTCCAGTTAGCGTTGAGGTCTCTCAATAGATATACCCAATTAGCGGCCAATGACTTTGTTTGGAATGTTTGACCCTGGAATCATTTGACTGGCACCAGATTACTTGGATTATGACATTTTCATTATGGAAAAATATAGTAATGCTCGACAGTACAGGCATACTTCATGCTATTAGACATCAGTCTGTAATTTTTTTCAACTGGTTTGCAGATTGAGGGACTTCCAAGGCATCCGAGATATGGGGCTCGACTCGAGCCAAGTACTTACCGGAATATGTTTGATGCTCTAAACCGAATCCCACGGTTGGAGGGTTGGTCAGGTCTTTATAAGGGCATAGTCCCTTCTACCATCAAGGCTGCACCAGCTGGCGCTGTAACATTTTTCGTTTTTGAATTAACATCGCATTGGTTTGAGTCAACTTTTAGCTGATTCTTTTCTTTACTTTTTTTTTTTTACCTTTTTTATTCATTTTTAAGATATAGATGTTCATATTTTCCCCATTATTCTTTTCCCTAGAAAAAGATATGTCAATGTCCCCCACCCCAGGGAAGGGGCTAAAATTATTCTAAAATAGTCAATAGTGTTCAATGTAGAGGTTCCAATCGTGATGTAAGGCAACTATAAAGATATGTCGAGTCGCGCGCAGTGGGCAAATCTTTTGCTTTTGACATCTTTAGATACTGTGCTGCACATTTTTCAGAGGATGTTGTAAAGTTTCTCAAAGATTGATCGAGGTAAAGAAATGATCTGCTTATCGTCTCCTACTTATGACTTTGTGCAATGCTCGGCACCATCGTCAACATTCCTGGAGTGATTGATAAGCTATGAAGCTTCAACACTCCTTGGAAGCTTTCATGTCTTGTGTGACACTTAAGGCACATTTCGACACTTGATCAACATATATTAGAAAATTCAACACCTGAACTTTCTCTCCATTTTCCGACGCTGGAGTCTAGAATATCGGTATTCCAACATGTAATTTAGACATGCATGATCGGTTCCAACATGTAATTTAGACATGCATGAGGTTGATTTTTTTCCTTCAAGTTTTATGGATTATTGGAATAGAGTTGAATTTGTTAAATTAAAACAAAGAATAATATTAAGAAATAATATATTAATATTTTTGGTGTAAATTTATTCTAAACTCTTTTATTATTTATTTATTTGTGAATTTGAATCAAATTAATTTTAAGAATGATAACTTATGATATATATAAATATATCTTTAATATATAACATGTCTTAACATATCGAAATTTTTTATTTTTTGAAAAATGATGTGTCGGCATGTCATATCTTGTCATGTCGCGTGTTGATGTTGACTCTACTAAGTTGACAAGTTCAGTCCGAAAATCTTGGCCTTACCTAGCGATGCACAATTTAAGCAGGCGAATGTTGGCCATTGAAGCCAAAAAAAATGAATGAACCTTGAAATTTTTGGAGTCGGTTTTACGTCCCCGATGTGTCAAAGGACAGATCAGTTCTATAAACGGAAACCATACAAAAATTCTCTCGACATCAGCAAACATGCCATAAACAGACTTGTACACTGATACGATGACTATGAAGACAACTATGCCCGGTATAGAAGGTGTATCCGTCATTCCATCATCTATTATTTAAGGAAAATTGCCTGATAATACACGAGCTAAGTTTCAAAGTCCATGGGGACCGTCAACTGTCCTTATTGGCACTCCCTTTGCTGCTGTCTTCTGGAGGCAGTGACACAAACTGCAGGATCTTCTGAACACGTGCGACATCCACCCGGAACATCTCTGCAATCTGCTGGATGTCCATCGGGCCGTCAAGATTGTCGGCTTTCCCTTGATGCAAGAGGATGATTTGGCGGACCTGTGCTATATTGAGAGTCCCCTCGGGAACTGACCGCTCCTCATATCTACCAGAATCTGGTTTTGTGTTTCGTAGTTTTGGCATCGGCCTATTGTACTTTTCCACCACGAAGGCCTGTTTGCATATTTGAAGGAAGATATCAGTGAAGTTGCAAAATCAATGCAGGGGAAATACTCACTTAAGATACACGAGTAATGTGATGGTAGACTGTATAACAAGATAAGGTAGGCTGTATGTCAATTCAAAAGAAGAAAACTCAAGCAATTTGTATCGCCTTTCAGAGAAAGCAGGAATGCTGTAATGCAGGAAGATGGTCAAAGAGGTTCTCTTCTGTTTTCCTTTTACCGAGCAGAAAAGATGTATGAGGCCAATAAGTAATATTCTATGGTCAATACGTCAAATGAAGTTGGAGCCTCTGCAAGCATCATTAGCCTCATTAGTTAGCAAAATCATGAGTCAGATATACCTAGTCTCTAACAGATTAGTTCCAAACGACTTATATATCATCCAAAGTATATGTCCATAACTAAAGTGTAGAAATGGGTAGTGGACCGAATGAGAACAGGAGGAGCAACAAGAAAAAAGAGTAACTCCATTAACATCCTAAAGCAATGCTGCACCACATAATTGGCAAGGAAGACAGGATGAGTTAATCATGCCTTCCAACAAATAAAAGAGGGCAAGCAAATATCCATTTCTACTGCCATTCAGCTATCTAAAACTCAGTAAACTTTTTCCTAAAAGATAATAAGGATGTATATGGTAACCATTCTGTTCCCGGAAACAATTTCTACTTTGAAATGATTCTTTTTTATTTTGTTCCCTAAATGAGTTTTTAAGCGTTTGATAACTATCTAAAATTTCTATTTCCGAGATAAAAATGCGTTTGATAAAATCTCGAATTCTTTTGTAAATTAGAATTTTTTAAAATTTTTTTAATACTTTTATTATATTTTTCTCTTTTTTCTTTTCTTATTTCTTTTTTTTTTCTTTTTCTTTTTCTTTTTCCATCCCTCTTCTTCTTCTCCAGTCGGTTGCCAGTCAGTGTGGCCCGCGACCTCCTGGGTGAGGTCTGGAAAGGCTCGCCGGGCCACGCAAGGCTTGGCAAGAGGCCGGCCTCACGCCAGCCTGGCAAGGCCAAGTCTCGTGGCGGCTGGCAGCAAGGCCCGGCTCCCAGCTGGCGCGAGGCTGACCCTTGCCAAGCTAGGGCGAGGCTCCGGTGAGGTTGTCGGATCTCACCCAACCAGTTGTTGGCTAGGATAGGCTCCAGCAAGGTTGCCAACCATTGCGGTGGCCGGCAACCAGCAATGAGGAAGAAGAAGAGAAAAGGAAAGGAAAAAAAGAGAAAAAAAGAAAATTTGGTTTGATTCTAGAATTATTCTCAGAAACAAAAAAGCAACTTTATTCTACTTTTTTATTTTATTTCAAATCCATTCCCAGGAACAAATTTGTTCTTGGAAACAAAAAAGTTATCAAACAGATTTCTGTTCCGGAAAACAAAATAATAAAATCAGTTACTATTTGATCAGTTAACAAACAAACCCTAAGAATCCCATAAAGATACTTCGAGTGGCACCATAGTGAGTGTCAAAGGGGGAAAGGTTTGAAAGGTAGTTCATTTTGTCGAAGGAGTGAGTTAGTTGAGTGTGATATCAACTTTCAGTCAAGTCAAGAACTGTATCAAAGCTGTATTGTGCCCTCTATATTATTAGTTCACAAGAAAAGGTGTGGTTTCTGACCCAAAAAAAAAAAAAAAAAAAAAAAAGGTGTGGTACGTATCCTACAGTTAGTGCGCAGAATGCGAATAACACACTTCACAATCATCAACAATTACAGAAAGAAAATCAACTTACGAACCTCACCCATCTCAGGTTTGCCTCCAGGTTTTGATTGAATTCGACCCACCATCTGGCCAAGCATAGTATCATACTTGGGATCGCGTTCTTCGAGGACATTATCCGCATTAGCTTTAGCCGCCGCATCTACAAGATTCCAATGCATTTCTTTCATCAGTCTTATAGCATACAATCAGATGATCACGATTTCGACCAAATGCAAATGCAAATGCAAAGAAGGGGTTGTCAGCCGATCGCTTGAGACCTTAAAGAGACATTCTTTATCCACAACGATGAAGATACGCAGGAAAATCACATCATTGTAGAGTCTGAGAACGAGAACATGATTCAGAACACCAACTGAATAGAATTAGAACATGCCAACAACATCATGTTAAGCCCAAGAACCACTCAATAAACGCAACTTAGACAATTCCATCGGAAAAGCGGAAACAGAATCGATCGACCATCCCTCCCATAACCTTTTCTCGAACAAACAAATAGCTAAACGCCATCAAGTGCACGATAACCAGCAATCAGTATCGCCTACTCTTTAGCTCCCACGAAAAGACTAATTTCTGCTCCTTTTCAGTCAGAAAGAACGAACAAAGAAGGCGGGTAAGTCCATCGACATTTCCCAGGTAAGCAATCTCAAGCAGACAAACAATGCCCAGAAGCGACATTGCAAGCAGAAAACCAAAACCAGCTCGCGAAGAAAGAGAGAGAGAGAGAGAGAGAAATCTCTCCCCCTAAGAAAAGCAAGAAAATTTCGAGAGAAACCGACGGGGGGGTCAGGGCGCGGGACGTAACCTGAGGCGGCGACCGGCGAGTCGGCGGAGGCGGCGGGCGGCCGCGCATCGGCGGCGCGCTTCGGTTGGGGAGGCGGGGCCACATCGGAACCCGGCGGCGCCTTGATCCTTCCAGCTGCTCGACGAAATGCCTGACCCATCTCCCGCTCCCGCTCGCTTCGGGCGGCGCCCCACCAGAAATTCGGTCCGACGGAAGGCAATGGAGCCTCGCCAAAGCAGCAAAGGGAGCTCACGCTCGATCACTTCAACCAGAAAGATCAGAGCTTTTGGCGATTCTCTGCACTTAGAGAGAGAGAGAGAGAGAGAGAGAGAGAGAGAGAGGGGCGCCCTTCTGAACGGGAGATTCGCAAGCCACGTAGATTCAACACCGCCGCTTTCTTGAATGAAAGACATTTTCTATGTGTTACACGTTAGGCTTTCGATGAATTTCCTCCCCCAAAATTCAAGATTTAAAAAACATTTTTCCAAAAAAATTGATCCATATCGCTCACAAAAATGGATAAACCTAACATAGTTTCATTATCCATGAAGATAGCCAAGCGTAAATTGCGAGCGATAATGAGAATGCTTTTTGGTTAACTAATTTTTCTAAGCAACATAACCAATGATTTTTTTAAAAGATGTATTTCCAATCTCGAGTTCTTCGTGAAAAAACATGCCCTTAATGAAATCGACAATTAATTCTTTTGGCTTTGATTTCAATTGCTCAATCGATTGAACTCAAGCTTCTTTTACAATCGATGAACTTTGATTGCAATGATAATCCAAATCAAGCTTTCCACAAAATGTAGACGTGGCATGATGGTTAACATGTCAAATTCTCTAGACACCATGTCAATGACACTTGAGCGGGCATATTAGCCTTTCATGAGAAAAAATTAGTCAAATTTAAACAAAGGTACATTGATTACAAAAAAAAAAAAAATGAAACATAAAAATTTCAGTACATAAATTGATTGGAATCAAAGTTTTTACTTCCTGGTAGCCATCTCTTCTAGAATTTCCTGACAATTAAAAAAAAAATCATCTCTGGATGTTTAGCTATCTCTTCTAGAATTCCTCACGCGGCATTAAATCTCAGTCTTGTCTTCTCAAGTTGGTGCAGCTTCTTCTACAAAAAGCTATTCACTCTCCTTACCTTAGATTTCAATGAAGGATTGTCATGTGTTCTTTTCAGAAGTGATTAGTTGGGAAATATGAAGTAAAATGTAAAACCAGTATCATTAAAAGTAGACCTTTTGCTCTTCTAATAAATTTTGCTCCATTAGTATCTCTAGCACTGGCTTAATTTCTCAGGCATATAACTACAACCTGCTTCTTGGGAGGCAAGTTGTGACAGATCTGAGAGGTTATCCAGAGTACACAAGGTCAACTGAGGGATGAAAGCATATCATGTAATTATATGTGGGTCAAGTCTTCTGGTCTAACTAATGAACTGCATCATGGGCAAACATGTTTCTTTCTACACATGAATTAAGATCACCTTCAACACCAGAATAAATTATAAGGAAAAAGAACTGATGGATTGTATTGACAGATGGTTTTGTCATGAACATAAGAAGCACAAACAATCCCAGAATTTGTTGGCCTATGTTTTAAAAAAAAAAAAACCTCTATAAACTCTTCTGCAGCAATCCTACTTCAGTTCATGCTAATGAAAATACAAATGCACTTAAAAATATATGACAACAACAATTCTGTGAAATCCAGAGCTTCCGGTCCGGAAGCTCAGACTAGAACTTATGACCGGCTAGAGCAGTGAACCCAAATGGAGAGATCAATACTTTGCTCAGCTCCAAATTAGAACTGACTTCACTGCTTATCCCAATGAAGGCCATGTTGAAGAAAGGCACTTCTCACGTCAGAAACCAGCGAATTAGCAACCACTGAGAATGAACAATGACTTCGCCAGTTATTTCTTGAATCAATTCTAGAGACTGTCATTTGTGATGCCTCCCAGATCGTCCTTCCTTTGCTCCTCTGGGCTCAAACTCACAAGAGGGATCGTCTTATTTTCATCAACTTGGACCCTGCCTGGTGGACGCCTGGAAGGCCGTGGCATCAGGTCTGAGGAGAACTCATCCCTGGTTCTTCGCTTTTTCTTCGTGTCCATTAGTCCAAACGCAAGAGCTTCCAGTGCTTTAGTGGTGAGTGGCCTATTTCGTGTGCTCTGCCTCCTGGAATTCATATTGTGAGGCTGCTGCTCAAGATTAGCTACACATGACGAGGTGGTGTTACTTGCATTTATGTCATTCTGTGAATTTGCCATTATTCCGTTGTCACTAAATTCGGCATCTGGCTGGACAGGCAAGTTCAAGTCTATCAATTCCTGCCCAGGCTGAAAGTTCTCGTGCGACACACCATAACCCAATTGAGAATTAGCATAGTCACAACTGCTAAATACAACCTGGCTGCCCTTCGGGGGCAAATCTGTGAATTGAAAAACTTCTGGAGAGGGACCCGGTGTGAGGTGCATCTTCTCGGAACCGTTAGGATGGCTTAAGGAAAAACTTGTAAATGGGACTTCTGGGGAGGGATCTGGAGTGAGGTGCATCTTCTCAGCACCATTAGGATTGCTTGAGCAGCTACTGGCCTCCTCTTGTTTAAATCTGGAATTAGCAGACAAATTGACGATATTGCAGCTTGTCTCACTGAGATTGCAGAAACTCGACTTTTTAAGTTTTTTCTCTGCACCAGCTGGGCGGGTCCTGTTCTTAGGTCTCGCTTTCAGCTTCTGTTCACATTTTGGAGCTTTTCCAAGACGGCTGCCTTTAGAAATGTTCTTCCGTTCACCACGGATCTTGGCAGAATTGTCCACAGCATCACAGAGAGTATCAGCTGATCCCCAGCTTGAAGCAATATTTTCAAAGTTCCTCTCGGAAGAGACCTTCTTAGAGGCTGTAGATTTTACAGGTTTGCAGATATCAGTCTCGTCCATACTAAAACTCAACGAATCAGCTGAGCCAGATTGATTGATTGGCTCCTCACAGATATTCCCCTCATCTTCTTCAGGATAACCTCTCAAACTGGGGACACTGATTTCAGGCGGTAAGCTTCTCAATTCTCTCAACTTGCGCACATCACCATTAGTCATGCTCGTATCCACCACAGTAAACTTCATGCCATCAGTACTTCGGCTTGGAGTTCGAGGCTTGAGATAGCAATGGCGCTCCTCATCAGCTGAATCTTCATCTTCTGATTTTGGTCCATTAGCCCACCCATCTTTGGCTCCGTATCCTTCAGTCACTTCCAAATCAAGAAGCCCCGGCTCTGAAGCGACTTTACTCAAGACATCACTCACGGAGTCAAAATAATGGTTTCCTTTCACTAATCTTCTCTTTGAAAATTTCTTAACACCAGGAACGAGAAAGACCAAAGCATGCCTGGAACCAGTAACAGAACCATTTTCAGGCTGCTCAGAGTGCCACCCCCTAGCTAACAAGCGGGGCCACACAGCTTCCCAAAAGAGATCGTTAGATCTGGCTTTGCTTAACCGGAAACCCCCAGTAAGAAAATCAACAATTTGTGCAGTTGTAAGCCTCGAGCACGCTTTACCAATAGGTATATCTGGGCAGGCAGGAATAGCTTGATTAGATTTCAATGGCTCCGCAACAAGGCCAGTGAGGTCTCGCTTCCCCTGACCAATTCCTATGGCTTCTACCAGTTTGTCCAGACCAGCTCTAGCCTTAAGGGTGAAGACATATTCTTCAAGTGACATTCTTCCTTCTCCGAATGACTTAGACACCTATCAAGAAATTGAAATGAATGACGCAATTAAGAGCCTCATTATAGCATCCCAGGAAAATGACATTAGCCGAAAGAAGAGATGCCTGAATGCAGAGTCCACAGACGTGCCTCTGATACTTCTCACCAGTTCACATGCATATCATGCTTTTCAGGGCACTTAAATTACAGAATTGCATTGCTAATAGATGAGCAAAGTAAAGCACTTTACGATCTTAATGATTATGCAGGTGAGGGTTCTTTGTGATACAACTTGGTAGAAATAAGTAAATTGTCCATCAATCTCATCTCAGCTGATTAGGTATAAAGAGGGGAATAGCCTAATTCTGCTATCCTGAATTGTCCATCAATCTCATCTCAGCTGGTGTTGAATGACAGTTTAATCACTGTATTCTTGAAATTTATCTTTTTTCTCCGTTCAGATACCATTACCAAGTACATAACCATATAGACTTTTTCTTCACGAAGTTCTGCTTCTCCAAGTGTTACCTCAAACAAGTGATTAAGGGAATGTGAACACTGGATCGGAGGCTGAGATAGAATAGCAAGTAACAAGCTAGAGAAAGGAAATGGTATTGAAAATACTGACAGATCCATTGCACTAGTTGAATCAATGGTCTTGATGCATGCAACAAATGGCAGCAGGAATAGCTACTGAAAGATGTAATCGCCTAATGCATAAGCATTTTAATTAGTAATACTGGTAATGGAGAGTCACTGCGGTTTGAGGTTTCCTATTTTCCTAGGACAGAATTTAGTAAGAAACCCCGGACCATCATGATCAGAATCAGCAGTTTCAGCCCACTTGTCTTGATCACATCATTCATATCCAATAAAAGAAGCTTGGGGGCACCCTCCCCCAGTTTCTTCTACGTAAAAAATTGTTGCACTAAGAACCGCAAGTTATGGACAGACAAGCTAAATCTATCGACTGAAAAAATTTAGTGGAATGCAGTCAAAATCTCTCTAATCAGATTTTGACAAAAACACAAACTACTTGTACCGTTGTATTTCATTCAAGAAACATCATCTTCCGCAATAAAGACAAACTTATGCGCAGATTTGAAATCACCCACACAATACTTTTATGTTGCTGAGATTATGATGCAGGAGCAAATTAATAGAGCTAAGAAATGCCGAGCTGCCAGAGCAGAACAAATATGAAAACGGATTATAGAGCTCAGGGAGTAAGGGAAACAGAATGGGAGCACTCCATCAATTCATTAAGGAACATAGGTTGTTTGCTAATAAGGAGGCTGACCATCAGTTAGATATTATTTGCTCACAGGATAATTTACCTCAAGTAGGCTGGTTTGATTTTCGACCGACACCTGAGGCAGCAAGCGAGATAAAAATTCTTGTTGCCTTAGTCCTACAAATATCTTTTGTCCAAATATGCATCTTCTGCTCTTCATTTTCCGGCATTCCGACCATCTACGGTACATGACAGACCCATAGAACTCGCCATAGTAATGTGCCATTACATCCCCCATATCTTTCTCCACAAATTTTCTCACCTGAACTAGGTTCTTCCCAAATATATACAATCCAAGGATAAAACTTGCCTCTTCCTCTTTGCTCAAGCAATTCTTCAGGGAACCCGGTACAGGAAAGCAGCTTATAGTGCCATCTTTCATTTGCATTTTTACTTCTTCTTGAGACATTGATTTTCCCAATTTAACATTCAAGTTGACATCCATGGGCTCAACTTTGACTTTTAAGCCATTATCTTCTACACAAACATTGGTTCCTCCTACGCCTTCTGAGTCAACAGAAACTCTTTTAGTATGTGCGTCATCGTCATGCTTAAAATTCTCAACTCCTCCATTTATCCACATGATGGATATGGGCCGTCCCATTAGGAAACCAAGGGGACCACCAGCCAAAGCTTCTTCCTCAGTGGGATCCTTTTGAAGCAACAGATAATCAGATTTGGAAATCATCCTTGGAGTTTCAACCTGGTATTCATCTCCAACACGAGTAATTATCTCCGTTTCTCCAAACACATCATACATATTAGAAGGAAGCAATAGCTCGGCTGCTGCTTCATCAATGCATTCCCCATTGCAACTCATTTCAACTGAATTCATCTGTAAAAGCCAAACCAAAGAGAGAATGTTTTTAGAAGTACTATCTACAGATATAAACACAAGATGCAGAAGTGCAGAGTTGATGCCAGCAAGCAATGAAGAATCAAGTTCACACCAAAAGAATCGATACAATCCTATAACAATTGAACACTGGATGCTGTACCAAAATCTTCATGTACACCTCATACAAAGATTACTCTCTGATAGCAAATTGTGGGACAATCTTCTCCCATGAGTCTATGATGTCAATCCCCTAAAATTAGGTTATTTACCCTAAATTGGGCAACTAAGGGCAGGGCTAGAGACTTGTAGAATGATGTTTTGGCTGGTGATCTATTGAAAGGCTGCAACCAACCCATCTAAAGCTCTCTCATTTTGGGACATACTAATTTGACACGTTGAGTATCTAAATCTATTGACTCCAATTAGGAGTTTCAGAACTTTTAACTGCAATGTTTGATCACAGAAAATGTCAAGCAACCGTTCCAAGATTTTTCTGGAAAGCCTTCTTAACTTGTAGGGAAGATTAGAAACAAGAGCAGATTCATTTGAGATAAAGCAATCATCTTATCATCTTTGACAGAGTTCACAACTATACATATTATATGTAGAGCTCATTCAAGCGAACGGAATTAAAGCTACCCAGAAATGCATCTTCCAATTTTCATTCCACCAGACAAAATAAATAAATAAATAAATAAAGCTCAGAAAATTTCTCTGGCCACAAAAAAATTTCTTCACGCCCATTTCCGCAAAAATTATAGACAAGCAATAGTTCATCAAAATAACAGGAAAAATAAAAAATAAAAACTCACCCTCGCTCCCACTAAACAACAGTAATCTCAGGTAGTTGATTAGGGACACAAATTTAATTCGTACCCAAAAGGAAAAAAAAAAAAAAAGAACAGAAATTCAGACACAAAAGATGGTAAAAGAAAAGGGAAAATTTTTGAAAAACCTCGAGAGAGTGAAAAAGCAAGCAACAGAGAACCAAAAATAGAGGCAATGCGCGTTACTCGAACTCCCAAGAATCTGACCCGACTCAGATCCATTAGCTAAACCCAACTCCGCCAAAACCAGCCGCACCTCCCAAAATCAAGAACTCGACCGCAACATAAAAGAAAACCAAAACAACTTCATAAGCGCATTTATTACAGCAGCCGAAACAATCCACGATAAAAAAAAAGCAGAACGCCAAGAAAAGAAGGAACAAAAGCGAGGGGGGGAAAACAAGAAACAAGCAACAAGAATGGACCGTGGATTAGAGCTGGAATTACGGGGTGATCCCGCGGAATTAAGGTGGGAAACACGTTCGTTCACCGTACGAAGGGAACCGCCGCCGAAACACATGTAGGAACTCACATTAGATCGCGAAGCAAGCAAAGCATAAATACTCCAAAGATTAATAAGCAGCGGCAGCAGCGGCAGCAGCCCAAGAAACCAGCACGCACTAGCAGAAAAAAAAAAAAAAATAAACCCAGAAAAAAAGACGATATTTTTCCAAGACTGAAACCTTCGAGCCGGTAAAAGGCGTCGACCCGTAGCAACGTCAGAAACCAAAAGAAAAATATATATAAAAGAAAATAATTCCACGTGAGACCGAGGGAGGGAGCGAAATGGGTCGTCCCCTTCGCAGCTTACGCATCGATTCGTACGGCGCTTCCCCCCGGGCGGATTGCGCAGAGCGAACGAGGCGCGGCCGCCCGCTACCCACAACGCACCGCCGGCGCGGGCACACGCTCGTCGCGCGGCGGGGGGGTACGACCAGAGTATTCGTACTCGAGAGACTTATGGATACGTAGAGACGTATGCTGGAAGATGCGTATCAACAACAACAACAACAACAACACCACCATATCTAGAGAGAGAAAGGCACGGCGAGAGAGGGAGAGTCACCTGGGTCGCGACGGACGGGCCTGAGCTTTCATGTATGGGCAGCTACGAATCGACCGAGCGAGCGAGCGAGAGAGAGAGAGAGAGAGAGAGGGAACAAATGGTAAAAACGCGAAAAAGAGCAAAGACGACGCCGAAGTCGTTCCCCTGTTGGAGTTTTTATAGAGAGAGAGAGAGAGAGAGAGAGTGGTTTTATGGAGAGAGGGAGGGGATTATATGAGAACCGAGTTTAGAGAGAGAGAGAGAGAGAGAGAGAGAAGTGAAGAGAGGGGACGAAAGCGATGTTCTTTTCCCCACTCGCGGAGCGGCGGCGCGTGAGGAGAGTGTTGGCCAAAATTTTTCATGCACGTGGCACCACCTTGCTTCCTCCTCATTCTCCCCCCTTCCCCCCTTTTCGGCCTTGTCGATTTTCTTCCTCTTTTCTCCTCCTCCTCCTCCTTTCCTTCTCCCCCCCATCCTTTTTCTTTGCCCTCTTTTTTGTTGGGTTTCGTTTGGATCGGAGATGAAGACATCGCTCCTGTTTTCGGTACGGATAGGCGGTCTCAGATTCCGCATAAGTTTCACCTTAAATCTGAAATCTCTATCCACTCGAACGGATTAATCATTTTTTGGGAACCTAGATTTTATCATGCATTTCTTGAAATTTAGAACCTGCACCGTCATAGGTTTATAGAGTTGACTATAGGGTCTACCCGAGTTCTATTTATATTATTAATTGAACGGTTGTGGTGAATTGTCATCTCTAATAACAGGTTTTTCCATAAAGGGTGATAACATTTTTTAGCGAACTCAGAATGAGATGCCGAAGAGGATTCCAACAATTTTTGCATGATCGGGTCTAATAGACTTATTTGAATGAAAAAAAGTCTTTGAATATTGGCAAATTCAGAAAATTGATATTTATACTTAACACATTTTCCAAGAATGATGCGCAGTTGAAAAATTTGAGTCATAATGTCCTAACCAATGATCAAATCTTTATTAGGAAAACTAGAGTTAAAGATTTTTGTGGCTATAGAACACTGTAGAAAAAACTGGACAGTTATCATATTTGTAGAGAAAGTATCTCTCGAAACAGAGTTGAAAGACCACTGTCCGTACAAGTTACTGTAGCAAGTTACTGTTCACTTTTACTATAGCAATAGACTATGGAAATCACTATTCACTGTCACTGTTCATACCGTACGAATAATTCCCTACCGACATTTTCGGAAGCCTCTATTTGTTTCAGGACCTGTAAGCTTGGTCTTGTTTGTGTGTGACCTTTTATTGCCTATAAAAGGCGAGAATGATGTAATGTGTTTGGAAGAGTCCCTTGAAGTAAGTGAGTGTTTTTGTAAAATTCTCTATGGCTTTCTACAAACCACTGACTACGATTTATATTTAGACACACAAAAAATATTAAACATTAATAAATTAGAAATCTCGGTCATAAGATGGAAACTTAGACTAGCGGTTCAAGATCATACATTCACCACTGAACGTTATAGAATATTATAGGATCACACAAAGATATAAACCCCTGAAAAACACAAAAACTTGTTCCAACTTCTAAGTTCCAAGGTTTAAATTTCACCTACCTAGAACCTGGAATTTACCCATTAAAATAGATTCCTCAATTTTTTAAACACAAAACCCACCTTGCATATGTTACGACTTGGAACCAAATAAGTTCCTATCAGTTATGTTCTTAGGTTCCAAGCTGTATTCTACAACCATGCTGACCACTAATTGTCAGGGCATTTTATGTCTAGGATTAATACAGTGAAAAATTCTAAATTTATACATTTATGATAAATTTACCGAACTAATAGATTTATGACAAATTTACTATCAATTAATTTCTATTAGATTAAATTAATATTACGTAAAATCACAAATTGATACACTTGTGACAAACAAAGGATGAAAACCTAAATTGATATACCTATCATCCCTCACAAGTCATCCAATTCAGTAATTTGATGGTAAAATTTAACGAAAATTAACATTGATAAATTTATCACAAATGTATCGATTTTGAATTATTGGTTATCAAAAGATTAATTAGAGATAAATTTGTCACAGATGCACAAATTTTGAATTTTGTATTATATTAACTCTTATATCTAATTTACTGTTCACTTCGGTATCATAACTTTTTTTTCTTTCATCTAATTGATAGAAATAGCACTTTGTTAGTATGGATTGAAATTTTGGGCCTCAAGCACAATTGGAATTAGTGTGTTTTTGAACGGCAGTAGACGGGACTGGTTCATTAGTGATGTACTGTTTTGAGTATTGGCTGTTTTCACTATTATTCGTTTGACGAATTCGCATGGCCAATCTAGGCATATGATCCAATTCTAGTAGCATGCATTCGAGAGCCACTCTTATCCAGGAAAACTCGCTTGACAGAAAAAGATCGATAACACGTATCGTTGAGCAATTTTGTTTCGTGCTTATCTAAAAATTGTAGATTTACTTTGCACGATCATGATAGCTGGATTGCAATCTGGAGTGGCCTTGATTAAATGCATTGATTTGGTTAAGAGAGACCGTCACGATGCCGCGTCCCCACATCAAACTCGAAATATACTTAATAATCGAAGTTATTAGTGCGATTTGAAAAAAGAACTTAAAATTTTAACTTCTCATTTAAAATAGAATCAGCATGAATCAAGTTATTAAAAGAACTACATGAATAGCATGATCAAGTTTTAAAAAAAAACAGACTTGCACAAACTAAATTGTCAATTTGAGTCCATCAATTAAAGGTGTGCCCGGGGTGATATTTACCTTCTCTAGTAGCTGCTGCTTTCAATTCTTGCAACACATCCACTTAGATCTTTTTAGATTTAAATACCGAATCTTTCATAATACATAAAATGTTACAAGTAAATTCACGCATAATTTCTTTCACGGTTCTCTAAAAAATGGAATAATATATTAAACGTTGATGTGAAAAAAAAAAACAATAATCAAACCGACCTTAAATATGTTCAATTTCTTAGAATTAAAAAAAAAAAAAAAAAAAGACCTTAATAGTTAGAGGATAGAAATCACCATTGTGACAAGTAGATGAGCAGTTAGGGCTCAAGAAAGGAGGACCTTTTTATATTGGTGCATGATATGAACAGATTCGACCATCCTCATCGATCATGAATAGTTTTGTCTTTTTCATCATCGATCCCACTACATTATCATGTCTAGAATTCATTAATTAACCATGGTCTAGTTTATTTCAACCCGTACTGAAAGTCTCGAGATCAGTGTGAGAATTAGATCGAAGCAACCACTCAACAGTGATCCGATTTGGAAATTCTTAGGGGATTAACTTTCATGAAAAAGATCAAATGTTTTCAATTGAGAATGAAACTTATGGAGTCCTACTAAGCACTATGCAATTCATTCATGCCCATTTGCTTAACTTAAAGGGAAAAGAAAGGGTAGAGAGAGAGAGAGAGAGAGTATAATTTAACAATTATCCAACCTTCGCTCGTACTAAACGAAGTCCCCATTCATTTAATTGATTCCCATGAAGCGAAAATGGATTAATTAAAAGAGGATTTTGCTGTCTGCGTTTCGATCCCACAGGATTGGAACGGATCGATGGGCTCCCGCGGCGCCAGGTCGTCCGGGGCGATCACCTGACCGTGGATCGGCGCGACCTGATTGGCCAATGCACGTAGGTTGCAGCGTTTTCCAAGCACGCGCGTCGCACTGGAGCCCACGCCATAAGTAAAGTTTATACTAGCATACGCAATTCGGTTTCGTCACGCGTCGCGCATGCGCGTGCGAGAAGACTTTTTATTTATTTATTTTCTAAGCTGGATTTATCTATTTGGAATTACCAGAATTCCTTTTTTTGGGGTTTTTTTTTTTTTGCCTTTTTCTGGTTTTTGCTTAAAGGTCCTCAAAACATATCGAAATATGCTATAAGCTGCTCCTCCAATTTTATGATTCTACGACTTTCATGATTAGATTTCTAAAATTCATCCAAAATTGTTTCAAAATATGCTAGACTTCAATTATTTTCTGTCATTATTTCATGTATATTACATGAAATAACTAATTTCGACCACCCATGATTGAAAATAAAGCAGAAAAATTGAAGCTGGTTCAATTGATATTTAATTTATGCTTGCCTCGAGTAAGCATGGTATTATTCTTAAATTAGAGAAATAAGGCTAATTTATCCATGGCATGTCTCGAATGTGGGATGTTTGCCAAAAACAACTATTGTTGATTATCCGATATTTAAGAAAATTTGTGCTGAAAAAAAAAATTATATGTATGTATAACTTATAGGGTTGTGGGGAATTATAAACAATTTTCGATGAGATGTGCTTGAGTTTTTATGGAATTTCCCCATCAAACGTATTGAAATGAGACATTGATCGAAAGTGTATATTACCGAAGATGAGAAACCTAGATGAAGTGATGTTGGGTATACTAAACCTGGTTTAAAAGATTATTACCTTAAATGATTTTGACACACTAATAAATGAGTTATACTTTAGGACTAATAAGATCCTCTTACATTTCAAAATATGTCAATTTTATAAATTGATCATAATGTACCCGGAATAGATCTCGATACATATACAAGGAAGCAAGATCAGCTCACAAGTAGCAAGCACTGAACAATATCAAGATTGCCGCGTGGGGGTTGGTTTGGCACAAGCTTGTGGAGTGGATGTTAATCCGACACGATTTAACTAGCCGACATAGTATGTTGCAGCGCGATTTGAGCATGCATTGCAACGTAGTTCCGTATAAACCTCTTCTTCTTCCATTTTGCGAGATGAAAAATTATTAAAAATTGGAAGGAAAAAACCAAATCTAATTATCGGACTAAATAGCGTTAGTAGCATTAGTAATACTAGGATAAATACAATGGTTGGGTTTGGTTTCCACACGGGCAACGCAAGCGCGTGGTGCAGAAATTACTTTTCCTGATTTTCATACATCAAATTTAGAAATATCAAAATTTCCGTCAAACAGTTTTTTCCCTTTTCTTGATAACGTAAAAGGTTTTCAAGCATGCAAGATATTGTTTTGTTTTATTTATTTATTTTTTATTTTGGGTGAGAAGGAAATTCGGTCGTGGCGCACATGGAATTGCTCTTCCGATTTTATGATTCCATAATTTAAAAAAAAATTTCGACGGTCCATGGTTGCAATTACAACACATTTGATAACACAATAATTATTATATCATGTGTTTATAATAGAATGGTTACCTATTGGGTAATCCATAATACAGCCGAAGTTGCAATATATGTCACATGGCTCCCGAAATAATAGCTATTACATTCTGGTTTCAATAGCTATTTTCAAAATACTCTTGTCCATTTTCTCTCTTTAGCAATTTAAGGTTTTTAAGTAAGCTGATTTATATAGTTTATTTTCTCATAATCGCTTATTATAATTTTAATACAAGAGTATTGAATGATAAGTAGATAATTGATGCATTGATAATTATGTTATAATCATCATACATTGTTGTTTGGTGTAATAAAAATTATTCATGATATAAAAATTACAATATGAGTTGCCTACTATTAGAATAATCATTCATGGTTCACGAGCTTAATGCTCTCATATAGATATATGATTTATCATATCTAGTTTTTATTTATATTTTAACAATCTATTATATTAGAAGTTAAGCACACGGCAATGATTATATCAAAGTAAATATCATATTATAGTAATTATCGCTTTAGTATCCAATCAAGAGTGTGATAAGCATCGCATTCTATCTAATTCTGATTTTAGAGGAATTTCAGGAACTACAATGCTATTCTCCCTTATTATTTTTCATTTATGAATCTAAACAGTCTTACGCGTAATACATTACATAAATTAGGCAGTGTAATAGTCATTACAACTATATCACAATACGACGTATAGCTATTCCATTACAATTTTAGTCCATTACTCTAACTAAATAGTTGTCAATATTATTCTTTTAAAGAAATTTGTAGATGCTAATGCAATTTCAACTTTAAAAGGTAATATAACAGATTTTATCTTTATTAGTATTCCATTATTAAATGACCGTCCTTTAAACTTCTAATCCTTTAACATAGTCAGTGTCATTGAATTCTTATCAGAATTAGCCAAAAGGAATATATTGGCAAATCGTTAATTCAAGACTGAATTGACAAATCGTCAAAATATTTAAGATTAAATTGATATAATTGAAAATTTTAGATCGAATCGACCGTCGTGTAATAGGTTTGAGATTTTTTGAACGATTATACCTTCCAAAATTAAAGTAATTGATCATATGTGATATGATATAGATTTATTTCTTGAGATTAACCAATCAAAAAGCAACAGCTAAGTTTAGTCCTTTCCCTCGTTCATTGACTTGTACAGTCATTATTGTAGTCAATACCGAAACCCAACCGACAATTCTCTGGCCTGGTCAAATGTTCTTCACGTTATTTTTGTGGTCTAGAACCATGCCATTCAGCTTTGACCCGCTTCCCAAGCAAACGTTCTTCGGAATTCTCGTTCGGAGTACATGTCGAACCTCGATGGAACGCACTAATATATTGAGGAAGTTTCTTATATTCTTTTTTGGCCGACGAAAATTTTCATTGATTAACCTTTACAAATGATAAACCTCAATGTATATATATTTACTTCTTGCACTTTAAGGACTTGTGTTTATTTGAATTTTCATAACGATAGTAGTCGTTTGAAACATCACAAAACAAGGATAATTATCTAATAGGTATGAGATCGTCAAATCAATTTAAGGGTGTGTCTAAAAAAAAAAAAATTATTTGACTGTGAATAATTTTCTTTTAGCTGATTATTTTCAGCAAACCAAATGTGTAAAAAGTCAGAAAACTTATTCACAGAAAGTTCTTTCGTTCAAACAAACACACCCAAGTAAAAAAAAGATCACTAAGAATGAAGCCGATGACCTCTTAAATATATGACACGAAGCGAAATGAACTTTTAATTATCAAAGAGATATTGATTGTATTGTGAATATATTAAGCGAATAGGGTTTTATCCAGAGGATAATTAGTCCGGACATGCATGCTAAACCAAGTTTGGTGAGGACCGTTGGTTGAAAATGGCCCACCAGCAGGTCCCTCTCGTGGTTTAAGGTTGAAAAAATGGAACAAGACAAGCGCGTAAAAGTTGGATCTAACATCTTATTACCAGCATACAAAATGAAAAGATTTCAACGACTGTAAATCTTTTGAAGAGGAAAATGATAATTTTGGGAAGAAGGTGGAAATTCTATTAGATTCAATGTCGGGTTAAAAATTTACAATTTGCAATTATATAATAAGGGTACACATTTAGAAGAAATGAATAAATGTACTAAGATTTCTTAAATATGTCACGAAAGTGCAAGTGAATTAAAAAACTTTAAAAAAATGCAATCAAGTCCTAAAACTTATTATAAAATTGCAACTGAATTCTAAAACTTCCAAAAAATTGAATTTAAGTCTTAAAATTTGTCAAGTCGGTGCAATCAAATCCTTTCATTAGTTCTATCCAATTTGACAAACAGAAAGTGCTAACGAGTTTTAAAATTTGACTGTGACGATACGTTTGGGAAGAAGATGGCAATTCTATTAGGTGCGATGTTAGGATAAAAAAAATTTCAAATTGCAATGATATTATATGGCGAGTGTACACTCAAAACACTAGATTGTTATGGATTTGGTTACCAAAAGAAGTTGATATTGCGGTTCTATCAGTGCCAAAAGGGGAAGCTCAATTTGGATCGGCAGTGTACAAATTCTTAAGAACGGGCGAATTCCATGATGAGAGGTAATTCCGAATTTAGTTAATAATTTCTATTCATAGATCGTGCTAGTGACAAGCGGTAATGGTGGTCCTCTATATCCATCAAATAGGAAGCCAAAAAGAAAAGCCCAGATATTAAATTAAGTTCATTTTCATTATTTATATCAGTTCAATTTCTTTTTTTAGAAACCAGAAAAGAAATAGCCCAATTCAAGTATGGCGATAAGAAGATAGGCGGGACAAGCGCGGCCGGCGAAAACGATGTGGCACTTTTTTTTTTTTTTTTGCTCTTATTTAATTGCAAGACTTCAATTTAAAATTATATCTAGTTGTGTTAGCCATTTTGATAATTTTTATTTTATTTATTCTTATCACTGTAGCATAATTCATTTCGGATGAGGCTGTCGAGTCACGAAGGGAGATTTTACGTGCTTTTGCGAGCATGACGTTTGCATATATCTTTTGATGGATTGTTTTTTGATATTATATATCGAATAAAAATTTCAAGAATTATTTATGTCATTTTTTCTTATAATATTGAAAATAGGATGATTAGCTTGAGCTGACCACGAGATGATCTACCTAACCGGTCAAGCAATTTTGGTTGATCAATATAGCAACACCATCTTATCAAATTGTTTATAAGGATGTGTGGGTACTTTTGACCCACTTTTTAATTTACTAACTCTTTGTTCAAACCGATGGGCCAACTTTCGGTGAAAAATATTGTCATATGTACTATTCGAAATACACTGTTTGCTCACAGGCTAAATTTGATTAAAGACTATGCAGATTCTTCTGTGCTAATAGCGAAGCTAATTAGTATTTAATTACAAGTTATTTATGACAATTAGGTTGCGTTAGCAATATATATAAATAGAGGGCAGAGGCAAATTTATGAATTACATAAACCATTTTTTTTTTTTTTTTTTGGTGATGAAGCCGGCCTCGTCTTAGGCGAGTAAATTCCGAGTCCAAGAAATACTTCACTAATCTCATAAATCAAGTAAAACTTGAGGGGAAAACCCAACTTGATATCTCGAACAATGAAGATTGACAACTTTATAGCAAATATTATGCTTTTTATCTCATCTAAAAGTATTCTATTCCGAAGACTTTCAACTTTAATCTGGTAGGTTAAGTAAGTGATCAAGCCAAAGGAGGCAATTCACAACTTCTCTTTGCTAGCTCTTAATTAAAATAATGCGACAATTAGAAAGGCATCCCAGGAAGTTTTGTGCGGAGATAATTAAATAACATATTAAAGTATTGAAATATTTTTGAGTAAAATACACACACACACACACACACACACATCACCGTTATAATATATTCGTGATAAATTGGTCATCGTGTGTCGCGTGATAATTTTTTTTTGTAAGAACTTGTTTCTCAAGTTTAATTTTTCATGATGTTTTAATATCTGTGCGGCCATTGGTCAAGCGGAACTTTTATTTTCTACGTTTTGGCCTAGAAATAAAGAAAGGTATTTTGGACGTTACATTTTCTTCATTTTCTTTCTATAATTGAGGAATACGATCTTAATTAGTTGTATTCTTGGACCAGAACTAGCATGGCAACCCACAAAACCTAAGCATTATGGTTCACTGTGACTCTAATCAGAGTTTTACGGCGGTTGTCGGTTGTAAATTGGTTCCTCCAGCCAAAAAAAAAAAAAAAAAAAAAAAAAACTAGCATGGCAACCCACCATTATGGCTCACTGCTAATCAGAGTTCTGAGAGCAGAAATCGAACCCACACTATCAAATCCTAGGCCTAACGCATGTGAATGCTCCTACCACTAGAACAATCTGGAGGTAGGACATTTTCTGAATATCAATAAATTCATAAAGAGAAGTTCTCATTTAACAAAAAAGCATTTCAACGGGCTATTATTAAATCAGGTAGGGGCACTCAATTTCCAGTTAAGCGATTCTCATTTTGGAACTGGAACTGCTCATTCGAATTGAACCATCAGTCATAATTCTCGGGTGGATCTATAGAGCCGGTTTACTTCATAACAAGGATGATTCGGTGATTTTTAAGAAGTGTTTTATGCCGTAAAGGTAGACTAAATCAGTCCATCTTCTATATTTCGAGACATTGAATTTAATGCGATCCACCTCAGCTTTTGTCTTGCGTTTCTAGAATATGCTCTGTAGGATCGACAATATAAATCAAGGAGCAATAAAGCAATAACCAGGACCGACCTTAAACTGTAATTCAAAAGAAACTCCTGATCAACCAAACAAAGACAAACGACAATGAGAAGTCGAGCAAGCATACATAAAAGCGACAGGAGGGAGGCACGAGACTTGTGAATCTGAGCATGCATCAAGCACACCAGAAAATTTGTCTTCTTTATACATGTAATATCTCCATATTGTGTCAATGATTTTTTCTCATTAATAAATAATTTAAATATTTCTTAATGAATCGATAGTGCAAATTTTTTTTTTTAATGTCAATTTTCTAGAACATAAATACAGGAGTTGGCTGGACTGCAAGTAAATGTACATTACGTACTTATTATTTTTGTATGATAAATACGTGGTGCAATTTCTTTTTTTTCTTTTTTTTCCAGCTATAGAGGAGATGGGCGGAATTAGATGACAGCTGCATAAGAAATTCTTCCAAACACTGACAATGAATGTCACTTCTGGTTGTCCACTAAACCAGTTGGCGACAGAGAAATCATGCGATCGGCAAATTAGATCAAATAAATAAAATAAATAGAAGGGCTCATTTATAAAAAAAATATATTGTCAGATGTATTAAGATCACGATGCACAAAATGAATATATTCAGCATCATGCGGACTCTTCTTAAATTTTAAATGTGGCTTATTCGTTTAGATATTTACTCACGCTCCTTTTATACACTAATTTTACATATCAATTTTGATAAAATTACTGTCTTTCTTTGTAGAATGTTTAATCATGTTTAAAGATCTAATCGACTGGACTAGTATCCCGTGGATTAAGATGAAATTTCATAAATCTCAATGAAATCAAGCGTTTTCTAATTTTACACACCAAAAAGAGGGCGAAAACTGTGGAAAATAAAGCCAAAGTAACAGGCATTTAACGTGACATGCCTTTAGGACCCGTCACTATCATCGTACACCAATATTATCCACAGATTAAATTACTTAAGATAAAAAAAAAAATTGACCTTGAAATCTAAGGCTACCATTTAATGTTGTTTTCCATTTGCTTTTAAGATAAAGTCAAATATAAGCAACTGCTGTCAAATTGGCATCTACAATTTTTTAAAATTCAAGGCATTCAGTTTTAAATAAAATACACATCATAATCTAAAAGGCACTATCAGACAAAAAAAAATAATCTAAAAGGCACTAGAAAAAGAAAGAAAAGGAGGACGGTCTAAAGACACGTACTCGATCTACCCAATCCAACGGCTGAAAAAGTGAGGGCAGCCGTCGCGCCCACCGAAATTTCACTGGACTGTCCACTTCTTTTCTATATTTATTTTTATTTTTACTTTTATTATCAATTTTCTTTTGTTTATCGTTGACTTGGGTCCATAAAGTAGTATCTGTCAATGGTGCAGAATCTTGCCGTTTCTGTCCCCTTTGTTTTAAGGAGGAAATGAAAAAAATATAAATATTTTTAACTCCATCTTTGTGTACTAGCTCATCTTTTTTTTTCCTGGTTGGTTTAGTTTCTTCGTAATTATACGTGCACATATAAGGAACTAGTTTTATTTCTCGAGCTTTCTATAAACCTAGTCCCTTCTATAACAAAGAAAAACCTTAGAATATATTAAAAAAAAATTTTCTTAAAGAAAGATTTTCTCACTTGTCGTTTTTTTATTATATAGTTTTTACGGGGTTTCTATCACAGGCATCTATTTTGTTTTTAACAAAAAAAAAGTTCAGTTGGCTAAATAGTTTTCTTGATTAACATGGATATGATTGGTAATATTTTAATTTATTTATATTATAAATAGTGGAACTAGTCCACATCATTAGCTGGAGCATTCAATAGCAGAACTCAAATTTAATATTCATTCAATGGGTTTCTCAAATCATAAGCGTGTCTGTCTCTCGAGCTCAAGCCCTTGATTGAAATTGCTACATTGATGACCATCCCTTCGAAGTATGAATTTATATGCTTCAATAATTACCCCATATTAGCGGTTAATTAACAAAAAAGCCCAAAATTTGCAAAAATTGTCAATGTTAATGTTGATTATGTTACGTAGAATGACTGGTGAAGACGTCTGTGATTTCCAACAAAAATTAGTTTGAAGAACTACATTAGCAAATTATCAAAAATTTTACTACTAAGTTGGCTAAATTGGCATCCTTATAATACATTTTATGACTTTTGCGGTAATTATCCCCTAAGAGTGTGATATTTGGAGCTCGCGGTAACCCTTGTCTCAATCATATGAGGTAATTATTGAAGCATACAAATCCATGCTTCAAGGGATGGTCATTGGTGTAGCGACACAATAAGTTAGAAAGATTGGCATTTGTACAATAGATTTAGGACATTTTTAGCCAAATTAAAAGATTTTAGGAAACAAAAGTATTTCATTTCTATTATCAGTTCGTGTACAACGGCGATGACAACAACAAACTATACGCGATGATAATTATATTAGTATGGAGTTACATCCAATGGAAACTTGTGGGGTTTTACTTCATCATTGAGGAAAAGTTATTGGAGGGTCATAATATGAGGGGAAATCTTGAATTAATCGAGAAGATACTAATTGAGTGCGTCGCTAAAGCTTTTTTTTTTCTATGATTATCCTAAGCAGCCAATGTGGGGGAACTGATCCAGAAATCATCATTCCATGTTGTGGAGACTATATGCAATTGGGCCGAAATCGGGAGTAAGTTAGGTCCAATAAGGCTGCTTATTGATGGGCCTAAAGATTCTGCTGGTGCCCTAGAAAAAGTTGACATGTCGACACCATTGAAGTACATTGCCCCATAATAAGTAGATGCAATGTATTTGTCCAAAATAAAATATTGTCAGAATCCAGCTAACCTGGGCTTAAACGTTTTATTCTATAAATTTGCGATAATAGACCTAAGCAAGTCCTTAAAAGGCTTCATCCTGAATTTGGGATTCCTGGGATGTAAAACAACGGAATAAAATCCCCCACGGGGCTCTCTGGCCACAAACTCCCGAAAGGGGGTTTCGATCCCACCCTAATCCGCGATGCCTTCCTTGGGTAACCAATCCGGGCATGGTACAAGGAAATGAAGGGGTCTTCCCCTCCCAAAAGGGACTAGGGAAGATGTAACAGAGATATGAATATTTCAGTACCAAAATTTTTTGTTGACATAGCATTAATCATTTTGAGCAACTTACTTAATAAAATAATTAATGTGATATTCTGAGGTATTATATTTTATTGATGGTCCAACCGGCGGTTCTAATCTTAGAGAGATGCTGATTCACATCACGACTTTTGAAGATAGACACTGATGGGATATCTTGAATTACTGGTTGGGACAAGTAAATGCAGCCATGAAATGAGTCCCATGTATCAATCCGGCCTCTGGAATTTTTCCGCCATTCCTCCTGGGACACAAGAAAGAACGTGTATTGCTAATCCGAGAAAATATGATGTTGTTCCTAGATTTTCAAGAAAATTCAGTTTCAGCCCATCGATCTTTTAAGGTTCGTTTGATGCAAAACTGTTGAAGTCATGTAATGGGATGATCGAATGATATTTGATGGGAAAAGCAACCGGAGAGAAGTTGGCAAATATTGCAGCTTGTCTCGCTGAGGTTGCAGAAGCTCGGAGATTCGAAGTTCACCACTGATCTTCGCCAAAAGCGTCCTGGAATCACGGAGAGTATCGGCTTTCTTGCAGGTTTTAGACGTTACGGATGTGCAGATATCGGTCCCGGACTCTCGACCATACTAAAAAGTAAAAACTCGATGAACCAGCTGAGTTAGATTGATTGGTTAGCTCCTCACAGACATTCCCATCATCTTCTTCAGGATGACCTCTCGAAGCAGGGGCGGCAATTTCAGGCGGAAGGGTTGTCAATTCTCTCTAGCTTGCGCACATCGCCATGAGCCCGTGCTCATATCCTGCTGCGGTAAAACTTCATGCCATCTGCACTCCGGCTTGGAGTTCGAGGCTTAAGATGGAAATGGTGTTTAGGTTTTGGTTTATTGTGTTGGAATACTAATATGCGAAAACGACGGATCTTACAATTTACGTCAACTTGAAATTACTAGAAAAATAAACGAGAAATAATAAGGATATCAGAAATTTATGTGGTTCGATCCGAGTATCGGTACTTACGTTCACGGGAAGAGCTATCAGTAAATAATTCACTATAATTGGAGAATAAAAGTTTACAATCACTCACATATTCGAGTGTTTTTTCATACTTAAATTTAATCATAAACCCAAAGTGTTTATAAATAAACAACTCATTTACATAAACGCACATAAAATTATTACGCGTCAAACTCAAACAAAAATTATCACGAATTTAAACTTCCTGGGTATAAAAAAAACAAAAAACAAAAATGCGTGCAGCTCCCTTCAGCTTGACGTTGTGCAACTCCTATGTGCAACTCATTTTCTTTCGTAGGGTTTCAGCCGCTTCACGCACGCTAAAGGGGGACTTCGTTTATGTTATTATATGTGTGCCCAAAGGTCAAATATTTGACCTGGGCCCACCAGCTTTTCGGCCCCACATACAGAGACTCCACCCTTTAATTTCCATGGGCTAAAAAAAAACTAGGCGTGAATATTGTGTGTGCGCGCGCCCAAAAGTCAAGATCTTGACTTTTGGGCCCCACCGAGATAACAACCTTCGGCAAGCTTTCGTAGAAAAAAAGAAATTTATATCTTCTTTATATTTCCTTTTTTTTGTAATTCTTTATGAAGTTCGACGAAGTTTCTTCTACTTGGGAAATCTTTATCAATAAAATTCGATTTAACAAATCGTCATCCAAATTTAAATTTGAGACATTAATTTAATAATTCTCCACATTGGCTCGATGTTTTAAACCAAGTTATAGTACTCATCATCCATATGTTTCCAACGCTCATTGACGGGTGCTCACTCTGCCAATAGAGCGAGTTTCGTTAAAAGAACAAATTTAGTCATCATGTCTGCTGGGTTATCTGCTGTAGTAATCTTTTTAACAATAACATCACCCTTAACTAAAATATCTCGGATGAAGTGTTACCTGATGTTGATATGCTTCGTTCACTCGTGATAAATTGGATTATACGCCAAATATATCGTACATTGATTATCAAAATGTATATCCACACTTTTTGTTCTAATTCAAAGTTTGAGAACAAATTTCGTAACCATATCGTCTCTTTCGCTATGAAGGTTAGTGCCACGTGCTCCGCCTCAATTGAAGATAAGGTAATGTGATCCTATAAGGATGCTATCCAACTAACTGCATCATCCGCTAGCGTAAATACGTACCCTGCTAAAGATCTGCGATCATCCAAGTTACCAGCGTGATCTGAATATACAAAACTAATGGTCTTAATGCTATTACTATCCTTCTAGTATACTATACCCACATTTGTTGTCCCCTTCAAATATCTGACGATCCACTTTACAGCTTTCTAATAAGCTATACCAGGATGTTTCATATAGCGACTAATAGCTTGTAAAATATCAAGCCTAGTGCACACCATATCAAACATAATACTACCTATGGTATTAGAATAAGGAACATGAGACATAAGTTCTTCCTTCTCAATTTGCAGTGATAATTTATCTGAAAATGTAAAGTGTTTTGCTAAAAGTTTACTTATAGATTTTGCCGACTGTATATTAAAACGTGCAACGATCTTCTCAATATATTTCTTCTGAAATAGATATAGAACTCCTACAATCATAAGAACTAGTTTACTATTTACCAGACTGTAGATAGTGGTAAAGTTATTTTGGGGAATAAAATAGTTTGTTAGGTTGTGGGGATATGGACAATTTTGATTTGAATGCACGATGGGGGTGGTGCGTACATTTGTGAGGCATGTACCGGAACTCAAGAAGAACTTTATTTCTCTGGAGACACTCAATGACATCGAGTATAAATACAACGTTAAAAGTAGAGTACTGAAAATCTATCGAGGTATTATGACAGTGATGAAATATAGAGTTTATAATTACTCACACGCTCGAGCATTTTTCACACTTAAATTTAACCCAAATTTTAAAATGTTTATAAATAAATAAATCACTAGGACATAAACTCATGGTATAAAATTACCGCATATTGAAAGCTCAAAACAAAAACATGCGCAGCTTTCTTTAGCTTGACGTTGTGCGACTCCTACGTGCAGCTCCTTTTTCTTTCGTACGGTTTCAGACGCTTCACACACGCCAAAGGAGGAATTCGTTTATGTTAATATACGTGTGCTCAAAAGTCAAATATTTGACCTGAGCCCACTAGCTTTTTGGTTCCACATGCAGAGACTCCACCGTTTAATTTCCATGCGCTTGACTTTTGGGCCCCACCGGGATAACAACCTTCAGCAAGCTTCCAATTCGTATCTTCTTTTTATTTCTTATGGAGTCCGACGAAATTTCTTCTACTTGAAAAATCTTTATCAATAAAATTCAGTTTAATAAATAATTTAAATTCGAGATATTAATTTAATACATTGACCCAACCCCAACCCCATCTTCTCCTTCGGCTTCGTCATCCTTCCGACTTTTCCGAATCAAGAAGCCGTGCCTCTGAAGCTACTTCGCTCAAGATATCGCTCGCGGGATCAAGATGGTGGTTTTCTTTCGCTAATCTTCACTATATTCTTAAAACCGGCAACGAGAAAGACTAGAGCATGCCTGTAACCGGTACCACAACCTTTTTCTAACAAAGAAAGAGCAACCTCTGCGTTTTATAAATTATTGTTTGTACGAAAGAATAAGGAGAAAGCGATTGGCTAGCGGAGACGAGAGATCAGAAAAACAAGTAAGTCAAAGCCCCAAGACTTTTTCTTTGTTCATCTTCTTCTCTCTCTCCGGTTTTCAGACTGATGTCTCAGTCATTGCCAGTTCGTTCTTCTCTTCGTCATCGTCGTGGCAGCAGTTCCGTTTCACTGTTCCACCAATCAGGTCACTCTTTCTCTCCCTACGCCTTCTGTTTGTTGAGGGCCTGCAGTAATCATCCTTGCTTTATAACTAGAAGCTTGTTACCTACGTGTTATTGGGCACTTCGTTGTCGAATCTTTGCGGGTTTTGGTGTTTTTTGGTGATGACCTACGAGTATTTCGCCTCTGTGCTCTGCTCTTTTTCTGGACATGCCTGCCTAGTGCCTGCTGGGCTGCATGATCATAACTTTTGTCAACTGCCGTTAATTTCTTTGATGTTGTTTGCAGAACGGTTTACAATATGTGTACTCAGGAGCCTCCTCATGACTACTCCCAGCAACTCTATGACAAGTACAGAGAATCCTTTGAAGAGTACATCAATTCAGAGGTGAGAAATTAGAAAATTGCGTTGCTTGTGCTATTTTTAATTAATTTTCATAATGGGCATATGAGAAATATGCAAGACACAGTGATAACTAGAAGCTGCTGGGGAAATTGAAGTTCTATCTGTTTGTTGTATCGCAAATGGGCATGATGTGTGTTATTGATGTGTGTTAAAAGAATTCCCAGGTGACGTTCCTCAAAATTAATGCTGGTTTTGAAGTGCCAGTGGGCATTTGGTCCAATGATTAAGGTTTTGGGATTGTTAAAGATTCATCATTGTTCACAAGTTTTTGGCCACAAATTTTTTAGTTGTGATGGCAATTCATCTGTTGAGTGAAAAACCGGAACTCGTTCTTGTAGTTGAGGTGGGAAAATCATGCTAAGATGAGATCATCAATTGGACATGATCTGAGAAAGGTGGGGCACTAATGACCAATAACTTTCTAGTTATATGGCATTTATCAGCAAACTTTGAGCTATATGGTGAAGTGCTCAAATTTGATTGCAGCCTCCTTGGGGACATGAGAAACTAATCAGACTTGTTGGAAAATACAATATCCATGAAGAAGCGTGTGCTATTGCACCAAATAATTCCTTGGTGTAAATTTGATATAATTATTGCGACTGATTTATTGATTTTTCTGATGGAAGATAACAAATGCAGTGTACTTATAGAGCCCTTATTGACCTTTTGAAATGCTGTATGCAAGCTTTCTCTTAATCATTGCATCTTTAGTTAGACTATCTTTAAGTACTTGATCAAACTGATGATAGTATTCATGCTATGGACATCCTTCTCTGATGACATAAGGCTTAGAAGTTTCATAATTAACCCTTTGCATGTTGTAACACACAATTTTCACTGTGGACAAAATGTGCTTTGGGTTCTCGAGTATTCTATTTCCATTAACTTCATGGTCTGTCTTTTGTTTAGGTATTGCCTTCATTGAGGGAGAAGCATGATGAGTTTCTGCTGACAGAACTTGTGACAAGGTGGGCAAACCATAAGGTGATGGTTAGGTGGCTAACTCGTTTCTTCTATTTTCTGGACTGGTACTTCATTGCTCGAAGATCATTGCCACCCCTTAATGAAGTTGGCTTGACCAGCTTTCGTGATCTGGTATGTCACCAGTGACCTCTTACGTGTGATGTCCTCTTTCTGTTGATCATTTGCAGAAGAATTCATGGTTCAAATATGTCTGAATTATGCTGACTTGCAGATTAATGATGTCAGATTAATGATGTCGACTTTTTCCATGTGTGTTGACAGTTACCTCATTGCACTTCATTGATGATGTTTTCAGGTATACAGGGAGTTATATGCAGAAGTCAGGGATACTATTATCTCTCTTGTATGATTGTATCCATCCGCTCAGATCCTTGACAGGTTTCTTAATTCTAGAAATCTCATTAGTCATTATGACCGGTTTTAATTTTGATTAGATTGATCAAGAACGCGAGGGAAAGCAAATTGACTGACCTTTACTGAAGAAGGTTTTGGATATATTTGTTGAGATTGGGATGGGGCATATGGATCATTATGAAAGTGACTTTGAAGCATCACTGCTCGAAGATACTGCTGCTTACTATTCTAAGAAGGCTTCAAATTGGATACTAGAAGACTCTTCTCCAGATTACATGCTGAAGGCAATGCTTACACTTTACACCATTAGCCTGAAATGTTACAGTTGATTGTTTTTAATGGTATTAATCCGTTTACTGGCGATCACAGGCTGAAGACTGTCTAAAACGTGAGAGAGACAGGGTTTCTCACTACCTGCATCCAAGTAGTGAACCAAATTTACTTGAGGTTGGTAATTGGTGTAACCTTTGGAATGACAGTTCTGCATGAAGTTGTGGTATATCATTATTATTTAGTCTGTCATCTCTAATTTGCAAGGTTTACTTCCTGATTTCTGCAGAAAGTCCAACACGAATTACTGTCTGTCAATGCAAATCAACTACTTGAAAAAGAGCACTCTGGGTGTTGTGCATTGCTTAGAGATGACAAGGTGCTTGCTTTTGCTTTACTTATTATATTTCCATTTGGTAGTTCTGATTTTTGTAAAGAAAGATGCTTTATTACTGACTCGAATGCTTGCTTTTTAGGTGGAGGATTTGTCGAGAATGTTTGAGCTGTTTTCTAAAATTCCTATGGGCTTGGATCTTGTTGCAAATATATTTAAACAGGTCATTAACTGCAGAATCGTGCTTTATCTGGGAAGTAGATCTTATATGTTTTCTCAAACTTATTTCTGTCTTATGGCGCAGCATGTTACTGCTGAAGGTACAGCCTTAGTCAAACAAGCTGAAGATGCAGCAAGCACCGAGAAAGTATGCACATTTATTTTGTTTCTTGTACTCTTTTTAGCTTTTCAGACTGCTAAAGTGCATGCTTTCATAGGACTTGATGTGGTATAGAATCTTAGTGAGTCACCAAAAATTGTCTAATTTGAAGAATATCTTGTTTCACTTAGCTAAAATGATTTTTGTTAATAGATTATGGACTCCAGTGTCTGAGAAGGCACTCCATCCTTAGTAAAATCATAACAATGAAGTGAGAGAATTGTAGATACTTTGTGGATGCATATCGCAAATGCAGAGATGCATTTGGATGTGTGTTGATAGACATCTTGTTTGGAAGAACAGAAGACACTTTATGATTAACCAATTTGGTTGCTGTCATTAAATTAGTCACGAGAAAGTGAGTTTAAGAGGTGATTAGAGGTCATCTGATGCATGCTTCCATTCCAACTTCTATCATGACTTTGGCACATCCTATATAGAGTTTCCATCTTCCTTAAAGAAGCAGGCATGTTTATCTGGCGCATGTGCCATTTGATTTGACTTCTTTGTCAATTGGGGATGTGAATTTCGAGGGACTGAAACATAAAATAGGAGAATGCATGTGAATAATTGCCATGCCTGAACCTCTGAAGTTGGGATGAGAGACTTGAACTAAGACCAATGAAACTAGCAGTCAAAGCAGCCTGTTGCACCATTGCTTAATAGTGGCTTGGAAATCCCATTTACCTGAATCTCTCTCTGGCCTATGAAAGTAGAATAGAGGTTGCTGCTGAGCAAAGTTCACACTTCCATGGGAGACCGGATTACTGGAAAAATTGTCAGATGTTTACACTGCATAGCTCCATTGTTGAGATTTAATCTGCTTAAAGATCCTGTTGAACGGTCATTTCATTAGTGTGCTGATCTGTGATCATGTTTCTTTTGCAGGCTGAGAAGAAGGATGTGGTTGGTCTGCAAGAACAAGTAATCCTACTTACTATTTTCAAATTTTATTTTGGATAAAGGAGGCTGAATATTGAAAGGAAGCTGATATACGTGCACGTTTTGCAGGTTTTTGTGAGGAAAATAAGTGAATTGCACGATAAGTACCTAGCATATGTCAAGGATTGTTTCCAGAACCACACTCTTTTTCATGAGGTATGCTGGTGGTGTTGGTGGTTTTGCCTCCGGGCATCCCTTGTTTATGCTTAATGTCAAGTTCTCTGCTCTTCTGTAGGCTCTAAAGGAGGCTTTCGAGGCCTTCTGCAATAAGGGAGTCGGTGAAAGCTCAAGTGCAGAACTGCTGGCCGCTTTTTGTCACAGTGATGTTAAATAAGGCCCGCAGTAAGAAGTTGAGTGATGAAGCTATTGAGGAAACGCTTGAGAAGGTAATCGACATCACATTCTACCGCTCCTGATTTCCTCTTCTGTAGTTCTATCTACTCCATATCTTATTTTGTAAATTCCTCTGTTTATATTTCCATTAGACCTGTCACCAGACCTGAGCTGCATCTGAGTCTTCGCAATCCATTTCAGGGCTTAAGACAACTAAAACTCATCATGGAGAGCACCTTCTCTTCGTATTGTCAAAAACCGTTGTTTGCTTTAAAACCCTTGCTTGAATGATCTAAAAAGCGCTCCAAATGAGAATTTTTCTTGTAAATATCATTTGATCAGATTACATTTGGTCATGGCATGTAATTGGAAATTGATCGAAACATTTTCCTTCCACTAATGAATTGATTTATCAAGATATGCGGTACTTCATATTTGGTCGTGTGAGGATTTGAACTTGTGCAATGAGCCAAACCACTTAAAACATACTAATTCCTCATTTGTGAAGCCAACTGTCAGGATTCTTAAAGATCAACAATGCATCTCAAGCAGGAATTTTTTTTTTCTTTCCTCTTGCCCCTCGTTCACAACAAGCTGTGTAATATTGAAAGAGATGATTTTTATGTCCATGTGCATGGTTAAGTGGCCCTTATTAATGACGGGTAGGAACTGTTTGGTGCAACTTTCTCGCTGGCAACTATATCTCAAAAATGGGAGAAAAACTCGTACCTGCTAGTGTCCGTCACGCTAACGCCGTCCTAAACCGTGATATAGCTTGCCAATCCACCTAGGATCTCCACAATTGCGTTTATCTTGCAGGCCCAGCATATACTCTTGCTTTCCTAAGCCCGGAAATAATTCATGGTTGCGACTATGTCTGTGCTTGACCTCATACATGGACCGGCCATAGCCCCAAATGAAATCCATGGCACGCTCGATGTAATAAGGCCCGAAGTAGTGACACCCTTGGAAGTTTGTCGATGTGTCTTGTACGTTGATGAACATGCATTAGTAGCACAAAACTTTGTCCGACAGTATTTGGGCCACCTGCTTGATCGAATTCCAATCTCCACATCGTGTCATTTTGTTATAGGTGTTCCATCAAGAATTCCATCGGGATCAGGTTATTTTTCGAAACTCTAAAAAAAATGGAGCAATTGTTACTATAGAATTGCTCAAACTTGTACTCAACCAATCATAATCATAATTTGAAGCACAAAGGTCGATAGATGCACGGTAGTCCATGCAAAACGAAATACGTGGACTTGTCATAGAAGCATTTAGAGCAGTTTCGTTTTTTTTTACTCATCACGTCTATTTGAGAATTTTCCTTGGTATTTTGAAAATAAAAAACAATAGGTTAAGTTCCAGAAATTTATAACAAAAATGTGATTTTACATGTCAATGTTTATGTCTTTAAAGCTTAATATAGTTTAAATTGAAGATGAATGAAAGTGCATGAATTGCAAAAAATATCAAAAAATTAAAAAGTGAACAATAGAGGTAACCTCAAACGATATGAATGGGAATATTCACTTTACCCCGTGTGATAGATCACAGAGTCGGGGGCACGGCCAGTACTCCACATAAATGGTCCGTGCCTATTTCTATTTTGTCTACGATACGTGTTATGTCACGGGCCTACATGCAATTATGACTAATATTCACTAAGGCTACATCGGTTTCACCTGTGTAGCACGGACACGCGACACGCGACACGCGACACGACACGACACGACACGCGACACGTCATTTCTTAAAAAGTACAGAATTCCGACACGTTCCGACCACGTTATATATTAAATAAATATTTTAATTTTTAATTAATTTGATTCAAGTTCACAAATAAATAAATAAATAAATAAAAACTTATAATAAATTTACACTAATAATATTAATAAATCTATTCATAAAAAAATTTAAAAAATGTATTCATAATTAAAACGTGTGCATACTTAAAAATATATTTTTTTATTCTAACAAAAATTATTTCCCTCAAATCCTCTCTCCTCGTTTCTCTCTCCCCTCTCCCCCTCTTTTCCCACGCCACCCCCCCCAAAAGCCTCCCCTCGATCCCCCCACTCTCTCTCCCCCGCCCTTCCCCCTACGCCCACTTGCTCCCTGCACCCCCCATCAATCGATCCCTGCCTCCTCGATCTCTTTCCCTTCTCTCTCTCTCTCTTTTTCTCTCTCTCTCCCTCCCCTTCCCCCTCTCTTTCTCTCTCTCTCTCCCTTCCCCCCCCCCCCGCCACCTGCTCCCTGCGCCCCCATCAATCGCCCCCATCCCCTCGGTTTCTTCCCCTTCTCTCCTCTCTCCCCCCACGCCACCACCTGCTCCCCTGCGAGAGGCTGCGCTCCCCATCAATCCTCCTCCATCCCCGTTCTTCCCATGCTTTCTCTCCCCCCCTCCCCTCCCCTCCCCCACGCCACCACCTTCTCCCCGCCCCCTCGGTTTCTTCCTCACGATCTTCTCAAACTCTTTCGGTCGCCTCATCGCCGTCGCCTCCGGCCTTCCTCCTCCGCAACAGCTGCAGCCTCGCCCCCGGCCCTCCATCGCAGCGTCGCTTCAGTTTATGCTCTTCCTCTCACCGTCGCGGCCTCACCTCCGCTTCCTCGGCCTCTTACTCGACCTCATCTCTCTACCCACCCATCGTCTTCTTCAACAATCTCTCTCGGACACGCGTGTTGAAGCGTGTCGAGAAAAGTTGACCGCGTGTCGGATTTCTCACGCGTTGACCGTCGGACACGACTCGGAAGGCTCGGCAACGTGTCCGTGCTTCGTAGGGTTTCACACGGAAATTTTTTTTTTTAAATTTTTTTTTTTTGGATTTTGCAGTGTTTAGTTCACAAAAATAAACTAGTTAAAAAAAACATTTTCTAAAATAGATAAAACACATACAAAAGATTTTTCACTTTTTAAAAAGTAGAAAACATTTTCCATCCTATTTTTGTTTACTTCTACACCAAGCACCTTCTTTCACCAAACGCATTTTCTTTCCTTTTTTTAAATTTTTTTTTCCTTTTTTAAAATTTGAGTTTTTATTTCTTTTCCTTCTTTTCGATTGGTCACCAGCCATGGCATTATTGACAACTAGCTGGATAAGCTCAAGCCATGCCACAAGTTAGTGAGGCTCGACCTTGCCAGTCAAGCCACAACAAATCTGCCGAACTAGGTGGAGCTCCAGCCTCACCTAAGGTTGCTAGAAGTTAGCAAGGCTTTGGCAACCTCTAGCGAGACTTGAGTTCACGTGTGATCGATCACCGGCCATCACTGTGGTTGGCAATTGGCCAACGAAGAAGAAAAGAAAAAAATGATTAAAAAATTAGAATTTTTAACTGTAGAAATTTTTTTTTAATTCATTATCAGATTTTAGCCAAACACAAAAAATATTGTCATTTTCCTAAAAATATATTTTTTTAGAAATGTCATATTTTCCGCCAAACAAGCGAAACTTAAATTTGATTGTTTTTTTTTTTCATTCACTACTAGACTTTGCCAAATTGTGCTTTCCAATGAGGCAATAATAGCCTAAATATGAAAGCATGTAGCAAACAAGATGTGGCTTAATTAATATGTGAAGAAGAAATTGTTTAGTCATATGTGGCTTAATGAGATCAACATATCATCTATTTTGGATCTGAAAAATAATGGAATGGTCTCCATGACCTCTTTTGCAAAGCTAAACCAAGCGCACATCATGTGACTTTTTTCATTGGCATTTTCACCTATCCTTTGTCCCAGCCAAAAGTGGCTGAATGAGGTGAATGAGAGAGTTCATTAATGTATTTGAGAAGCTGCCTTCCCACAGAAGCAACCCAACAAGGGGAAAAAGCTCTCAGAAGAAGTGACAATATGTGTAAAAAGAAATGGTTGTAGAAATGAAGTTAGAGCATTTACGTTGAGAGCAAGCCACTTGGGTTTTAGATTCACAATTGCATTTTAGTTGCCAGATTGAAGTGGTAAATTGCAGAAGTGGTAAATTGCAATAACCTGAGAGATTGCTTGTGTTATTTTCATGGGAGATTAGGCTAGTTTTTTTGTCCTTCTTTGTTAATTGAGGGCCATATTTCGAGCACAAACAAATTTCCTGAATCTTAGGTTTGAAGGGCTGAAAACCATTTTGTTTTTTTGTCTTTTTACATTTTGGCCTCGATTTAATGCCATTTTGTTAATTGTCTATAAAATAGTAGCGGTGTGCAAAATGGAGCATCCGAACCAAAAACCACCTAAACTAGCCTATGGGTTCGGTTCTTAGGAGTGTCGGTCCGGTTCTCGATTCCTAAAAGTGGAATTGAGTCTAGACAATCCAATTCTCGGTTCTAAGAGGGAATCGAACCAACTACATACCTTTTTGCAAAAAAATTAATAAAATGTAAAATAAATACTATCTCATTTCAATTTCAAGTAGTGGGAAGAAAAAGTGACCGTTTTTGAGATATGACTTGTGCAATTGATTTGATTGAAGATTCTTAAATCAATCTAAGGTTGAGATTGATATCAATTAGTGATTCAAAATGATTTTATATCTTTGTATTTTCCTTTTTTTTTTTTTGCACAATGCAATACAAATACACGTAAAGAATATATATAAAATCAAAGTGAATACAAAGAAATTCTTCAAGCTCCTTTTCTCTTTCACTTTGTGTTAGACCGGTTCCATTGGACCAAAAATTGATCAGGAATTGATCACCTCTAAAAATGGACACAAATCATTGCAAGATGTTATCCCTATTTACCCAAAAAGAAAGACCTTCCTATACGAGGATGAGATCTTTGGAATTTTATTCTAGTCTCCCATAAGAATCAATCGAGAAAGATAATATTTTCATGAGAAGTCTTCTCACGCATACATTAAACATCAGGGTCATGTATGAAAGGACTTCTATTTAAGTGAGTTACTTTATAGAGAAATGTAACAATCTCTTTTGAGGTTACACGATAATACTAATTCCATATTATAAAATGAGGCATTACATAGACCCCTACCTCTTTGAATATATAATTCCTAAATTTGAAAAGTTCATGACACATCAAGTTATTTTTGTCAAAAGAACAAGGCATATATATATTCCTCATGGGAAAATTGTCCAAAAAATACTAAATCTATAATATGGTAGCTCATTATAAACTTTTTAATTAGGCTATTCATAAAACCTTTTGATGGTTTCAATATAATTCATCCACCCAATTTTAATCAAAATTTGATAACATGGTGGTCCAATCAATGACAGCCATACAAAATGATATCATTTTGTAATTTTATTTGAGTTTTCTAAAATTTTTCTTTTTTTTTCCTATTCTACTATTCATCTCCTCCCCCACGTCATTAGCTTGCAGTTACTTTAGCAAACTGTTGTCTTCTCCAGCCCATCCGATTCCGCCTCCATGCCCCCATCTCATTTGAAGAGCTTGGATGATGTAAATTTCATCAGACATGAAAATACGATCTCTTTTCTTTTTGAAGTTTTTCAAAAAATCAGAGTATGAATTTGTCGACACTCGATTTTTAGCCCAAGATCCTTTACCTTCGTTTGATACAAAAGTTGCCGTTGAAGCCATGTAATGTGATGATTGCATGCTGAATTTGCTAAAAGAAGCATGAGTACTTCGACCAAGCAGTGTATCATTAGATTCGACCGAATATTTTCTGACGAGATTTTTATATCAAAGACAAACACATCGACCAAGAAATCCTCAATCGAGAACTCGGTCATGAAGAAAGAAGCTCGACCTACTTCTCCAAAGTTAACTGCTTCCTCGACCAAGAAAGTTCAAGAGTCGATAATTAGAGATGTCCCGAGTACTTGCTTGTTTTGTATAGTATATATATTTTTTTTTGTAATTCAGAAAACCCCGTAAGTCGATAATCGACGAGCAAACCCGGAGAGTGACTATGAGACTCACCATCACAGTATTCCAATAAGAATTCCTAATGATGCTTCTGGGATTCGAACTTTTCCTTTTTGTGAGGGGGAGAGAGTTCGAATCAGTTGCGTCGCTGAGGGCGGTGGTCTTGTTTTGTATAGTTATTACTACCGTAAAATCTTGTAATCTAACAATCGCTCGTGGTGACACAGCTGGTTTCGAGCTCTCCATCTTCATGAGAGGGAGGAGTTCGAGGTGTCTCATTTGTGCGACTCACCCGCGGCGTCTGTGGTGGTGGCTCAGTCTGCCGCCATCGGCTACCGGCTGTATGGTGGTTTTCGGATCAAAAAAAAAAAAAAAAATCTTGTAATCTACGTGTTTATTCATATGTGTTTTGGAATGGCAGCACCTAAAGGCCGTTGTGGTTGCGAAGGCGCTGCAGTTGTCAGGAATTTGTCAGATGCCTTATGAAAGTGCGACCCAGCAGGTACGCCTTCAACTGGTGTTCTGTGGTGGGGACAGGGCCCGTCTATCTCGGAAGGGCGTACAGGCAGCATTCAAGAGTTGTGTTTTACAAGACAGATCTCCCATACGTTGTGGTGCTAGAGGGATGGGATTCCTGGAGATAGGCTGGTCAAGAGTACGGAAGTTCATCAATAAACATTGATGTGACTCTAATAAGAGCTATGATGATTCAATTAATTTAGTAAAACGACAATTAATTGATTTATTTTCTTCAAAATGGATGAACACGGGGACAATAACCTATGCAGAAAATCAGTGCACTGGGCCTGGGGCTGACTTGTCCAAGCGAGTCAAGTGGCAGAAGACTTATCAATCGAGGAGTTATATAGATTGACCGATGTCAACACGTTCATAAATCAAGATGGCCGGTTGGAGAAGCAACCCTTTTAGTCTCATGCAGAAACTATACATCTCTCATTTTGTTTTTCTTATAATATGATTTACTTTTTGGGGAATTTCCTAGAGAGGAAATTGATCCACAAGAAAAGTTCAAAAGTGGTATGCATTGGAAATTTATAAACTTTGGAATATGAATATGATACCAAAAATTTGTTACTACCCTATTCAGAAACTGAATTTCAATTCATGTGCTTAGTACATGTTAGCTAGGACCATACCCACTCATTTTTAAAATGTAATTAATTGGATTTTTTTTTTTTACATGACATTGGCGGAGTAGTCCATGGGAGTAAAATGGCCATTAATTTTGTAAACAATAGACAATTAGCAGGTATGATCCGAACGCAACAAAGTCCATGATCTATGATTGGACAAATCCACGTATTTGAAATTTGCTTCCCCAATAATTGTGAGTGTAGATATCTTCTCTTTTTCAGAAAAAAAGAAGCTAATCATTGAATTTGGTTGGTGTATGTATAATCCTGATGATAACATGTAAATGGGTCTACATGTTGACTTCATTGTTATCTACTTTCTGGAAGAGAAGTTTACAAGGAGAGTTGACTTGTGAATTCAACTATGATACTGGTTTCCACCCGCAAATAGAATGGAGAATCAGAGAGAATAACTTAAAGACTTTGGAGGACATGTTGGGATCCTAGTTTATTGACTTTGGTGGTTCTCGGACGATCATTTATATTTAGCAGATTATCTGTATAAAAATAGCTATGATTCTAGCATGACTCATTTTGAAGTTTTATATGGCAAAAAAATGTAGAATTTCTATTTGTTGGGATGATGTTAGTGAGAATGGACTAACTGTTCTAGAGTTTATTCAACAATCTGAAAAGAAAGTCAAGTTAATTTGAGAGATGTGGACCAAAAAACGCACGTAGTGGAATTTGGTGCAAAGATCACATATTCTTGAAAATGTACCAATCAAGGTTGGAAACCACGATCTTTGACAGACAATAGTATACTCTTGTTGTCTAAATTTGGTTAGAAAAGATTGCTCTCTTGCCACTGTTCAAAGAGAGCGGCTAGCATGATTGTCCACTACAAAATGACGATGTAACGGGGAAAGGCCAGTCACAAATTTTTTTTTTTTTTTGAGAAAATCGATAAACTTCTTCAACCAGTTTTAATTTTTGACTCCATGCTCCCCCCCCCCCCCTTTTTTTTTCCGACTTCTTTATTTCTTTATTGCAAGCTCAAATTTAGAGACAAGAAGAGGGTCATAGAATCAATTTTCTTCAATATGAAGAAAGGAAGAAAAAGTTAAATACAAATATATGATTACAAGTAGAAAAATACGATCACTTAAATTGAAATTGTTAATGTCATTATAAGTATCTATAAAATTTAAAAGATGAAAAAATGCTTAAAAAGTTAACTTTGCAATTAATTATGAAATTAGTATGCAATAATATGGCTCATCATTCATTTTGCTCAAATCAAATTGCTATAGAAGGACTCTCCGACAGCCTAAACTTAAGATTAGTGATATTGATTGCACGTAAAACAAATGAAGTGAAATAAATCAAATTAAGAATAACGAATTGGTAGAGAAATTCTTTTCCCTTGTTGATCCAAATGTTGTAGATGAAAATGTGAAGGGCCTTAACACATTACAAAATAAATTTAGGATCACATGAGTCAAAGTCAAAGTTAAAAAAGCAATTTTCAATTGATTTTTATACAAATTTAATCTAATATAGCTCCAACATTTGGTTTCATTGAGAAGATTCACAAGACCGTGAGACACTTGACCCCGTATCATTTCATACGAATACAAAGTCCATTTATAGTAAGGTATATTATTTGAAAACAGAATAATAATAATAAGTACCCACATTGATTGAAAACCCTCTGATTCTTTCTTGATTGCAAATCAAATTTTGGGAATAGTTACAACGAATCATCTTATCTAAATTACCGGTTGAGTGAAAATCAATGAAGTTCCTTGTACTATAGTCTTGGCAGAATATATTTGCTAATTCAACTGGTAGATGCTAAGAGATATATTTCCAAAAAATTCTACATAATTATTAGATAATAATTTGGAAACACCATATTATGTGATCCAAATTCACTTGAGAGCCAACACGTGTCAAATGATTAGGGATTGTTTTCTTCTACAAGAAAGTTTAGATGCATTAATTTAGCAAACTACTATCAAGTTGAAAACAAATATATGAGAAGATTAGGCCGTGTTAACTAGATTTATTAGTGAAAAGGTTCTTAAGCTTTAAAGTCTACTGTTTAATACAAACAATAATAACAATGTATCCATAATGCAAAAAAGATAAATCTACCTCTCTGTGGATGCCTTTTGTTGGGGCTTCTATTTTGGATTCTTGAATCGATTTTCATTACAGAAGTATCCATCTAAACAAGATTAGAAAAAATTAATGATTAAATGTCTAAAATTTATAGATGCAAACTAAAATTCGATGATGATGAATACCTCTTACTTTTTTACAATAAAAGAATTAGAGATTAGGACCCTTTCCCTACAATTTTGACTTATTCAATCACAAAATCCTAAAATAATCGAAAGTTCAAAGTACACAAGATAATTACATTCCTTTTTTTTTTTTTTTTTTTTTTTTTTTTTTTTTTTTCTTTTTTTAAGTTAATAAGTTTTTCTATTTGGAAATAATATCCACGTAATCTTTTCTTTGTACCATTTTAAAAGTTGCATATGAGTGCTTCATACATTCCTTATTGTTTGAAGATTATCACTTTGATTTGTTTCTTTAAATAAGACAAGAAAATCATTTTCTTCTTATGGCTTTTTCCTATGGAAAATGCATTTTTATATAATAAAAATAGGAAACTTGCTAAGTGAGTCTGCAATTTTGAAGATGGAAAATACATGGCTGAGGTTTGACCGTCCGCTTTCCGATCTGACTGCAAGGTTATGCAATCACTTTCCTTAAGCATTTGCTTTACAACTGACCGAAAAAAAATAATCAGAAATGAGCATATTAAGACTCAAAAAACAGTATAATATCCCGTCATTTATGCATATCACAGATTTTGTGAGTAATGTATGTTGCTTGCCTAAGTTTCAATATAAAGCTACGCATGCATAGCTTCAATTTGTTTGAAGTTCCTTTGTTCTTTGAGTCATTTCTTTACCTCAAAATGCAGTATTCATTCCTAACTACTCTTTTACTGGCATTGCTGAGCTTGTCAAAGGTTAGCTTTAGCCAAGACTGTAGCTATAAAAATCAAGATTCGGCGACCATTGTCGTCGATCAATCGGGCCAGGGACAGTTCACCACGGTGCAACAAGCCATCGACTCTGTGCCGGCAGAGAACAGCATCTGGACTCGCATCATGATCAAGCCTGGCATTTATAAGTAGGTTAAAAAAAGATGTGATATTTCATGTGATTAAGCTAGCTTTGAAAAGAAAATGTAGTGTTGATTGTTTTCTACAGAGAAAAGGTTGCGGTGCCTGGAGACAAGCCATGCATAGTCCTCGAAGGGAACTCGGCAAGTGACACGATAATTGAGTGGGGCGATGGGGGTCTGGTTAACGAAAGCGCTACCTTTACGCTTTATGCAGAAAATTTTAAAGCCAAAAATATTGGATTCAAGGTAAGAGTTGACCTTCATTAGTATTTTCTACATTTCATTTTTGAAAAATAGCTAATCTCATGCATTTCTCCATCCTTTTGTATGGACTTCAGTACGTCTATCCACCTCATGTTCTTAATGTTATGATTGAGTACAAATTCGATTGATTATGCATAACATGTATTCTGTTTATTTCAAATTCTGAGAAATAGTTGACCCAGATAGAATTTTTGGCAGAACACCTACAATGAAATGACACGACGTGGAGATTGGAGTTCGATCAAGCCAGCCCCGGCTTTCCAAATATCGTCGGACAGTCTCATTCTACCAATGCGCGTTCATTAGTGTGCAAGACACGCTGACGGACTTTCGAGGGCGTCACTACTTCCGGTCTTGTTACATCGAGGGAGCGACGGATTTCATCTGGGGCGATGGCCGATCCATCTATCAGGTCAAACACAAACATAATATATGCAAAACCTGTCTTTCCTTTACAAAAAAATGGTCACGGCAGTAATCTATCTTCTGACTTAGGAAGGGATGATTATGTGCAGAATTGCAAGATAAATGCAACCACGGATATTCTAGGTGGATCCACAGGTTTTATCACGGCTCAGGGCCGCAATAGCGCGACGGACACTGGTGGTTACGTCTTCACATGGTGTTCCGTAGTGGGGACGGGGCCTGTTTACCTTGGAAGGGCATACAGGCCGCACTCAAGAGTTGTGTTTTCCAATACAGAACTCTCAAACGTTGTGGTGCCAAAGGGATGGGACTCGTGGAGATATGCCGGTCGAGAGTAAGGAAGTTTATCAGTAAACGTTGATGTGATTCTATTAAGAGCAATGATGATGATATCAATTGATTCAAATGTCATTTGATTACCATATTTTCTTCAAAATTGATGAACAGGGGGACAACAACCTACGCAGAAAACCAATGCTTCGGGCCAGGGGCTGACATGTCCGGGCGAGTCGAGTGGGAAAAGACTCTATCAAGCGGGGAGTTACGTAGTTTGACCGATGTCAACACATTCATAAATCAAGATGGTTGGCTGGAGAAGCAACCCTTCTAGTCTCTACATAGAAACCATTCATCTCACATTTTATTTGTTTATGATCTGATTAGCTTATTTGGGCGTTTCTAGATGACAAAATCGATCCACATGAAAATGTTCCGAAGGTGTGTATATGTTGGAAATTCATAGACTTTGGCATTTCATATGATACCAAAAGTTGTTACTTCCTTTATGGGAAAGTAATCGTGTACAGCTTGCCTTATGCTTTCACTGTCCAATTCGGAAATCGCATTTCGTTTGAAGTAGTTAGTATGGGTTAATACGGACCATACTTGTCATTGCTAAAATTAACTGATACATTTTCTTTTTCCATAACATGAGTGGAGTAGGTTCAAGGGTGCAAAATGGCCATTTCAAAATCTGTTGTGGATGTCCAAGGACTATAAATGCCAGCTCGAAACATTTCAAGATTATTTTTGTCGCTACTTCTTTTAAATCTAATAACTTGAGAAAAATAATATTTATATTATCGGATTAAGGCTTGGGTTCTTAGGCCCTAGAAACAAAATTCAAGACATACATAATAGGTTTCCTTAAATTAATACGCTGTGATTTGCTGCAGATGCTCTTCTAATTGAAGACGGGCAATGCTTATGGCAAGGAAAAGCATTCACACTATATCTTTAGACATTTAGTCTATTTAGGCATATCCCTTAATTCACTAACCTAGTTATTGAAAGACAATTTCTCTTTTATCCCTATATTTTATTGTATGCATCTTGGTAACATCCATTTTCGCGATCACATATATATTTCTTGTCATTGTGATGATTATGATTTGAAAGACCAACATATTTCTTATAATTCTCTATGTCCTTGCCCTTAGGCTTGCAAACAACGAGCTTGATGGTGGGGAGATAGAGAATTTTGAGGAGTATGTTGATTTTCCAAATCACGACCATCATGATGATGATGACCGTGGACGTAATTGCGAAAATGGGTGGAGACTTTTGGATAAAAGCGCATTTTCTTTCAATAATCCCAATTTAAGCCGCTTAATGAATCAGGGCATTCACATATATAGACTAATGTGTGAGTATAGTGTAAATGATTTTGCTTATCATAAGCACTGGCTCTTCCTGAAGGGAAGGCTGACACCTACATAGGCCAACACGAGGAGGGTGTTGACCTCGAGTATATGCAAATCTGACCCTCATTCCCCCACGAAATTTGAGTTAGGAAAGCCCCGTATATTATTCCGAAAATGACAAAATAATCACAGCGATACTAATATGTGCATTGATTGTGTAAAGCTAGCTTGTAGAGGAATAGGCCAATATGCAGATGAGGTCCTAACAAGAACACCTGCAAGCTGGAAGTGCTCTCCCTCGGGCGAGCAAGGTATTGGACGTCCAAGATGGAGGTATCCAAAACAAGGGAGCAAAGAGTAATATACAAAATCTTGAGTATCGGTGGCACATCTACAGACGATAACCCATCGAAATTACTGGTGGTTTGGAACTGAAATTTTTCATGCTCTTCAACAATATAATGGCTTTTGCACTGCAATTGAAATACCAACAATGGATCTAGTTTCGTTAGGCGAGTTTTGGTGTAACTTTTGGGCTTTGCCTCTTTCAATAGCAAAAAAGAAATACCATCACCCTCGCCTTTGCGTATGGAAATCAAAGCTCATTCATCTACATTACAAATAAGATTGAGATCTACACGTACATACAAATATACATACAGACACATATAAACGGCCAAAAGTAGAACTCAGACCCTTACTATAATGTTTTTTACCACCTATTCCGCAGGAAAACCGGGTCACTGTAGCCGATTATACAAATCAGCCATGGACTGGACATAACAGGGTCACATCGACTGCACCGTGGATAAACCGCTCTAGTTTTTTTCCGAAGGGAGATCGAACTTGAGTTTGGAGTTGGGAGTCGGATTAGCTAGAACTGATAAGTGCTCTAACCGGTGCAGATCTCAGTCAGTGGGAGATTCGCGCCCTTATCGCCGACGCCCAGGCCCTGTCGAAGAATTTCTCAAATTTAATGCTAGTCCACTGCAGTAGAGAGCATAATGAAGCGGCGAATTGAGTTGTCAAGGCCCAACAAAATAAGGGCTCACCTTCGAATTGGGTCTTCTATCCCTTTTTGTCCTTTCGGATTTAGTTTGCTCAGAAGCACAACCTATGTACTCTGGAATTTTTTCTAAATGAATGAGACGGGGGTATTTCCGACCCCCCAAAAGAGGAAAATAAACAGCGCCAGACATTGGCGGGCCAGGCGCATCCAAAATTATTCTTCCAATTCTCATCTTATCAGAAAATCAACTCGCAAAAGTTCACGTGCACGAACTCGCACAGACGAATCCCGGCGAAAACTGCAGCGAATTGAGCACGCGGAGAGTCAGCCGCGCTGTAAATATGAACTCGCGCTTGTGGTCGGAGCAACATTGTTAGCTAGGTAGATAAAGCCAAAGAGAACGAAGCAGTACCTCCAAAAGGAATGGAGCGGCAAGAGAAGGCCAGGGTTGTTTCCCGCTGTTCAACCGAAGGCCTTTTGAGGATGCTCTTGATCCGGTGATTTCGCTGTCACTTCCACAAAAATCTACAAAGCAACGGTTGCACTAGACAGAGAAAGGGAGGGTTGCCATTCTTCTTGCAAAGCAGGGATTGTGTGGACCGTTGAACCCGCATCGTGACGTAGCACACATGGGCCGAAATAAAGGACGATGCGGAATGGTCAAAGCTGAGGTCTTACTACGAGTCGTTTTTCTCTGCTTGGAGATGTAGCTGGGTCAATGGGTGTTCAGTGCTAGTTATCATGGTTGTGATTCCTTCTTCGTTTTGCTTTATATTTCTTGGCAAATTACCAATCGGAGTGGGTGCCCATTTTATATCTTTTGGTGGGCAAATTGGTGAACTTGGGTGGACCATTGGGGGGGGGGGCATGGTGCGCAGGTGGGGGTGGGTGTGGATGTGGATGTGGCTTGATGAGGTGGGTCAACGTGAAGTTGAACTTGGACCCAATTTGGCGTCAACAATGTTCTTTTTCTCTGCTCCGTCTGGTCTTGACAATGAGCCAAGGCCCATGTGTCGAGCCGGTGACTGGACTGCGGGCGATCTTGGAGGTTCGGGTGGTTGGAATGGGGTTGGTGCGGGGATCGGTGGCGGCAGGCGTTGCAGCGAGTTTGTGCGTGTCCAGCACGTCCTGCGCGAAAAACATATGAGATGAGGGTTTTCGTTGATCGATTCCTGATGAGGTTATACACTTTGATGGCCGTGGGGAGAGGTTCGGTAATGTCCATCTGGATGTAATGCGAGCGTACCGTCCACGTTCTACCGAGAGTGATAGTGTCGAGTTTGATTAGCTGGCCTGACAGATTTCCCATTACTTTCGAGGATGTCCAGAATGTAGTAATCTATGGGAAGGTTAGGAAGGTGAACCGATATCGAAATGTGTGTAATTTCGACGGCGGACGGCTTGGAGTTTGGTTCCCATCTAGGGTTTGTTCAAGCTTGGGAAAGGGAGGAGCGAGGGTGAGCTGCCATCTTGCCTTCTGTGATGCGATCGATTGCGTTTATGCACTAGTTTCCTTCTTGGTGCTAGCTGCATCTTCTGTCCAAGGGCTACGGGAACTTGGTCTTAGGACGAAGCTTTTGTTTACTCATCTCTGACGCTGAAAGGAACAAAGACTACGGGCTTTATTTTTGTATGCTTGTGGCCACGACAAGAGGACCAAAAAATTTTTTTGTTTTTCATGTTTCCTCCGCCACTAACTTTGATCTCATATTAAGATTTGATGAATGATATATTAAAATGTGTGTATGAGAGAGATCATTCTTTGATTTTTTTTTTAAAGAAAAAAATCAAAGAGCACGAGCACGGACGGCTAGTCATATGAAAATATATAGAATACCCTAAAAGCCCCGTTAGCCAATTAAGTTCAGGTCATTTGCTTGTGCATATATACTTGACAGAAATTATTTTGGAGGCGATAGACTGTCGAAACTCGCCCTGAAGGAGAGGGAACGGAATGGGTAGATTCTTGCCAAACTGTCCAAAAATCGGGCCAACCCAGCTTGGACCCGAACGCTGAAGATTTCTAGGGGTCAGCTCAGGTCGAGTGAATTTTGTTCGACCCGATTTGATCCGATGTGTGAAGGATTTTTTTGTTTTTGCACCTAAATCATAATTTAAAACTTTGAAATAGTCAAAATGACAGAAATAACGAGTCTCGTTAGCTAAGATACGTATAGTATGCTGAAGAAAGATATTCTATGTATTTTTCTACGTTGGAAGGATATATAAAAATAATTTGAATAATTAACACCAAATATACGAGGAATCATAGTAAATTTGCTTGCTAAGTGATGAGTCAGATTTTGGCATTACTTAGCATCCTAATTTACAAGATAGTGGAGACTTTATTTCATAAGTGTGTCAATCATTTTTCTCTTTTTTGGTTGAAAAATATAATATTTTGTACAAATTTTTCTTTCGATGATATATTCTTTAACGAGATAAAAAAAATTATTATAATTTTAAGATATTCCTTTTTTTAAATATTGCTAATTTATTTAATTATAGAGATCGTTGAAGTCAAATTTCTCAATCCTTATTATGCGTTGTGCAAACTAATTAGGCAGTTATTTGGAAGTAGTCGTGGATTTGCGATCTTTTAAAATGAATTTAATAGGTGATTTATTTTATGTAGAATTTGCAAGATCTATATACAAGTGATTCTGTTTACATGCACTATGTGAAATTTGAATATGTGACTTCTGGTATTTTACTAGAAATCCTCACCGACTACGCTAATTCCGGAGCCATACTCTGAATCTAGACCGTATTCTTAATCACTTCACTTAATGCAAGATCTCGTGAGATACTGTCATTCGTTCCATCGTGCAGCAGGAGCCAATCTTCCTAGAGTCTAGACGAATCTCCATTTATTGAGCCAAATTAGAAATCCAATGGTAGGACCTCACGCTTCTCGACGATTGAGATCTGATCGTTTTTATCATTACGACACATCGTAAAACCAATTACTCCGAACTCTACACGAGTTTTTGTCGCGTGATTCCTTGTCTACTTTGACTCTACAATCAAGTAAGTGCCGGAGTCAAATTCGTATCAAATCAAAGGAGGAGGACAAGTCGTTCACGGGTCATGGAGGATTCATCAAGGTTTTGACAAGTGGAAGGACAAGGGCATGGGGGATAAAACAAAGAGGAAAAGTTGACTTCGAGTCAATAATTTTGTGGTCTTCTCAAAAGTTCCACAAACTTCGGTCAAAAACTTACTGAAAAATAACCATATTATTTCATGCCCAAATTGAGTGATGGATACCCAAAGTGCCAAAACTCGGCATGAGTAGATACTTCAGTACCAAAAATTCCAAAGTGTACATCTATGTGCCAAACTTGGAGAAGAAATGAATACTTAAATGCCAATAGTGAAAATTTTTGGTTAAATTGCTGACATGACCTTTTCCGATGAGATTTTTTACTGACGTGGCAATTCTTAAAAAAAAAAAAAAAAAAAAAAAAAAAAAATGTGTGGATGCTGATGTAGTTAGCTTGTCCCAAAAGAACATCATTTTGCCCCCAAATTTAATGTTTAATATAAATATTAATTAAATTAAATTTAACAAAGGGGAGCAAATCAACGAGGGCCTCTATAGCCCTCGTTGTCACTGCCCCACCATTGTCGAAAATGACTGGTTACAATGGGGCGAGGGTTGGCTTGGATCGTCAAACCCCAGTCAATGGCCAGCGACCTAAGCCGATTGCTGGTGAGGGCTAAGGAGGCTCTCACTGAATGCTATCTCTTTTTTTTTTTTTTTTCAATAATTAATTTAGTTAATATTTATATTAAGAATCAAATTTGGGAATAAGACGACAATGTTTTGCACATTAATTGTTGAGTAGACAACTCTGGCGAGCCATGTAGACCACATTTATTTTTAAAATAATGTCACATTGGATTTTCAGCTACCTTCGCTGAAGTTGGCATTTAAGTATACCTTTTGAAAGTTTTTACACTTAGATGTTCATCCGTGTCAAGTTTTGATATTCGTGGTGTGTTTTTGCTTGGAAAAATTTGACCTAAGTTGGACAGGTCTAAAGTCGGAATCTACACGAAGACAAATGAATCCAAGCGGGAAGCAGAATTTTGGGAAAATTAGCAGAAGAGAATCTCCCGTGCATGAGCGCATGATTCCACCCCACCTCTTCTTCCCATACCTTTCATTTTGTTCTATTCTATGTTGCTTTATTTTTGGCCATGTATCTTAATATTAGCAATATAACCGTCCAAAAATATATACTGATTCGTGGACTGTTGAGATTGATGATAGTAATGTTAAGAGAAGTTTTCCGGTACTAATTCAAAAAAAATGTGAATAAATGCCCGATCAATTAAGATTTTACAATTTTTTTTTATCTTGCCTCCGATATAACTTTTTATGCCCACCACTTACATCGACTATTAAAATCTAGAAGGTATGCGTGTGTCATTCACAGTTAAAAGTAGGTTCGAGGAAGAAAATGAACAAATATAGATTTGTGGAATATCCTCTTGTTCATTTAGTGAAAATAATTTCACTAGTCGTGAACTTTTTTTAATTTAGGAATTGAATTATCAAAAAGATGGTGGTCTGCGTAATGCCTCACTTTATTATATGGAATAAGTATTTTCATGTAACCTCAATAAAGTTTGTGACATGAGTCTATGAGATTACACACTTAAATAAAAGTTCGTTTAGACATAATAAACCCGATAAGTAATGTTTGCTAGAGAAGACTTCTTGTGAAAATATTACCCTTTGCGGTTGATACTTATGGGAGACTAGAATATAATTTCTAAGTTCTCATTCTTATATAGGAAGGCCTTTGTATTTTTTTTTTTTTAACAACAAAATTGGTATTTTGGAACGAGATCTTCCAATAATTGATGTCTATGGTGTTAAGTCCGGGCCATAATGGGAAAAATTAAAACAAAATGGCAATGAGAATGCAATAGAGAATTTAAAAATCAAAGTAGCTTGCATTAAATATGGAGGCTATACGTTCAATTATTGAACTCTTTCTATTTACATATTGTCACTTTTTCTTGGAGCCCTTTTCCCCGTTGCTGGGGAACGAAGCTTCCTAAGTACATTACTAAAGTCTTATTCAGCCATTTTTGTCCAGGACAAAAAGACAAACGAAAATGCCCCACATATGACCAAAAGGTCATTGAGACTCGCATATCCATTTGTTCAACTTAATTAATCTTTTTTTCTTTTCTTTTTTCATTTTGATATAACTCCTGGCACTATTGCTAATGTAATTAGGTGGTGGCCCAATATGTGTTGAAATTTCAGATTTTAATAATAATTAAGCGGGAAACAGACAAAAGAAAAATCAAAAGGGTCAATTGATTGATGAGTCCACTGAGGAGAATCTTGCGGAATCTTTTCTGCTTGATGAATATACTTTTTTCTTTGCTTTGTAGTCCTAATTATGTGCCCAATGAAATCCCTTCTCTGTTCTCCCCACAGGAACATCCACGAATGGGATTGCTCCGTACATTCTCGTGGAAGTGGAGTCGCTTATTTTTATTTGGCAAGGTCTAATCATTATTTATTAATTAATTCATAAATGGAGTAACTGTGATTATCTAATTAAATAGGTGCTTGATGAGTTTGATAGAAAGCAGTTGATATGGCGGTCTCCAGCATTGTGGGTCAGGTTAATTTCAAAGTAATTAAAGCATCATTTGGCAGGTTCTCTTTTACATATTCTCCTAATTTTATTAACTGATATGGAAAGCAGTTGATATGGCGGTCTCCAACATTGTGGGTCAGGTTAATTTCAAAGTAATTAAAGCATCATTTGGCAGGTTTTCTTTTACATATTCTCCTAATTTTATTAACTCACTATAGTAAAGACAAGTTGTCTGGTTAAAGGTAGTGTAACGTAATGCCTATATTTGATTTAGTTCCCGGGAGTTTTCTTTTAAATAATTTCAAATTTTGGGTTTTTCCTTAATTCAGAACCTGTCATCCAGTCGAAGAGAAAATAATCATGTTGTCAATTTTCTTTTTATTGAAAGAAAATTGTATTCATTACCTAAAAGGATACATGAGAAGTACATGGATTTTATAATAAAGCAAATTGAAACAGAACAAAGTCCAAAATACTGCGAAGCAAAGCAAAGTCCAGAAATTAAGGAGGATCAACATAGCACTAGTAGAGTTTAACACACAATAGATTTGTCAAGCAAAATAATTAGCAACTAATTAGTGGATCTTATATATTCACCAATGATGTGCACAATGTCAAAAATTTCTTCTTCAGTAACTATGGTGTTGCTTTTTGGCGTGTACGCTTAGATTCGACTTCCTCTACACTATCGTTGTACGGAAACAACCCAAACATGTTGAATAGACACAAATCTAACATTTGTAAGAGCAAATCTTCATAATTTAACAACATGCTACCATCGAAATTAAAGGCAGAGGATCAGTACATGAAATGAGCAAAGAGATATCAAATCCCTAAAATGATATTTATTAAATCATCATATCTAGAATCAGATTAGGAGGATTTAAACACTTAGATTTAGAATAAGGAAAAATAAGAAAACACAAACAAAATCAACAAGAAAGGGAGGATAGAGTGAGACTATAGAAAGAAAAGAGGGGGAGAGAAAAAGACCTCACGCCTACTTCAAAAATATCACATAATTTCATTCTTCCCCGAGCTTGAAGCAGCCTGAGAGAGTAGTTCCAGGGAAACGGAAAAGTTAGTCTTTCTCAGTTGAATTCCATAGTGTAGAAAGAATCAACGACATGACTACTTTAGCCACTTTACTAAAATGATTGGCTTTAGGTGATGCTGTTCATGTAGCAGAGTGGATCCAACTAAAGTAAAGGGGGCTGCTCCTTTCTGATCCAAAAAAATGAATTCCTGGTTACTTGCTTCTCACTGGAATGGGTGAACCACCTTTCTCGGGCACAATTTGACAACGGCCATCCCATACCAATTAATTTCTAATGGCAAATGATGCCTGAACTAACTCTATGATGAGATCATTTGTTAGGCAACTTTCACGAATCCAACCCTAAACCCCCTCCTAATACATTGGATTCTATCGAGGTGGTATTGGGTGACGCAAATCAAGAATAATAATAGAATAGACAGTTGGCTAATAAGAATTTACTTCATTAGGTACCGCGTGACGCATAATTTTCTAAAAAAATTCAAGTGGTCTTGGTCTATTAATAATTCATATTATCAGAAAGAATCAATTGTGTTTCCTAAATCTTTCAGAACCGCGTCATTTTGTGAGATTCGAATTGGTCCTGACAAAATTAATGGCTCTTTTAGAAAGTTTTATGAGTTTGTGAAATTTGACTGACTGAGTCCCTTGGAAAAAAGATATTATTCAAGAAATTCTCGAGCTTTTTTTTTCCCCTTGTGTGTGATTAGTGCTCTTAATCTTCGTAATTATTGGAGCTTCTCTAGTCTCAGCTCATTGGTGGACACAATAGATAAAAGTCGGGGGCGGTAGACTTGCACTAAAAACTCCATCAAATCACACTGCCCTCTTTTGGGAGCCAAATGGTAATTTAAACCTTTATTTAATTGTAATTAATTCATTTGGTGGTTATAGTATTACCGTCTAGGGCTGTGTCTACATCATCACGAGAGTGGACCCAGTCCAAAACACATACACACAATTTGTCACTGATGCTGACTTGGTTCGGCATCATCACATGCCACGTCGAACAAAAAAGACACAAGAAAGCACAACCATCATATGACTGTTTCTATTTAAACTAAGATATATGTATAATGTCTATGTTTATATACAAGGTAAAACCTTTGACCCCAAAACGGCAAGTCTAACTCCAACAGGATCCTTTGTGTACTTTCTTTGTATCCACAGAAAGATGGATGAGAGCAATAACAACTCTGGGGTGGCTGATAATGCCCCGGGCGACGATGGGCAGTTCAAGGAGCAAGACCGGCTGCTTCCGATAGCGAATGTTGGGCGGATCATGAAGCAGAACTTGCCGCCGAATGCCAAGATCTCCAAGGAGGCCAAGGAGACGATGCAGGAGTGCGTGTCGGAGTTCATCAGCTTCGTCACAAGCGAGGCATCTGATAAGTGCCGGAAGGAGAGGAGGAAGACCGTGAATGGAGACGACATCTGCTGGGCGATGCAAGCCCTAGGCTTCGACGACTATGCGAGTGCTTTGAGGAGGTACCTGCATAGATATAGGGAAATAGAAGGGGAAAGAGTGAATCAAGAGAAGGCTGCAAGCGGCGGTAGTGAAGGATTAGCAACAGATCATTATCGCTGGCACGAGCAATCCTCGCATGCGATTATTGGTCATCAGGATCATAGCAATAGTCGAGCGGAAGAAGCTTCAACCTCGCTCTTGAGTTTCGACGCATCAGATCAGAGGAGGAAGAGTGGTTCTTCTTCAAGGCCCTATTGAAGCTGCTCTTGATTAGTTCCTTCTAATTTTAACCAGATTGCGACTATTTGAATTGATGAACAAGGTTACTGATTAATTTTTTCAATTTCTTTTTGTTTGGTGTTGTGTCTTGTGTCTTGTTTTGGATTCAAAATCTGGTACTGATCAAGAGAGAGTTTGTTGAGTTGAGTTTCGCTTTCGATTTCATAGCTGCTCAAGTCGTCGATTGTGCTCGTCTCTTGACTGGGAATCCCTGATTGCAAGTGGAAGCTATGGGGATTAGGCACTTTGCGGATCTGGATCTGAAAAGTTTTGCTGAATGCTCTGATGTTTAGGCTATTATTACCAGAGGCTTGTGCCAAGGAATCTTTGCCTCAATCAACCCGACTTTGCAGAAGAAGATTCACACACATAGAAGGTCAGTAAATCACTTTCATCCTCATTTTCTCTAGAGTTGAAAAGAGAGACATACAAAAAGTCCATAAAGTATCTAAAATTTACCCATAATACACACAAATCCCCAATCCACTATTATTATTTTCATAGGTTGTTCCTTTCTAAAACATTACTAATGTTTTTTTTAGTAATATCGAGTTTGCTACTTTATGTATAGAGACAAGCTATGAATCAAACTTAGCCATCACCGACAGTGTAGACGATCATCATGAAGTCATTGTCTAGGGTTCCATTATTCACAGTAATTTGAAACTCTCTTGAGCATTCTGTCCTGGTTTGCGTTTGACTGGAGGTTAACATATCTCTGTCTGGGGTTAGGGTTTAACCCTGAATTTTTGGGGCTGTTGGGGACCACTAATCAATGTTAGTTGGGCAACGACTAATTCATTGAAGATTAAAATAAGAAAACCTGCAGTTATGTAACATTCAGCTTGAAAAGAAGAGGACGAGTGAGTTTAATTCCTACATGGGAACATGAGCAATATATAGATTGATTAGTGAGATAAAGACTCCTGGGGCTCCTTCTGTAAGTACAAAAGCAGTGTATTGTTTTTTCGGGTTTCCTCTTGAAGCAACGCGTATTGTACTTACAGTCATCTTTCTGACTGTGGAGAGTTTCTCCTTTTGAACTTTACAGGGGCTATATTATTTTTTTAATTTCAAAAAGAAAGAAAAAAGAATTGTGGTTGCTTAAGAATAAAAAATTGATAATGGTCTAGTTGAAAGACTAAACGGGGAACAAAAGGAGAGACCCGAGAAAGCATTAGCCAATCCCACCTTGTTGGCCGTACGGTGTTGCAGAGAGTTCCTTGTCGCAAGAATAATTGTTTGATATCTTCTTTGAGTTTCTTGATGGGTGGAATGATTGGTGTTATATAGAAGAACGCCCAAAGAACAAAACCCATACACCGGCCAAAACCACTTTTGCTCTTCTCCTCTTCCCATGGTTGATTTATGATTTTTAGAAGCGAATCCCCAATCCAATCATGCATAGCTGGAGATACGCATCATACACTTATTTATGCAAGATCTTGATACGTTGTCTATGAAAACTTTAGGTTGTGATAAGAATCTTTCTTAAAATTTTCTTTTCTCCCATAATTCAAATTTTATATAAGAACCTTTTAAGTCGAATGCAACAAATGCCGGTGATTAAAAAGACAATGGGCACCACTTAGAGGTGAGCATGGTCCGGGTGGCGGTTCTCACCCTAAAACCAAGATCCACCCACTAAGGACCGTTATAAAAAAAAAAAAAAATAGAATAGAGAACCGCATATTGGTTCTATGGATCCGTTTGGGTACTAGACTACCGCCCAGTCTGGTTCTCGGGTAGATTCATGGAACCGGTCCCATCAAACTTTATCCGTTTAGTCTAATATTTTTCAGCAAGCTAAAGTAAAGCAAAAAACAAAGAACTTCCATATTCTTGATTGCAATATTCGTAAAATGATTGAACTCCTATTAAAAGTTGAGAGTTGAGGCCGTGAGTTGATGGGTATTGAGCTTGAGAGTGGAGGCTATGAGTGAGAGAAAGTGAGACGACTCAGATTGGGTAAGAGTGAGATGAGACAAGCACTTATTTAATGGGTTTTAAGCTCCAAATTAAGAATTTTTGGGTTTTCATTTTTCTTAAATTATTTTTTGGTCGGAAACTCTTCTTAAAAATTAAATATATATTTATATATTCTAGGCGGTTCCATACTTAGAATCGAGAATTGGACCGATACCCACCAGCTCTAATGAATTGGAACTGAGAACCGGACTGCTCCCTTGGGAGCCAGTCGATTTTGGTCCGATCTAATCTAGTTTCAGGTTGTCCGAATGGTTCTTGATTCTTTTGCACACTCCTACCACTACTAGCCTCTTTTTGGCTTAACGTTGAGAGTGAAAATGAGTGCCGGACACTTAAAGTGCCAAAACTTGGATAGTAAAAGATTAAATAGGAGAGTTGGAGATCTGAAGTTGGTAATGTGGGGACTCTTTTCTTTTGAAGCTTGTAGTGCTTGAAGATCCAATCATACGGCCATGAAAGGGGATGTATTTAGAAAACTATACAAGAGTTACAAATAGAGAAGAATAACTGACCAAGGTTAAAAGTAATAATGATCTTTGAGTTAAAAACACCGGGTGCAAAAGAAAGATAAGTGTTCCAATCTAAAAGCTATAAGTGGCTTAAAGTGAGCAGCTAAAAGAAAATGCTTTGTTAAGTTACCCTGATATTAGTATCAGTAAATAAGGAAATTAGTGTCCATTCTAAACATTGATAAGTCAGAAACATATTTTGAAACCTTCAATACTATTAGCAAGGCCCATAGAATACCCAAGTAACTTTAACTCGGTGAATTTTCACTCCTGGCAGTTACCTTATATGCTTTTGGGGATACGTTCGTCACGCCCAAAATACTATGTTAACATGTCTTTCACCGTCAAGCTCTGAGAACAATTTATGCACTAATTCCTATTCATTTATACATCTTGAAGTTAGTAAAATAATCCTACTAATTGATTTTTCTGGATTACACCATATTCAAATACTACAAAAATGAATAAATTCTATATTAAATAAACTATTGAAATGTTCATAAACCTTCAAAGCATTTTCATCAAATTTTTTAAACTTTATGTCGCCCTCTTTGACCCTTTAAAAAATTTAATAAAACCTAGAAAGTCATATATGTAAATATCATTGCCGAAAACTAATGTTCTTTTTAAATATTTTCCTCACATAACTAATTTAATGACAGAATCATAATTTTTTGTGTTATCAATAATTCATACAAATCATTTATCATCTTAATTTCCTAAATAATATTTAAAAACTGAAAAATTTTCAGGATGTCATATTGTTAGAGTATCCGGGCTTGGCTGCTATGGTCCTAGATCCAATATTGAATACCCAGGCATGGACAACGTTGTATTGCTAATTATTGATTACATATCTCACAATAAAAATTAGTGTGCCATAAATTGATTACATAGAAAATTGTTATTTTTGACAAATCATATCTTTATATTAGTATATTGATTCTCTTATTAAAGAGCATGATCAACGAGATAACTCTTTTAAGAAAGAGTAGATATTTTTTTATTGTGGTAATATATATTGTCAGGTTTAGAGAAAAGTACTTGGTAAACATTTACACAGTACATACTACATAGCATGTCAACAAGTTTTCTAGGGAAAATTAACAAAAAAGTCATAAACATATTACTAGCCAGAGGGAAGGCTAGTTGCTAGACTGAGGCGATCAGCCTAGTTGAATTGAGGATGAGCTTACTTTGTTGTCGCTGGGCAAAGGCTGCCCAACCATTGGCGAGGCAAGCCCTCATTGGATCGGTAAGGGTGAGCCCCCTCACTGGATCCATTGGTGAGGGATTGGTGAGCTCGCCCTCACCCAGATCCAACGAGGGTTCGCCTCATCGTCATTGGGTGAGATTGAGCTTGTTCAGCCACTAGCAAGGTGAGTCCCTATTGAATTTGGGCGAGGGCTTGCCTTGCTAGTGGTTGGGTAAAGTCACCTATGCCCAATGATGATGAGGGTTCATTGGGCGAACTTGCCCTCACCCAAATTCAACAAGACCTCGCCCAACGATCGTGATGGGGAGTTGGTTGATCCATCAACGAGGCTCGCACTCCCCAAATCTGGTGAAGGCTTGCCTCGCTAGTGGTTGGGCGTGGTTGGGCGGCCAATGGTGGGCCGAGCTCGTTCTTAGTTTGGTCTGGTCAGTCACCTCAGTCTGGCGATTGACCCTCTCCTCTGGCCGATCACTAAAACGAGGGAGGAGAGAAAAAAAAGAAAAAAGAAAGAAAGTGAGAGAGACCAAAAAAAAAGGGAAAAAAAAGAAAAGATTAAAACATCAATAAAAAATTCAAAAATATAAAATAATATTAAAGATTTATCTGTTGGTGAATAGACTGAATTAACGTAATTGCAATAAGTTTATGACTTTTTTTATTTATTTATAATTTTCTTGAGTTTTTCATAAGATTGAAATGACATTAATGTTTTGGTGCGATGCTATTCTTATCGATAGTGAATGTTATAGAGGAAAATAAGATGATCTTCAGTTCATTATTATGCCTTATAATCAAGTAAAGGACTTTCACTATTTGTCATTACTATGAGTTCTGCACATCCACTAATTTCTATGTTTACTTGAATATACGGTTCACTAATTAGAGAGGAACTAAGCAAAATTATAGAAGACCTTGCAAAGGTTGGGAAAACAAATCACTAATTTTTTTTTTTTTTAAAATTATATTATGCTCAATTCGAGTAACCAATGGAAGATTGGTGATTAAGCTAAGATCTTCTCCAACCAATTTCTGCCCAGCCCTTCTCAAAAGCTACTTAAATTCAGCACGCGTATGTTAGCTAATTACATCCTATAAATGTAAGATGCAATTTGGAGAATAATTTCACAAAATATGAGTAAGACAAACTTTGCTTAAATAGTCTATAATAGGATGATGCAAACAGCCGAAGTAATTCACAAACTTCGCTTTAATGGTCTCTAGGAGGACAAAACAAACAACCAAATATAAATTTATAATTTAAACTATATCATATCATGGGCATTATTTACTAGACCTCATAGGTGATCCCTACTTTGAGCAGCCTCTTGTGGGGAATGTTGAACACTTCCTCTTGCTGCCTTACGCACCTCTTCAACCAGCTGTACAAGCAATTGATCACAAACCTCTTGGCCAAGCCTGAACCACTTGAAGCTATAACCTCACTCTCTCCCATTAGGTACATGATGCCTCCACTCTTGATTGCTTCATCTACCAATCCAATCTCTTTTTGCACCCTCTCTTCATTGACCTTTGCGATTCCATGGTCACTAGCCTCGCCTTGCTTGTCGGTGGCGGGAGGCGCGTCGTTCTGAATGTGATCCTTCAGTCGATCGATCAAGACCTTCTCGAAGAACTGCCGCTCCATCTTCGCATCTCGATATCCATATCTCACGACGCACTGATACAGGCCTGACTCCTCAGGCTCCACCTGTCGAAAGATGAACCGCTCCTCGAGGGGCACCTTGCTTATGGGTAGCGACTTAATTGAGACGAAGACAACGATCGAGTGGAAAGAAGATACATTGGTGACATATTGGGTAAACTTTGGGGAAATGCCATGGACGAGCTCAGTGTAGAATAGGGCGACCCCGGGAACCCGGTGGATGTTTGTGTTCGACATGATCGTGACGAGGGCTTCCCTCGAGACCTTGTTCTCCAGCTCGTACTCGTACTTCTTTCGGTATCCGTAATTCCATATGAACATGATGGTGACCATGATGGCAGTGAAGACAAGAGGGACGTAACCCCCTTCCAAGAATTTATAGAGGACCGAGCTTAGAAACATGTACTCCGTGAGCCCAATGGTGAGGACATAGAGGATTATGAGGAGTACGTTGGTCTTCCAAATCATGACCATCACAATAACGAGGAATGTGGAAGTGACATTGAAAACGAATATTACCGCAATTCCTGTAATAGAAATTTACGAATAAATACAAAATTTTCTTTCAATAACCCCAATTAGGGTAGACTTAATATGTGTATATAGTGCGAATCATTTTGCTTACCATAAGCATTGCCCAACTTCAATGTGGTTTTGAAGCCAAGGGTGACTCCAACACAGGCCAACATGAGGAGTGTGTTGACCTCGGGTATGTAGATCTGACCCTCATGCTTTCGCGAAGTGTGCACGACCTTCACGTTTGGGAAGCACCCGAGCGCGAGAGACTGCTTCACTATGGCGAACGTGGCCGATATCATGGCTTGACTTGCTATTATCGCCGCCATCACCGCGATCACAAACGTTGGCCAATACACTGGTTCTGCATCAAACCATTAAATAGATTCATTGTATGACTTGACAGGATAAATTCTCTGCATTAGATGAAGTAGCATGAGGAAGCGTACTTGGTATCGAACTGTAGAAAGCACTAGCAACATCTTCTGCATGCTTTCGGAGATACGCGGCCTGACCGAAGTAGGTGAGGATGATTGAAGGAAAGACAACTAGGCATGAACTCAATCGAATTGACAGGATATTAAAATGCCCCAGATCAGCAAACAATGCTTCAGAACCTACAATCATGGGCTCAAATCGTAAATCCACAATTAACTTCTTGAAAAAAAGTTATATATCTTGGTTAAAATGAAAAAAATGAATTGACTCGTAAATGAATCATTTGAATGATGTTTTAGTATATGTTATCAGTTATCAATAATTAAATAATTAATCAATGAAATTTTTTTAGATGTTTGGATTACCAGTTAGGCAGAGAATCACTCCTCCGAGAGAAATCCATGCTTCCTTTTTGTTTTTCATGAAGTACTGGATGATGTAGAGCGGATTGACAGCTTTGATCACTCTCGAGTCATATTTCACAAAATTGTAGATGCCGATCAGTGCGATATTGAGGAACCATAGAGAGAGGATCGGGGCAAAGCTGTATCCAACTTTGTGAGTCCCGAACCTTTGAACTTGAAACAAAAATATCAAGATCACCACAGAGATCCACATGATTTGATCATCTCCAAGTGAATGTGCGGCTTTTTTTATGCCCCCAACAGCCGACAATACTGCCTCCAAAAAAGAAGGAAAAAAAAATCAGAATCGTCTATCGAAATTAAACCAGGAGAACTAAATAAATAAGCCGCGACGTTAAATATAGCGTGATGGTTATATTGTAGAATTTTCTATGATAGGATGTACTGTTAAAAAAAACATTAGGATATATATATGCATAAATTATTACCGGATATGCATGGCGTGAGAATCCCATCTCCGATGACCATGGCAGTCCCCAACATAGTTACAAACAAGAGCAGATACTTAGCCGCTTTGCTATTCTCGAGCAACGACTTCATTGCAGAAGCCCTTTGGAGGCGGCGGCTCGGCACCTCAAGTCGGTAGTTCGAGACTTCCTTGTCTTCAGCTTGTTGGTTAGGGGTCAAGCTTGCCTTGGCATAGCGGCACATTAGAGAGTACAAAGCAAACGTCCCTCCTATATTGTTATAGCCAAAAACCTAACTACATTAGTGCAATATTTGGTATAGACAAAAAAAAAAAAAACCCCTTCTATGTCAAATAAAGTGGTGTGGTATAATGGTGAGAGAGAAATTCCTTACCATCCCCATTGTCATTTGCCGATAAAACAATGAAGACATACTTGATCAAGCCAATGAGGATGATTGAATAGAAGATTAGAGATAGCGCTCCAAGGATATCGTCTTCATGTTTTATCCCGTCAGGAAAAATTCCTGACATGACATAGAGAGGCGATGTGCCTAAATCGCCGTACACCACCCCGATGCTTTGAATAGCAAGCTTCAATGTCATCACCCATGCCAAATTCTGCATTTAGAAAGAATGTAACCAAATCATGATCATGAAAGCATTTTTATTAGCTTCTTGCTGCGATTTTGTTTTAAGTTTCAATTGGTTATAATAAATAGTCCAAGATCAAACATAGGAAACAAAAGATGCATACAAACAATTCGATAGAATGGTAAAAATTAAACTCCACATATATCTTCATTTAACTCCATTATTTTCACTTCCCTCTATATTTTCCTAATCACAAGCCTTCAATTTTCACGCCTTATAACAATCCCATTACTTTAAAATTTGCAAATAAATCAAACTGGAAATTTATCTAGCTAATTAGCTGATATATAATGGCGAACGTCACGGACATTTAACATTCTCTTAGGATTTCTACCTTTCTTCCCTATGCATTTTTACACTTAGCTAATTCGAGTGATATGCCATTCTCAAATTCTAAACAAACATATCCCTTTCAAATTCATATTAAAATGTTTTTTTATCAACTCACACAATCGAAAGAAACTGAAAAAAATGCGTGATTTCACTGATGGAATTTCAAAAGTTGTATTAGCTGCTCATTCATTAAAAAAAAAAAAAAAAAAAATCTAGGAACTATATTTGAACTAATTATAGCCTGAATTTTTTTTTTCCAACCGGAGTATTTTTCATGAAAAAAAAACTTTTATTCTTTCTTTTTGCTTTTTCAGGGAACGAGAAGAACACTGACCTCTTTGGAGGAATAACCATGGTCCGACTTGAATCGTGAGGTCTCTATGTCGAACGAATCGAATTTCTTGATTCTCCTCGATCCCTTGTCTCCCTCATATCCGTTAGTCGAGTCGACTTCCACGACCTTCGGCCCCTCTTCCTCTGTTATACCGTCCCGCTCCATTGAAAGAGAGAGAGGGAGAGAGAGACGAGAGTGAATGGGGATAATTACGTGACCACCTGCTTCATAGGAGAAACAGAGTCACCGCATCAGAAGGAAAAGAAGGATCCGTCCTATTCATCGTGTCACGTGAAATCCAGAAAGGAAGTATGCATCAGAAGGAAAAGAAGGATTCGTCCTATTCATCGTGTCCCGTGAAATTCAGAAAGGAAGTACATCAAATGGAGGAGATTTTGAAGAGAAAATAATTAATGAACTTTCTCGAATGAGGAAAAACTACTTAAAAAGAGAACGCGTTTCTCACGCGTTTCCGTCTGGAAATTACCAAGAAGGAGGGGTGTTGCCTAGTTTGCTGTTAGACCATCCTATTTTTCCATACATATCTCTTTACAATCTGCTTTTCAGTTTTTTTTAAAAAAAGGGTTTGATTTAATACCATCGATAATCTATTTCGTCTGGAAAAAAGAAAAAATCTATCTCGTGAAAGCACGTGAATCTTTTTTTTTTTTGGTAATGGGGTCTCTCGAAAAAGGCATTAGCACGTGAGATACTTTAAGAGAGAGAGCCGTCTTTAAACCGTCCTTCTGATCTGTAGATTATAAATTACGGCATTCATCCGCTTTTAATCTGTGTTAATCTGAACGTGGTTGATGTTGGTAAATATCGGAAACCCATTAATTAAAAAAAAATTTCCGAACTCCTCCATATAGCCATTATAACATTTCATATGATATCTTTTTCGTGGCTAATCGTGCTATTATCTTGTTGTCATTACTTGAGGAATTAAGTCTGAAAGTTGAAAATAGCGGTGCGGGCCTATCACGTGATTTTTTTGAAAAGTGCAGTTTTCGATTTTTTACGTTTAGACGTACAGATTTCCAGATGTTAATAGTACTCCTATTTTATGGCAAAAAAACAAGACTCGATTTTTGGAACAACATCGGTCTCTGGAAGCAAAAGATACCATATGCGTTGGTCATTAATTCGCCGGGCATCACCGAGATCAATCACCTAACTCCAATTTCGAGCAAGGCGATGACTTCATTACTAAATTTAGAACCCTCTTTTGGAAGATTATATTTTCAGTAATTTACTGAAAAGATTAAGGAGAAAGTTCGTCGGTGAGGGTATAAAAAGCATGGGATATATTCATACGAAATACTGCTGTTGCATCATTGTACGGATCAATTTTGCGAGTCAATCATCTATCCCTATCTTTTAGTTTTTAATTTGATTAGCATAGTTGTTATTAACAGAGAGTAGACTTTCAATATGGTTGGGCGGACGGCTGCCCAAGTGAAGCCCTAAGGTCATATTTGGTCATATGAATTTTAGGTTAAGATAGGATTGGATAAATAGGATAAGAAATCGGAGAATTTTACTATATTATATTTACCATTTAATGTAGCCAATAAAGCCATATACTTTCATATTCTATCATGTCCATTATTTGATATGAATTGCAAATTAGAATAAATGAACTTGAAAATGCACAAATAAAATGGGTAAGACTCTTAGATAAAAAAAACGGAGATAACCTCAATCAATCAATCAATCAAGAATTATCGTAATATTAAATAGCAAATAAGCTCATTGCAACATTCTAGAGCCACTATGCGACTATGATAAGAAATGTGAATGAGCATTGGTAATACTGGCAAGGTAGATCAACTACCATATGTAAAGAAAGGAAATAAAAGAAGAAATATTTAGAAAATCTAAAATAAATTGAAAAAAATCATACACATTAGTGTTGGCCATGTCACATAAAATGACTGGCGCTTGATTAGATTATCACGTTAATAATTTCTAGCCAAAATTGATCAGGTTGACTACATTGGAAAATTGTTAAAAAATTTAAGACATATTGATTAAATTAGAAAGTTTAGAATTGAATTGATAATCACATAATAAGTTTAGGATTTTATAGGCAATTTTCCCTTTCTTGTCACGTGTTCCATTGATTAAACAAGAAACTAAATTTTAAACCTTGATTTTAGAGAATTTGAATTTTAAACCTTTACATTTTTGGGAAATGGAACAATAATTTAATTTTGTTGAGATTACTGTTTTATTAAATTAAACTTAAAAGTCTTATTACATTAATTACTTTCCGCACCAGGGTTGATTAACGTTTTTGTGGTCCAAATTTTTGAACAAACATGTCCCGGTAGCCTCTCTCTCTTTTTTTTTTTTTTTTTTTTTTTTAATATGGAAGAAGTAGAAGTATTTTTCTTGCCACCGTTCGCTAATTCATGTTTCGGTGCTGAGCGCATAAATACAATAAGCATTGAGGGTTTACTTTTAGGAAAAAGTGATTGTTTGTCCATTTGTTTTGCGGAAAATGTATTATTTCAAAAATATTATTTTAAAATTAATGGTTTACTTATAAAAATATATGAAAAAATTTGTTTTCATAGTTTACACAAATTTTTAGACTATTGTTTCCAACAAAAACAAATAATTTTAAATTACTAATTATTTCATACGATATAAGCGAATATTTTTAGGAAAATATTTTTCAAATCATTAATTTTCACGAACAAATAGGACTTGAGGACACTCGTCATTTTAAAATCAAAAGAGTTGCTTAGAAATTCAACAAGTATATACTATTGTAGAAATTATTTACTTAACCTGATACATATATACCCCCATCCCCCCCCCCCCCCCAAAAAAAAAAAAAAAAAAAGAGTTGGATGTTAGTAAGTTCTTAAACTACTAAGCCTTGGTTCAGCCTAGACCTTGGCTTCCTAGACATTAAGCAACTAGAGGGGATTCCCTCCTCTTGAAAAAGATAAATATACAAAGGAGAGCTTGGGGTTGGGCATGTAGGTATCGGTACGTTAAAATAAGGAACACAGTTTTGTCATCCTGCCAGGAGACTTGATAGGTAGGGTAGCCGCAACTCGGAAGTTCACACTTTGTCTAGTTACATATATAAAATAAAAAAGAGGGCCTGATACATATATACAATTAAAAAGAGAATATATTATATACGTATTTAGCCTCTTTGCTCTGCTCATTTTCAGTATATGCCTGGTGGCTGAGCTGCATTATCATATCTTTTGTCGACTGTGGTCGACTTCTTTGATGCTATTTTGCAGGACGGTTTACAATGTGTACTCCGAAGCCACCTCATGACTAGTCCCAGCAATTGTATGATAAGTATAGAGAAACCTTTGAAGAGTACATCAATTCAGTGGTAAGAAATTAGTAGTTGCGTTGTTTGTGCTCTTTTTGTTTAGGGGCGTATGAGGTATATGAAATGAGAAAATTACCAAAAAAATCATAAACCTATTACAATTGTGTCAATTCAGTCATAAACTTATTTTTGTGGCTAATTAAGTCATAAACCTTTTACAATTATACCAATTCAATCATTCCTGCCAAAATTAGCCAGCCGGCGCTAATGTGGCCGGTGGTCGGCACCGGCGACAATTTTTTTAATAATAATTTATTCTTTTGAATTTTTTTTATCTTTTTTTTAACCTCCTCCCTCCTCCTCCATCCTTCTTCCTTTGGCTCCGGCGACTGACTAGAGGATCTACCGGTAGCGATTGGGCGAGCTTGCCTCGCCATCATTGGGCCAGGGCAAGCTCACTAGGCTATTGGCAGGACTAGCCCCCGTCGAATCTGGCGAGGGGCTTGCCTTGCTAGATCTGAAGAGGGGGCCTTGCCGTCGCTAGGTTTGACGGGGGCTTGCCTCCCCAGAGCCCTCGCCCAATGATGGCAAGGCGAGCTCACTTGGCTGCCTCAATCCAATAGCCTAGCTAGTCGCCAAAACCAAAGGAAGAAGGAGGGAGGAGCAGGGAGGAAGAAGAGAGAGAGAGAGAGAAAAAAAAAAGAAAAAAAGAAATACAAACATTCAAAAAAAAATTCAAAAAATAAAATATTATTAAAAATTATCGTGCGGGAGTCGCGAAATCGAGAACAACAAGTTAAGCTTTGGGATGCCAATTATCAAACCCCGAGGCGGCCACTACACGCCAATCACGTTAATGCTAGTCGGCCAATTTTGGCCGAAATGACTGAACTTGTACGATTGCAAAAAATTAAGACTCAATTAGCTACAAAATAAATTTAGGACTGAATTGATACTATTGCAATAGGTTTATGATTTTTTTGGTAATTTTTTTATATGAAAAATACAGTGACAGTTCAAAATTCCGGTGGGAATTGAAGTTCTATCTGTTTACTGTGTAGCGTACGGGCACGAAGATCTGCCATTAATGAGTGTCAAAATTCCCGGCTGATGTTCCTCAATATTAATGCTAGTATTAGGGTGCCAGTGGGCATTAAACGATTGATTATGGTTTTTTTTTTTTTTTTTATATAGCAAAAGGGCATCAAAGTTTTAGTTAATGATGGCAATTCATCTTTTGAATGAAAAAACTGGAACTCGTTCTTGTAGTTGAAGTGGGAAATATGCCAAGATGAGATCATCAATTGGACATGATATGAGAAAAGGGCGACACCCTATTGACCAATGACTTTTGAGTTGTATGGCAGAGTTTATCAAGAAGCTTTAAGCGACACAGTGAAGTGATCAAATTTGAATGCTGCCTCCCTGTGGGACATGAGCAATAACCAAGACTCCTTGGTATATACGACATCTGCGAACAAGTGTGTGGTAATGCGCGAAATAGTTCCTTACTGTGAATCTGACATAGTTAGTGCGATTGATTCATTGATTCTTTTTTTTCATGGAAAATAAGAAATGTATTAGTGTACTTACGAAGCCCGTATTGACCTCTTGAAATGCTATATGAAAGCTTTCTTTTAATCATTGCATAGAAAGTATTTTTTAGTACTTAATCACATTGATGCTTGAAAGTGGGATTGTAGTATTCATGACATGGACTTCCTTCTCCAATGATATAAGGCTTAGAAATTCCATTATTAACCCTTTCCTTTCTGTAATACATACTTTTCACCGTGGACAACATGTCCTTTGGGTTCTTGAGTATTCTATTTCCATTAATTTCAAGGCCTCTCTCTGATTCAGGAGTTGTCTTCATTAAGGGATAAGCATGATGAGTTTCTGCTGAGAGAATTTGTGTTCAGGTGGGCAAACCATAATGTAATGGTCAATTGGCTACCTTGTTTCTTCTATTATGTGGATCAGTACTTCGTTGCTCGAAGATCATTGCTGCCCCTTAATGAGGTTGGTCTGACTTGCTTTCGTGATCTGGTACGTCACCAGTGACCTCCCATGTGTGATGGCAGCTGTACTGAACATTTGCAGTAAAGTTTATGGTTCTAATATGCCTGAATAATGCTGACTGCAGTTTAATAATGTTGACTTTTTCCATATGTTGTTGACAATTATTTCAATGCACTTGATTGATGATGTTTTCAGGTATATAGGGAGTTATATGCAGAAGTGAGGGATGCTATCATCTCCCTGGTATGATTGTATCCATCCCCTCTGATTCTTGACAGTTTTTTTTTTTGGTAAAAGTAATAATTATATTGAGCAAAGACCAACTATATAAAAGATTATGGCACCAAAACTTACACTCAAGATGAGAGTGGAAGGATGCCCAGATATAAAAGCCACCAAATGCGGCACACAAACTACAACAAAAGCCAAAAGAACAAGAGACTAGCATGGCATGGACAACCGACACCCATATACAAAAACACCCTCAGCTAGGGAGGAGAAAAGATCCACAGCTACCATGGCAAGCAGCAACAACCTTGGATTGAGCAACATACAGACGTCTGCTGAAGTTAGGGAGGCGATTAAGGGTCCCCAGAGAAGATAATCGGGTCAATGCTCTGCTGCAGTCTTCTATTCATGAAGTTATCATACGCGTTCCTGAAGGTGATAGCATTATCTCTAACTACTTTAAAAAGATGGTTCTTCGCAGCCGGGACGGCAAGTGGCTGTTCTCTAAATATAATGCGTTCGTCTGGAACGATGCAATCACGCCACGGTATCGAGTAAACATTTGGCTTATAGCCAAGTGCAGGCTTCCCATCCATACTCTTGTATTGTCTTCTTGACAGGTTTTTTAATTCTTGGAATCTCATTAATTCTTTTACCTGCTTGAATTTTGATTAGATTGATCAAGAACGTGAGGGAGAGCAAATTGACCCAGCTTTAGTGAAGAATGTTTTGGATATATTTGTTGGAACTGGAATGGGGCAAATGGATTTTTATAAAAGTGACTTTAAAGCATCACTGCTCGAAGATACTGCTGCTTAGTATTCTAGGATGGCTCCAAAGTGGATGCTGAAAGACTCTTGTCCAGATTACATGCTGAAGGCAATGCCAATTTTATAACATTAGCCTGAAATGTTGCGGTGACTTGTTTTTGAAGTTATTAATCCATGTTATTGGCGATCACAGGCTGAAGAAACGTGAGAGAGACAGGGTTTTTCATTACCTGCATTCAAGTAATGAGAAGGAGATACTTGAGGTTGGTAATTGGAGTTACCTTTGGAATGACGATTCTGCATGGAGTTGTGCTGCATCATGTTTATTTAGTCTATCCACTCTGATTTGCAAGTTTTACTGCCTGATTTCTGCAGATAGTTCGACATGAATTACTCTGTGCCTATGCATACCAACTACTTGAAAAAGAGTATAGAGGGTGTCATGCATTGCTTAGAGATGATAAGGTGCTTGCTGTTTCTTTACTTAATATTTTTCCATTTGTTACTTCTAATTTTTGTGAAGGAGGATGCTTTATTACTGACTCGAATGTTTTAGGCGGAGGATTTAGAAAAAAGATGAGGCTGTTTTTCTAAAGTAACTGGGGGCTTGGATCCTGCTGCAAATGTTTTTAAGCAGGTAAACAACAGTAGAATTATCCTTTCTCTAGGGAATTAGGTTTTTCTATGTATTCTCAATCTTATTTTGGTCTTATTTGCGCAGCATGTTACTGCTAAGGTACATCTTTGCTTGGACAAGCTGAAGATGCTGCAAGCAACGGGAAAGTATGCACATTTATTTTGTTTCTCGTGCTCTTTTAACTTGTAAAACTGCTAAAGTGCATGCTTTCATAGGATTCCATTAGATATAGAATCTTAGTAAGTCTTCGAAAATTGTCTATGTTCAAGGATTTCTTATATCACTCGGCTAAAATGATTTTTACTAGTAGATTTTGGACTCTAGTGTCTGAGAAGACACTTCATCTTCAGTAAAATCTTAAGAAGTGTACTAGTCAACCTGATGAAGTGACAGAATTGTAGATATTTTGTGGAACTCACACGCAGATGCATTTTTATGTGAATTGATGGACCTCTTGTTGGGAAAAAGAAGAAGACATTTATGCTTTATTTGTTTCACATAAAATGATTATTTTGGAAAAAACATTTTCTTACAAATAATCACTTATATAATTTAAAAAGTTAGTTAATGAAAATGTTTTTATTATCGACAACAAACTACGTCCAAATATTTTGGTGAATAATGATGATAACAATTATCGTTCATTTATTTTTGTAAGTAACACAAGTGATTCTTCTTAGAAAAATGTTTTCGAATTATCCATTTTCTGTGAAACAAATGGAGCCTTAATGATGAACCACTTTGGTTACTGTCAATAAATTAGTCATGAGAAAGCTGAGTTTAAGAGGTGATTAGAGGTGGATGCATTCTCCTATTCGAACTTCTGTCTTAAATTTGGCACCCGTATAATGACGTTTCCATATTCCTTGAGTAAGCAAGCATGTTTAACTGGTGCATGCACCATTTGCTTTAATTTTCTGTCGACTGGGGATGTGAGTTTCGAGGACTGAAGGATAAAATGGGGCGTGCATGTGAATAGTTGCTAATTCTCAACCTCTGAAGTTGGAATGAGAGACTTGAACTAAGACCAAACTTGCCGCAAAGCATCTTGTAGCACCATTGCTTATTAGTGGCTCGGAAAATTCATTTACGTCAATTTCTCTCTCTGGCCCATAGAAGGGGAATAGTGGTTGTTTGCTGCTAAGCATAGTTTTCAAATGTGCACTGGAAACTGAATAACTGGAAAACTGTTAGATGTATACACTATATAGTTTGATTGTTGTGATGCAATCCGCTTTAAGATCTGGTTGAACAGTTGTCTCTTTGAAGTGGTAATCCGATGACTGTTGTTTCTTTTGCAGGCTGAGAAGAAGAATCCAGTTGGTCTGCAAGAACAAGTAATTATATTGTTGGAAATGGTGATCCATTTTCTAGAATTTCCTAGAGTTGCTAAACTACAATCTAGAATTCCTTAGATGAAATTTTGGATGGTTAAAAATTGTGGCTGAAAATGTCCAGCATGTAAGAGAATTCAAGAGAAGTCCAGCATTCAAGAGAAGTCTAAAATCCTCTAAGGCGGTTGTACTTAGTCGGTGGAAATGCCTATAAAAATGCGGTAACCCATTGATTGTAATAGAGTGTGAGGAGCATGAGAATATACTCTGAAGCTTCTCCACCAACACTTTCTTCAACTATTGTAAAATTATTTTCATAAACTACTGAAACTATCCTTGTCCCATAAGAATTTGTGTTTATCCCTTAAACTATCCTATCTCGTCCCTTGTCCATCATCTACAAACTATATCATACACTTGTACATGACATCGCTAATTAAAAACTAGCATCAATACCAAAACCATGCTTCCGCAGCGCACACATCCAAATTTTTTTAACATATATCTATTTTTTTCATACCTTATTTTGGATAAAGGAGGCTGAATATTGAGAGGAAGCTGATATAGGTGCACGTTTTGCAGGTTTTTGTGAGAAAAGTGATTGAATTACATGATAGGTACCTAGCATATGTCTACAATTGTTTCAAGAGCCACGCTGTTTTTCACAGTTATGATGCTGTTGCTGCTAGTTCTGCTTCTGAGAATTTCTTTTATGCTTAATCTCAAGTTCTCTGCTGTTCTGTAGGCTTGAAAGGAGGCTTCTGAGGTCTTCTTCAGTAAGGAGTCGGTGGAAGCTCAACTGCAGAACTGCTGGCCACTTTTTTGACAATATACTAAAGAAAGGTGGTGGTGAGAAGTTGACTGATGAAGCTATTCAGGAAACGCTTAAGGTATTATTTTGCACTTACACACTAATGGGCTAATCACATCACATTCTACCGTTCTTGATTCCTTTTTCTTTGGTCATTGCACGCGTGGTAAAGCTGGTTGCCAATATCAGTGATAAAGATCTATTTGCTGAGTTCTACAGGTGATTATTTATCCAGCTCTTGCTATTACCCGACTGCAATCAGAAGTCCTCTGTGGGCAAACCATATTGATGGAATCTATTGGTTATTAACTCTGGCAGGAAAAAGCTTGCGAGGCGACTTCTTTTTTATTAGAGTGCTAATGATGATCATGAGAGAAGTATTTTGACCAAGCTAAACCTACATAATGCGGCAGTCAATTCACCTCATAGATGGAGGGAATGGTTGGTTGCCCTAATTGTCAATGCTGATTAACTGACTTCTGCAATATTTGATGCTAGACCAACTATTTTCCACAATTTGCTGAATTATTTTTCTGTCAGATGAGAGATTTGACATTGGCAAGGGAAAACAAGACCAGTTTTGAAGAGTATCTCAGCAACAATCCTAATGCAAATCCTGGGATTGACTTGACGGTTACTGTTGCGACAGCTGGCTTCTGGCCGAGCTACAAATCTCCTGATTTGAAACTTCCAGCAGAGATGGTATGCGTGTCATCCTTTTCATCTTTCGCTGTTTCTTCAAGGAAGAGTTCTGTATGCTGCGCATGTGTGTATCCCCTTCTCCATTTGTTGCACTACATTTAACAATTTGCTTTTTGCAAGAGTTGCTAATATCACTGGTCGTTTTTGTGTCATCTTAGGTAAGGTACGTTAAGGTTCTCAAGGAATTCTATCAGACAAAAACGAAGGAGAGAGAACTAACGTGGATATACTCCTTGGGTACACGTAACATGGTTGCCAAGAACCACGGGGCTGGTTGTCACAACTTATCAGGTCTCTTGAATATAATTGTTCCATCTTTTTCCACCCTTCTCTTTTCCTTTTGTTTCCCCCTCCACAGTCACCAGGATAGATAGAAGGGGTCACCTGCCACAAAGGGACACATGCGAATAGGCATCTGCTTTGCTGCTTTTCAACACCTCAAAGAGATTAAGTGATTCAGAGATCATGAACCAGTTAAATCTGAGCGACAGCAACGTTGTTAGACTTCTGCACTCATTGTCATGTGCCAAGTACAAAATTCTCAATAAAGAGCCAAACAGAAAGACAATATCATTGACCGATCACTTCGAATTTAATGCGATGTTCACTGACAAATCGAGAAGGATCAAGGTATATATTGTTGCTCGACATTTTTCCATATTTTTCCCTTAGCTTTCAATTCCTATGCATTCAAATGACTGCAATCTGCCAATCACCAGATTCCACTCCCTCCTTTGGATGAGAAAAGGAAAGTAATTGAAGAAGTTGATAAGGATCAGCGCTAGGCCATAGATGCGTCAGTTGTGCGCATCATGAAGAGTTGGAAAGTTTTAGGTTATCAGCAGCTGGTTATGGAGTGTGTCGAGCAGTTAGGAACCATGTTTTAGGTCTGTGATGATCTCTATCTTTTCTCTATTTATTAACTGAGAACTTGTCCATTGCAGCCTGATTTCAAGGCGATCAAAAAGCGGATAGAAGATTTGATCACTTAGGACTATTTGGAGAGGGATAAAGACAATCCTAATTTGTTCAGATATCTTGCATGAAAAACTGCTAGTCTTCCGTCACCTACCAAAGTTGCTGCAGATATGGGAAACGGCAGGGAGGAGTTCAATCATTTTCTTTCCGAAGGTTTTGGAAGATCCATGAGTTCAGCTGTACTTCTTCCACTTGATCGATTGGGAGCGCTTGAGCTGAAAATACCTGTACATTTTGCCTTGAGTGCCAAGTATCAATGGTTAAAAGATATGCACCCATCCTGGAAGATATCATGTAATGACTGTCTGATACTTAGAGCAGGACCATCCAGCGTCTTCCATACCGGAGCACACAAATGACTATTGGTATTTTTGGGTTAATTTGTCCTTTGTCCTAAATCTCAAGAATGAGATTCTACTTTTTCTTAACATAAATTATTATTCTGATTTCGGGTTGTGCAACAATATGTTGGAACTTTCTTTTCTTCTGAACTGGAGCTGCAATTAGGTTTTTTACAGCCTTGTTTCATACTGGTTCTTCATGGAAGGGTAATTTATAATTCTCACTTCATTTTGAGTATGTGTGCTGGCGAAATAACTTCAAGAATTTGATCATAGTATTGTGTTAGAATTTTGGGTGAGTGCATTGCCAAACTCGTGCTGAATCATTTGATCATGCAAAGTTCCTGTGACCAATAAATACACATGATTGGTCAAAATTCGGGAGGTCCTAAGAATTTGATAGCAAAATTTGTGGTCCATCACTGAGAAGTGATTATATCTTTCGATGTTGTGTATTGAAGCAGCCTTCAGACAGATTTGGTATGGTTTTAAACAAAAGTCTCAAGTGCATGGGAATGAATTCGCCCGTTCAGCAGTTTGTCTGCAAGAACCAAGTAATTCTACTATTTTCATATCTTATTTTGGATAAAGGAGGCTGATTATCGAGAGGAAGCTTAGACAGCTCCACGTTTTGCAGGTTTCTGTGAGGAAAGTGATTGAATTACATGACAAATACCTAGCATATGTCAAAGATTGTTTCGAGAACCACCCTCTTTTTCATAAGATATGCTGCTGCTAGTTCTGCTTCTGGGCATCCCTGTTTATGCTTAATGTCAAGTTCTCTGCCCTTCTGTACGCTCAAACAAAAGGCTTTCGAGGTCTTCTGCAATAAGAGTGTCGTTGGAAGCTCAAGTGCATAGCTTCCGGCCGCTTTTTGTGACAATATACTAAAGAAAGGTGGCGGCGAGAAGTTGAGTGATGAAGCTATTGAGGAAACGCTTGCGAAGGTACTGTTTTGCATTATACACCAATGAGCTAATCAAATCACATTCGACTGCTCCTCATTCCTTTTTCTTTGGTTACGGCACAGGTGGCAAAGCTGCTTGCCTATATCAGGGAAGAAGATCTGTTTTGCCGAGTTCCATAGGTGATCTTTTATCCACCTCTCACTATTACTTGCCTGCAATGAGAAGTCTTCTGTGGGCAAAACTGCTGGCTACATTTTTTGTTATTCTATCTGCTTCACATCGTGCTTTGTAAATTGCTCTGTTTGTTGGCACTAATCCTCCGTTTTATTTTTATTTATTGAAATTTGGATTTATAAAATAACATATGTGTACTATTGAACTAGTGTGATTGGTCATTTTCTTACTACTATTATTAATATTATTATTTTTAATTTCGAATTTTGTTTTTATTTTTCCTAACAGGGATTAGGGGCTCCTACAATTTTTGAAATGTTCATCTTTTTTTAGCTTAAGCTCTTAACATTTGGAGGGTGGCGCTTATTCGGACATAACTTTTTCTCCTTGAAATTCGAAATTATAAAAAAAAAATATTTTTTATTCCGAATTTTCAATGTCTTTTCAATATGTTTTTCAGAACATATATGTTTGGAAAAAACTTCTCTCGAAAGGTTGCATTCGATTCTAAAAAGATTGACATATTCATAGTTTTACATCTCAAATTTTTTATTTCACTTTTATTTCATCCTTCTTTCTGAAAAGATATACAACTTATTTTCCAGTTATTTCCTTTTGAGAATTCCTCGAAAAAATACCAAAATTGTTAAATGGTATTCTATTTCTCACTAAGACTGTTATATTCTCAAGGATTTTTACCAGGTAGAGCAAATAATTTCTTGAAGAGACGCCTCAAAATCCGATTCAATTTCTTCCCATTCCCGACTATATTTGCCAACAAGATCTCGTTGTTTCCAAAGCAAAACAGAGCTCTGAAAGGGTCCTACAGAGACGCCACGACGCCGTCCAGGTCTCTGGCCAGACAGCACTCCCGCAGGTTGTTCACCTCAGCCGCCCTGTGTTTGACTCGCTCCTGAAGGTGAGGATCCACTGCCTCCGTTCCCTTGCAGAGCAAAGAGGGGTCGAAGCTGCTAGTGACTGGAGGGCCTCAAAGCTCAAACGGGGTTTGGTATCTGGCTTTCTAGAACGAATCGCATGGGCGTTCAGTATGGTGATCCTTGGTGCGAACAGAGAGAGCACCCACAAATTGAGTTTTTCTCTCTCCTTTCAATTTTACAACGCTCCAAGAAATTCTATTCATTGACATTCGATTCGGCCTGCTGCTGGGTTGCCGACTCATCGCTGCTAGGCGCCGCTGAACCTGAACCAGAGACACATCCAGGTTGTCGCTGTTGCCATCCAAGTCGCGTGTTGCCCTTGTCAGAGTAGTGCAAAGCTTTGTCGATGCCGACTTACACCCTTGTACGTCATAGGTATGAGCCGCGAACAAACTTTCTGATGATCATTTAGCATGATTATATGATTATACTGGGTTTGTGTTAGATTTTGACGAAACTAGGAAATCACGATATGTTCGATGCTTGGGTCTTACCCTCTCAATATTATTGTGTGTGTATATATAAGCAAACTAACATGAATTGCTGTCAATTTGGCATTGGAGGATTTATCTTAGCCCCTAAGTCTGATTTGGCATCTGAGTATATAAGGAGTTTAAAGATTGATTGCTATAATGGTACGCATTAGCATTGGAAAATTTGATTACTACGTCAGCTATGGGCCACCGGCATCTTACCAATTGGATGGGGGTGAGGACATGCTACCACCTAAGGATAGCGATTCGTCTGCACTCACTCGTCGACAAACCTTGAAAGTGCCTCACGACCTGCTCAAAGGACAATGGTTTGAGGCTGAGGAGATATAAGGACCAAGTCAATCAAGTTCAGATTAGCCGGCTTAGCCCGACTCTCATGGCCACTCACAAATCAAAGTAATTTAGGTCTAGGAACATGGTTTGGAAAAGGAACCTTGAAAAGCCAATAGAGAACCAAAGAAACAGGATCTCCAACGATGGAAAGGGCTGCCTACATCTCTTTCTTTGTTTTTTTTTTTTTTCCAACCCCACGAGGGCAGGCCAACCCTCATTGATCTCGCCGGACTTGGTTCAAAAAAAAAAAAAAAAAGGAAAAGAAAGATAGAAAAAGAAAGAAGAAAAGAAAAGAGATAAAATAATAAACAAAATTACAAAATTTCATTTTTAAAAAAATTTCACTTCAATGCTGGCCATCTTATGTGGCACTACCAGTGTCTATGTTGTCAATTTCCAACTAACTAAAGTACAATAGATTTAGGACTTTTTTTGATAATTTTTCCATAAATTAGAATTATCTAAACTTTTCAAGATTTCCAATTTTCCATTATAACTAGGGGTGAGCATGAGGGTAGAACCTAGAACTTGAGAATCAAATTGATGTAAACTTGTTTGGCTCTAGGTTTCAAGGTATGCAGAGTTGATTCCAAATTCTAAAAATTTGGAAACTTGTTTTGACTAATAGGTTCCAAGTTCTAGATTGGTGGTACTTATAACTTAGAACCTAGAATTTGGAACAAGCTTATGTGTTTTTCTTAGTTTATATCTTTGCAGATAACTTGTAGTATTCCATCGTGTTTGATAATGAGTGTACACTGGAATCACTAGTTTGAGCTTCCATTTTATGACTAAAACTTTTACATTGTTAATGTTTCATATTTTTTCGTGTGTCTAAATATAAGTTATGATTAGTAAATTGTAATAGTAAGTGATAGTAATTAAATGTTAGAATTCACTATAATCGTTTAATTTATAATATAGATAGAACATGAGTAGATCATGGAACTGAACTGAGAACTTGTAATAGGGTAAGTTATAAGTTTTAATGAATAAATGGTAAATTTCGGGTTTCAAAAAATGAAAAACCTATTCTAACGGGAAAATTTTAAGTGAAAGCTGTACATAACCTAGAAGCGTCCACTCATAACGATAATCATATTTTAACTTATTATATATAGGATGGACCATCATTATAGTATTTTGGAAAATGGTTTCTGATTTATTTAAAGAGGGAAGTCCATTTTCTGTATTTAAATAAAATTTTCTTGGTAATTATGTAAAGAATTTCTATTGACTCTTTTTAAAAATAATCCAAACGCTGCAAACAAGGAAAATATTCCTCGACAGTAAATTTTTTACTGAAACAATTGGTCTTTAAATGGTAAATACATCAAATAAGACCATAATTATGCATTAGAATGTGGAAATTATTCATCCATAGTCGTACCCTGTCCAAGAAAATGTATCCTTATTTGGTCATATTCAATGGCACTCAGAATTCGGTTTTCGTATAAATGCAATAAATTGACTCATATTTATATCTTTAACAAGTTGACATTGAATTGCTTATTATCAATTACACATCTCACGCTAAAAAGTTAGTGCACTGTAAGCTGTAACTTTTACTAGTCAGTTGCTTAATAGAATACATACGTACTTTTTAACAAAATCCAATTTGTATATCATTAGATTGATTCCTCTATTAATGAAGTTGATTAATGAGATAATACTTTTTAAAAAGAGTAAAAATTGAAAGAATTATAATATAGCTATCTTGCAACTCCTCTAGTCATTAATGAAGCCATCGTAGTACATATATCTTAAATATCAGCATTGGAGATAAGTACTTTGTAAAACGTCCTTACATCATATATCAGTGTATATATTATCTTAATATGGGTTAATATATTTTTCATAAGTTTGAAATGACGTCAAAGTTTTGGGAAGCTACTTGACCATACGGTTCACTAATTAAGGAGGAACTAGGCAAAATTATAGTAGTTCTTGCCAAGTTCGGAAGAACTATAATGTGTTTAAACGAGAAATTTATACCAAGCACCAACTCAAGCAGATAATGGAGGGATAAGTACCCTGACAATGCCAAAAGTTATGTACGGCGCTCACTTTGGTGCCAAAAGTTTCCGTCGGATCACTTAAGTGCCAAAAAATTTGAAAAACGATCATTTTAGTGCCAACTCCGATCAGATTGATCGGAAATCCGATGTGGCATTTTTTTTATTAATTTTTTAGGCTGACATGGCTTGCCGGAGAGCACAATCAAGATCTAAGGGTGAGTTTGGTAACGTTATTTTTCTTCTTTGGCTGGTCGCCGGCCTCGGCCATGGTCGGCGACCGGCCGACGAGGGCGGGCCGCGCCCGCCCCACCACGGCGAGGCCGAGCTTGGCCGTGGTTGGGCGAGGCTCGGCCGCGGATCCGGGCGAGCTCGACTCGCGGCCGCCGGGCGAGCTCGGCCTCGCCGGGATTTGGGTGAGCTCGAGCTCGCCCGACCAGTGTGCCTCGCTCGGCCACCGCCAGTCGGCGTCGCCGGGCGGTGGCCGAGCCTCGCGGCTCGCCCAACCAAGGCAAGGCCGAGCCTCGCCCAGCCACGGCCAGCTCGGCCTCGCCGTGGCCGGGCGAGGCCGCCGCCCTCGTCGGCCATGGCTGGCCGGCGACCGGCCAAAGAAAAAAGAAAGAAAAAAGAAGAAGAAAAGAAAAAAATAAAAAAGAGAAGTGTTTCTAGATTTTGTTCCGTAAACAAGAAACAACTTTTTTTTGTTTCTTGTTTCTGTTTTTTTGTTCCCTTTTAACAAAAGAACAAAAAGCGAACAGTAAACGCACACAAACGCGTTTCGGGAACAAAAACACGGTGCAAACAAACGCACCCTAAACCACAAAAACGACATCATTTGGCTTCTTTCCCCCAAATCGAAACCCTAAATCCCCAAATATAGAGAGAGAGAGAGAGAGAGAGAGAGAGAGAGAGAGAGAGAGAGAGAGAGAGAGAGAGAGAGAGAGAGAGAGAGAGAGAGAGAGAGAGGAGGCACGTCGTCTTCTTCCCTAAAGAATGACACCAGTAGCGAACGGCACCGGCAGCAACACCAACATCGCACCAGTAGCAGCACCAACAATGGCACTAGCGACGGTAGCGAACGGCACCGGCAGCAACACCAATAACGCACCAGTAGCAGCACCAACAATGGCACTAGCGACGGTGGCGACGATGCACCAGTAGCGGCACCTTTGACCCCTGTTCTTCCTCCTCCTCCTCCGCCCTCGCCTCCTATTCTTTCTGCCACTTCTTGCTTGAGCAACAATCTCATTCTCTCCTCGCTCACCTAGTCGAGTATCTACAATGGTGGCCGAGCGGCGAGAAAGAAATCCTAACCCTAATTTCAACCCACGTAAGAGCTAAACGGCGTCGTTTTTGCAAGGGTGTCCACGTATAAGGGCAAAACGACGTCATTTCTTGAAGATGATGGAAAACGACATCATTTAAAAGCCGATCAACTTTTTTTTTTAAAAATATAAATGCCACGTAATCATTTTGGCAAGAATTTATCGCCAATGGCACCAAAGTGATTGTTTTTTCTCCGATTTGGCACCTAAGTGATCCGGCGGAAACTTTTGGCACCAAAGTGAGCGCCGTACACAACTTATGGCACCAATAATGTATTTATCCCGATAATGGAAGCTTGATGACGTAGTTGTGGTCTTCTACATCCAATTTCTGTCAAGCCCTTCTCAAAAGCTACTTACATTCAGCACGCATATGCTGCCTAACTTCATCAAATAAATGTAAGTTGCAATCAATATCGACTGTATGGCTAAACCAAATGTGTGTTTAAGAACAAATCTACAAAATATATGATTAAACACTCTAACCATATTTACCATGAAGAGTTTCATAAAGTAACACAAACTTTGGGGAGAAGTACACTATTAGTGCCATAAGTTGTGTACGGCGCTCACTTTAGTGCCAAAAGTTTCCGTCGGATCATTTAAGTGCCAAATCGGAGGAAAAACGATCACTTTGGTGCCACCGACTAAAGATTCCGGCCAAAATGATTATGTGGCTTTTAAAAAATAAAAAATAAATCGACAAGGCCTTTAAACGACGACGTTTTCGGTCCTCCTTAAGAAAACGATGTCGGTTTGCTATCCTACATGGAGGGCCTCACAAAAATGACGCCATTTAACTCATTTGGGGATTTTTTTATATATTGAAATTAGGTTTTTCCGACCTAGCTTGCTCGGCCGTCGTCACTCGGCCTTCGCCGTCGCTGGGCCGACGTCGCTTGCTCGGTCGCCATTGCTCGGCGTTGTTTGGACGCCCTTGATGGCACACTAGGGAGCACTAGCCCCAGTCACCAAAGCCTAGGTACTGGAAGACGCAGGTTAGGTACTCGTCAGGGAGATCGGAGATGGAGAGGGAGACATCAATGGCGGCGCACTCATCGGTGGTCTACCCGAGCACCGGCTAGATCACGACCTTCGACTTGGCCGCCGAGTGGCCATCATCGGGGTTGGGGTCAAGGTCGGAGCCACGGCCGCCAAGTGGCCATCCTCAGGGTCGAGGTTGGAGCCGCGGCCGCCGAGTGGCCATCATCGCGGTCAGGGTCGGGGTCGAGGTCAGGGTCGGAGCTGCGGCCGTCGAGTGGCCATTGTCGGGGTCGGGGTCAAAGCTGCGGCTGCCGAGTGGCCATTGTCGGGGTCGAGGTCGGAGCTGTGGCCATCGAGTGGCCATCGTTGGGGTCGGGGTCGGGGTCGGAGCCATGGCCACCGAGCACGGGGACCATCGAGGACGGCGACTGGCCAAAGATTTAGGGTTTTGAATTGGGGGAGACACCAAACGGCGTCGTTTTGGTGTTAGGATGTTGACTATACTCTCCGACGAGCCACATCAATTTCAAAAATTAATAAAAAAGTGTCATGTCGGATTTCTAGCCAACCAGATCGGATTTGGCATCAAAGTGAGCATTTGTCAAACTTTTTGGCACTTAAGTGATTTAACATAAACTTTTGGCACCAAAGTGAGCGCCATACACAACTTATGGCACTGATAGTGTACTTATCCCAAAACTTGCTTAAATAGTCTCTAAAAGTACAAAGGAGACAACCTGAGTAATTCACGAACTTTGCTTAAATAGTCTCTAGGAGGACAAAGCAAACAACCAAATATAAATTTCATACTTCAACTATATCATGTACTATTAATTTAAATCATGGACATTTCCGTTAGATTTCATAAGTGATCCCTACTTTGAGCAGCCTCTTGTGGGGAACGTTGAACACGTCCTCTGGCTGCCTCACGCACCTCTTCAACCAGTTGTACAAGCAATTGATTGCAAACCTTTTTGCAAAGCCTGAACCCCTTGAAGCTTTCACCTCACTCTGTCCCATTAGATACATGATCCCTCCAATCTTGATTGCTTCATCCACCAATCCAATCTCTCTTTGCACTCCCTCTTCATTGATCATTGCGATTCCATGGTCACTGGCCTCACCTCGCTCGTCGGCGTAGGGTGCGTTGTGGTGAATGAAATCCTTCAATTGGTCAATCAAGACCTTCTCGAAGAATTGCGGCTCTATTTTTGCATCTCGATATCCGTATCTCACAACGCACCGGTACATGCCCGACACCGGCGGCTCCACCCGTCGAAAGAAGAACCGCTCCTCGAGGGGCACGTTGCTTATGGGTAGTGACTTGATTGAGACGAAGACAAGGACTGAGTGCAATGCCGGTACATTGGCGACATATTGAGTGAATATTGGGGAAATGCCATGGACAAGCTCGGTGTAGAATAGGGCGACCCCGGGGGCCCGGTGGATCGTGTTTGATATTATCGTGACAAGGGCTTCTCTCGATACCTTGTTCTCAACCTCAAACTGATACTTCTTTCGATATCCGTAATTCCATAGCAACATAATGGTCATCATCACGGCAGCGAAGAGGAGTGGGACGTAACCCCCATCCAAGAATTTGTAGAGGACTGAGCTTAGAAACACGTACTCTACGAGCCCGATGGTGAGGACATAGAGGATTACGAGGAGTATGTTGGTCTTCCAAATCATGACCATCACGATAACGAGGAATGAGGACGTGATAACGAAAACAAATGCTACCGCAATTCCTGTAGTAGGGATTCCCGAATAAATGTGAATTTTTCTTTCAATAATCCCAATTAAACAGCTTAATCAACTAGGGAATTTGCATAAGTGGGCTAAATGTGTGTATATAGTGTGATCCTTTTTGCTTACCATAAGCATTGCCCAACTTCAATGTGGTTTTGAAGCCGAGAGTGACTCCAACACAGGCCAACATGAGGAGTGTGTTGACCTCAGGTACGTAAATCTGACCCTCGTGCTTTTGCGAAGTGTGCACGACCTTCACGTTTGGGAAGCACCCGACCGCGACTGACTGCTTAACTATGGCAAACGTGGCTGATATCATGGCTTGACTTGCTATTATCGCCGCCAACACCGCAATCACAAACATTGGCCAATACACCGATTCTGCATCAAACCATTAGATAAATTCATCGGATGTCCCAACAGGATAAATGATGCACCGAATGAAGTAGCATGAGGAAGCTTACTCGGTAGTGAGCTGTAGAAAGTGCTAGCAACATTTTCACTGTGCTTTCGGAGATATGCCGCTTGACCAAAGTAGGCGAGGATGATTGAAGGAAGGACAACTAGGCATGAACTCAATTGAATTGAGAGGATATTAAAGTGCCCCAGATCAGCAAACAATGCTTCAGAACCTATAATCAAAGGCTCAAAGAGTAAAACCACAATTAATTCTTCAAAAGAAGTTATATATCTTGGTTAAAATGAAATGAGAATTAATTAATAGATGAATCATTTGAATGACGTTTAGCTATATGTTTTCAGTTATAATAATTAATCGATGAAAAGATCCAGATGTTTGGATTACCAGTGAGGCAAAGAATCACCCCTCCAAGAGAAACCCATGCTTCCTTTTTGTTTCTCATGAAGTAATGGACGATGTAGAGCGGATTGACGGCTTTGATCACTCCCGAGTCATGTTTCGCGATATTATAGATGCCAATTAAACTGATACCGAGGAACCATATAGAGAGAATTGGGGCAAAACTATATCCAACTATGTGAGTCCCGAACCTTTGGACTTGAAACAGAAGGATCAAGATCACGACAGATATCCACATGATTTGATATTCTCCAAGTGAACTTGCAGCTTCTTGTATTCCCCCACAGCCGACAATACTGCCCCCAGAGAAGAAGAAAAGGATTAGAACCATCTATCGAAATTCAACCGAGAGAAGTAATTGTATCGATAAATAAGCCGAGACGATGAATATTGTTGTTCTATACTACCGATCGAATGTGGTGTCTCATTTCCTTTGTAGATTAAGGGAAAAGTTGGAAACCTATTGGTGCGTCCTTTTCTTTTAAAAAAAAAAATCTTAATGAAAATATTACTACCGGATATGCATGGTGTAAGAATTCCATCTCCAATGACCATGGCGGTGCCCAAAATAGTTACAAATAAGAGCAAGTACTTGGCTGCTTCGCTATTCTCGAGAAATGACTTCATGGTGGAGGCCCGCCGGAAGCCCCGGCTCGGCACCTCAAGTCGGTAATTTGAGACTTCCTTGTCTTCGGCTTGTTGGTTAGGGGTCAAGCTCACCTTGGCATTACGGCACATTAGAGAGTACAAAGCAAATGTCCCTCCTATATTGTCGTAGCCAAATATCTAATTACATTAGTATGAGATTTGGTATAGAGAAAGGGGAGAAAAAATAAAATAAAATAAAGGATCTGCTGCGACAAATGAATTTTGTGGTGACATGGTGAGGGAGAAACCGCTCACCATCACCATCATCATTCGCCGATAGAACAATGAAGACATATTTGACCAAGAAAATGAGGATGATCGAGTAGAAGATCAAAGATAGCGCTCCGAGAATATCGTCCTCATGTTTTATACCATCAGGAAAAATTCCCGGCATGACATAGAGAGGCGACGTGCCTAAATCGCCATACACCACCCCAATGCTCTGAATAGCAAACTTCAGTATCATCACCCATCGCAAATTCTGCATTTAGAAAGGCGTAACCAAAGCATTTCCTTAGCTTCACTCTTGCTACGATTTTGTTGAACTCTCAATTGGTCATAATGGATAGTCCAAGAACAAACATAGGAAAGGAAAGATGTAAACTAACAATTCGAGAGAATGATACACATTAAACTTTTTATTAATAAAAAATTTTCAATTTTTATGCCTTATAACAATTTCTGGAAAATTATCAAAAAAATCTTAAACTTGTTGTAATTATGCTAATGCAATCCTAAACCTTTTTTTATGCCAATTTAGTTTGAATATTTTTCATTTGTGCCAATTCAATTCATCCAGCCAATTTTGTCGACCGACGTTGATGTGGACGTTAGCCAGTGCTAACTGTTCGGTCAACGCTTACGCAATAATTTTTAAAATTTTTATATTGTTTATTTTCTTTTTCTTTTTCTTCTTTTCTTCTTTTATTTTTTCTAATAAGGCAAGGCCATGGCCGCCTTTGCCCACAACTTATGAGGCCCTTGCAACGTGGCAAAGCGACCATGGCCTTGCACCCAGATTGGGGGCTAGCGTCCCCCAATGGCCAACTGGCCACTATGGGAAAAAAATATTGAAAAAATTGACATGGTAGCATTAATCAGATAGACTGAATTGGAACAAATGTAAAAATATTTAGAATTGAATTAACACAATTTTTTTTTTTTATATAATTGAAATGACACAGTTACAATAGGCTTAGAACTATTTTGGTAATTTTTCTTAAAAATTTCAATACTTTAATATTTGTGAATATATAGATCAATGTTTGTATATCCTTTTTCACCATATATATATATTTGTATATCCACGCTAGCGAAAGGAGATTTCTACTAATCAGCTAATATATAATGGTAAAGCCCACAGCCATTAATTGGAGAGATAAATTGGGCCTAGAAAGATTCGAACTTAGAATCTCCAGTTCTGATACCACGTAAGATTTTGTGGGATCATTGCCAATTATTATAAAAATTTAAGTTGTTAGATGAAAGTGTAATTTATCGTTTAAATATTTTAACAATTATAACATTTCAACTCCCTTTATTTTGCGGAGAATGAATGATCTAGAAAACATTTTATTAGAATTGATCGCATTATTGTAGGACAAAATACATCTCAAGTGCCAAAACTTGGCACGAAAGGACACTTAAGTGTCAAAAGTTAGGAAAGCGACACTTAAGTGTCAAAATCAGAGCAAAATGGATCACTTAAGTGCCACTCTGGCCAAAATCCGGCCAAAATGCCGATGTGGCGATTTCCGGTAAAGTAAATGCAAAACGACATCATTTTGCACTCTAACGTAGTAAAAAAATCAATATAAAAATTAATTAAATTAATTTAAAACATTTAAAAAATTTTAAAAAAGGGGGTCGAAGGGAGGTGGCTGAGGGCTGAGCCCTCGCCGCCACTCAAAAGGGCCGATGACGGAGGGGGGGGTCGGCCGGGTCGCCGACCCCTAGCCGACCGACGGTTAGGGCTCGCGAGCCCTCACCCAAATTGCCAACCCTTGGCCAACCTGCGGTGAGGGCCCGCAAGTCCTCACCGGATTTGGGTTGAGGGTCGGCGGCCCTTGGCCAAGTCGGGCGAGGGCCGCCGACCCTCGTTGGATTTGGGCAAGGGCTTGAGGGTCCTTCGCTGCCGGTCGGCCTAGCGTCGCCGGCCCCTAGCTAAGGCCCGGCAACCCCAACCGACCCCCCTCTATCGCCGGCCCTTCTCGGTGGCAACGAGGTGGCGGCGGCGGCGAGGGCTCGGCCCTCGGCCGCCTCCCTCCCCCCCCCCCACCTTTTTTAAAATTTTAAGTTTTTTTTTAATATTTTAAATAAATTTAGTTTTAAATTTAATTTAATTAATTTTTATATTAATTATTACAACATCGGAGACAAAACAACGTCATTTTTGCATTTTCTAGGCACGTTAGCGTGCAAAATGACTCAATTTTATACTTATTTCGCCAGAAAATTGCAACGTCAGCAATTTTGCCAAATTTTGGCCAAATTGACACTTAAGTGTACCATTTTGCTCCGATTTTGACACTTAAGTGTCTCCCTTGCCAAGTTTTGGCACTCCGGGTGTCCGTACCTCCATTATCGTAATTGTCATTAACATAGAGTAGACTTTCACCGTCACCTTGTCTTGTTTCAGACGTCACCCCCTCGAAAGTCAAACCTACTAGCTCAGGCCACCCTTTAGCGAGCTTTGGGTGTTGAAGATGTAACGTCCTTGGTCTACCATTTACAAATATTATCCGCTTTGGATACTGAGTCTCTATTGTACACATATTATCTGCTTTGAATACTGAGTTTTTACGATTTTGTTTTTCTCGGGGCCGCCCCTACTACCCTAAGAAAACGCGTGTATATAATTCGAGGAACTCAAGTCTTATAAGTTAGCCCAAGACTCCCCCCTTAAGGCGATGTGAGACATGCACTTAGCATTGCCCGCATACTGCCGATGCGATCTTAGTCCGTCCCTCCATACTGCCCACAGCGCCCTTACTATGACCCCACACATTGCGAGAGTCAACTTTAATAGCACTTGTAACACTTTGGGTCTCCATTACACACACATTGTCTATTTTAGATACTAAATCATCACGGTTTTGTTTTTCTTAGGACAGCTTATACTACCCCAAGAAAACGCGTGTATATAGATAGAGGAATCCAAGCCTTATAAGCCAGCTCAAGACTCCCTCCCTAAACGATGTAGGACATGAGACATGCACTTAACCTTGCCCATGTACTACCAAAGGGATCTTAGTCCGTCCTTCTGTACTGCCCTAGGTCTAGGTCGTCAAAGAAGACGTCAAGAAAGGACCTATTAGAGTAGTTTGAGAAAAGAAACCAAGAAAAATGTCAACAAATATGTGAATGACAAATTTAGCCTTGATTTAATCTCGATGGAGACAATGAGTAAGGATTTCTAGGCTCGATAGTCGGTGGCTTGCCCATCGACAGGCATGTAGGAAGACACCTGATGAGAGTTGTTATTATTGTATTTCGAGTTCGAACTTGTGTATGAAATTTGATCTGACTGGAGGATCTAGATCAGTTTGTAGAGTTGAATATGTTAGAAAAGATTCCAAAGAATCTCTCAAAGGGTATAAAAATATGTATGTGTTTTTTTTTTTTTTTTGGTCGGTTTTATTCTACTCCTACTCTAACTCTCACTCTCAGACTTTTGCCATGCCTCCTTGCAGGCCGTAGAAGTTGAAACTCACACTTAAAACTAAATCACTTCCATCCCAACCCCCCGAGAAGGTGGGGATTCGAAACTCCCACCTCCCCCTTCCATGCTCAAAGGGTGGCCACTAGGGCAAACCTCAATGGTTAAAAAATATGGGTGTTGATTTGGTGGAATAAATACCCAATTTTGACTAAGTAAAGATGGTCCCAGCGGAGGTTGACGAATTAAAAGAGGCGTACAAAAATTGTTGGGCTAAATAAGTCTAAGAGCAGCATGCATGGCACTTGGAGGGGGATTGAAGAGAGTTCAAGCGAAACTTGGTGCGTGCTCAGTTTGTGCCCTGAGTGGAAGTTGAGTTATTTATTTATAAACACTTTAAAGTAAGAGTAATTTAAGATTCCATTTGTTTCATAAAAAAAATGTTTTTATTTTTTATTATTTGGCGCTCGGTTTGCATAAGAAAATGAGTTTATCGAAAATATTTTCGATAGAAAACTATGCTTAAACTTAGAAAAATGATTTTCTCTTTAAAATAATTAGAAAACATTTTTGAAAATATGATTAGGTACTTGCATTTGGATCCACAACACTATGTTTGAACATAGAAATTCCAACAATAATTCTTGAGTCTCCAATGCCCGAGTTAGGTCCATCAAGGTTGGAAACAAGTCCATCGAGACCGAACATAGGTCCATTAGGGCTAGCTCGGGACTCCGAGTCCCAAACCTAGGCCCCCGCGCCTATGCCTAAAGTCCATCGAAGCCGGGCCCAAACCCCTAATGCCCGTGCCCTTTGCTTGGCATTAGAGCCTGCGTCCATAAAGGTCGGGCTCCAGCCCTAATGTTCAAACTCTACTCCCCGATACTCGTGCTCGGTCCACGGTGCGTGAGTTAGTGGCACTCGGGCTCAGGTCCTTGATTAATGAAATGATGGTTCTTACAAAAAAAATATTTATTAAATCAATTTTCAATTATTTTTATCTTTTATAAAATTTGGTTTTTTTTAATTATTTTTATTTATTTAAATAATCCAAAGTTTAATTATTTTTTATTTCCTTCTTCCCTAGCTAATTGTTAGCCGTGGCAATGGCCAACAACTCACCACAGGCAAGAGACAAGCTTGCCGAAGGGCGATGAGCTCCTCGCTCGTTGATCTACGAAGGCCAAGGCCTTGCCCATTTGGCAAGATCGAGCTCGCCAGCCTTAGGTGAGCTCTACCATGCCAGATCTAAGGAGATGGAGCCTTGCCCAAGGCTGGCTCGGCTTGACTTGGTGGAATTTAGCAAGCTCAAACCTCACCAACTTGTGGCGAGGTTTGTGCTTGCCTAAAGCTAATCACCAGCCATCACCATAGAAAACGATTGGCTGAAGAAGAAAAAGAGAAAAGAAAATGAAAGGAAAGAAAAATAAAAATAATTAAAAATTCAATTTTTTGTAAAAAGAAAAAAAATTAAGTAAATATCTAGCGCCCTTTACCATTCCTCATTTTATCTGTGGTGATTTCGTGTTGTTTTAATTAGAGTATCTTGGTTTTTGCGCTAATTTTACAACAAGAGTAGACAGACAGCGAGAGAGCACTATCAATAAAGGAAAGCCAAAAATGCATAACTGGAAAAATCGAAATAGGAAATTAAAAAAGAGGTAGCTGGTAAAAAGATAATTAGATTCATTAAGGGTGCGAATGGTAACGTTTCGTTCTTTTTTTGTTCCAGGAACGAAAACAAAAAAGTGTTTCTATTCCGGGAACAATTTTTGAACAAAAGAACGCGTTTGGTAACGTTTGGTCCGGAATAAAAAAATGAATAGAAACACGTTTGGTAAATTTTATTCTTTTTTTGTTTCTTTTAATTTTTTAAACATTTTTATTTTATTTTTCATTTTTTCCTTTATTTTTTATTTTTTATTTTTTCGGCCGGTCGCCGGTGGCCGGCGACAGCCGACGGGGCCGGCAGCCTCGCCATGGCTGGGCGAGGCAAAGCCTCGATGGTCGGTCGCCGGCCATGGCCGAGCCTCGACGGCCGGTCGCTGGCCATGGCCGAGGCCGGCGACCGTCGAAAGAAAAAAGAAGAAAAAAAGAAGAAGAAAAGAAGAAGAGAAGAAGAAGAGAGAGAAGAAACGTTTCTTCAGTTTTGTTTCTGGAACAAGAAACAACAATTTGTTGTTTCTTTTTTTTGTTCTTATTTTGTTCCAGAAACAAAAAAAAAACAAAAAAAGAACAGAAACGCAACCAAACGCGTTTCTGTTCTTTTTTTGTTCCCGGGAACAAAATCTGTACGGAAATGTTCCAGAAACGTTTCCATGCACGCCCTAATATTCCCAGTTAATTCCCAAGGAGTCGAATGGGTTGGTCGAGCGATAAAATCATTATGATTGTTTATCTAGAGTTGTTTAATATCGCAAGTTCAAATCTTATTTGACATAACCTTTTGGACCATGATATGATGGAGTATTTTAGTGCGTATCTAATAAATGATAGTTCAGACGAAAATGAAGAACTTGGCTATATATACATGAATTGTTTAGTTTTTTTCCCCCAAAGTGTATCGATGTAAATAGCCGCCCACATAGAACACCATGCTATTGCTCCCGAAAGATCCACAAGCTCACCTTAAATTCATAAATTCAAGTATCAAGAAATTTCCCACCAATTCAATGGAACAAATGACGCTAAAAAATGAAGACTAAGGGCACGTTTGGTAACGCTTCTGTTCCCATGAACAATTTCTGATCAGAAATGATTCTTTTTTATTATATTCCGGAGAATAATTTCTAAGCATCTTAAGCAGTTTGGTAACTATTCAAAATTTCAATTCCCTAAATAGAATTGCGTTTGGTAGTGTGCTTAAAATTTCTACTCTGAATTATTTTCTTTTAATTTGTAAATAATTTTATTACTTCTTTCCTCTTGTTTTCTTTTTTCTTTTTTCTTCTTTTCTTTTTTTCCTTTCTTTATCTTCTTCTTCTTCTTCAAGTCGCCGATTGTTGGCCTAGGGATGACCGGCAACCATCCAGATGAGGGTCGATGACCTCACCGGAGTGTCGCCGGCCCTTGTCGGCCGAGCCGTGGCTGGGCAAGCGGCCTCACCTAGATCCAGTGAGGCCGAGCTCGCACAGCCATGGCTCGGCCGAGCCTCGCGGTGGCCTGGCGAGGTTGAGCCTGTAATTCTTTCGGTACCCTAGCCTGGCGAGCCTCTAGCAAGCTCGCTGGACCGGTTGCCGGTGACCGGCGGCGGCGGATGGCGGATAGCAGGAAACGGCAATGATGGCGTTGGCAGCAAATGAAGAAGAAGAAAGATGGAAGAACAACAAGAAAAAGAGAAAAGAAAAAGAGAAAATAGGTGCTTGATTCTAAAATTGTTCCTGGAAACAAGAATCAACTCTTTTTTTTATATATTTTATTCTTGATTCTACTCCAAATCTAGTCTCGGAAACAAACATTTTATAAAATGCATTTTTGTTCCAAATATACTCTCAAAAAGAAAAAAAAAACAGAAACAAGCACTGTTTGGCAACTTGCCAAACAAGCCCTAAGTAACCATGTGATACAATCCTCCTTGGAAAGGGTTGATTTTGCGTGCAAATTCCACCCTCTTAGCACAATCGTGTTCTTATTGATATTGTTAGTGTGCAAATCCATTGACCAATATAAAAATATATCACTATAAAGGCAAACTGTGAACAATATAAAGAGAGAAATACTAACACTTAAATATAAATTCATTGGCAGAAAGAGGTGGTGAATCCTTTTCACTTATAAGATTGTAAATTTAGCATGGAAAAGCAACACGTAATCTCTTCTAAGAGTGCATTAATCATCATCATCATTGAAAGTAAGTTATGATTAGCTAATAGCCATGACTTAATGATCCTTGTCACAAGGAATTTTGTCCAAAAAAAATTGAGAACTATCATACGACAGTCAATTCAATTCTAAATTTTTTTAGTTTAGCCAATTAATCATAAATCTTTTGACGATTTTTTTAATGTGGTCTTAAAGGTCTTTTCAACAAATTTTGGCTAAAAAATCACTAAAATGGCAGTCCAATCAGTGCTGCACATCCTACATCGCAAGATTGATGCTAACCTCAATGATTTTAACAATTTTTGTTAATTTTTTAAAAAAAATTCCCATTTCCCTCCCACTAGGTTTCCCTCCACTAGTTATTGGGCCTCAACATAGGGAAATAGGGGGAAAAAGAGAAGAGAAAAGAAAGGAAAATAATCAGAAATTTATATATAAAAAATTGCAAATTCCTACTAAAAATAGTCAAAAAAGTACATAAACGAATCGTCAAAAAGGTTTAGGGTTTAATTAACTAAATTGAAGAGTTTAAGATGGAATTGACCGTCGTATAGTAGATTTAAGACTTTTTAAACAATTATCCCTCATCACCATTTCTATCCATAGAAAGAAAACCTACTCACTGAACTTTATTACTTTCATTAGAGAGCAATATTATTATCTGTCTCTTTAGATTTTAATTTAATAAAATTAAGGGAAGGTTAATGCAAGTGTTTGCCTATGGCTTCTTGTAGTTTTTGAAAGATAGTATTTTTTAATAGTTGAATCCCTTATAATCTCTCCATATCGATTTATAGTATGTCTTTTATGAGTTGAAATGTTCGTAGGTACTTTTTACGGATAGTAAACTTCATCAAGTAGTATAAAATTTTTGTTTTAAAGTGATTGAAGACTTCGAAAATTTTATCTTCTGCTAAATATTGAAAGCTTCTGTTTCTCATCTTTTTTTTTTTACAAGGAGATATAAGCATCTTCTAAAATAATGTTATTAGAATGGTTTAATAAAGTGTAATTAAGTCATATAACTTTTGAGATCATTTTGACAATCCTTTAACTCTTCGCCATTGGCATTTAGCAACCAAAAAACTCAGACCCCTCACAAAATTAAGCATGTGTGAAAAAGAGTTTCTGTTGATCATTAATCATCTGACACCATACAATGGATCAATTGAAAAATAAGCTCAAATTTTGGCTAAATTCACGTGTGAATAAGGTTTTAAGTAGAATTTTAACCAAAACTCAATGAAACCTAAAGTTGAACTATCGAACTTTCGAACCGTAATATAAGGCCATTAATTCAACCCACATAATCTGTTATCCGAGCCCTCAGCTCAGCCCATGTCTTCTATATCCCAAGCTCAGCCCATCTTCATTTTTCTCTTCAACGGATCGTGTGTAAGAGCAAGAAGACCAGCGACATTACCAAAGAAGGGAGCTCTCCGCGAGAAGGAAAGAAGGGAGAAAAGAGAGAAAATTTTAACGCACTGACAATCCTAGCGACCTGTCAAGCCGAATCAACACCGTTTTGTAATGCCAGATAAGTAATCAAAGCCTCTATTCATCTAATCAAAGTAATTGTCAAAGTTATCGCATGAAATTCAAATTTATGTCAATTTGGAGTTGTTGCGTTTGATCGAGGACTTGTCAGGCTACACACACACACACACACACACACACACACACACACACACACATTAATTGTCTAGGATGTTGTGAATTTATAGCAATTTACGGATTTCAATTTGAATTTACGGTTTATCTAAAACGAAAATTTGAAATTGGCTGCACATACTTAACATATTATGAACAGTAGATTTGGAGCTGAATTTCATCTATTTTTGGCAAGATTTTGGGTTGGCCAAGTTGGGGTTCATTTAGTACATTGAAAAGAATTTCTATTGACTATAAGTTTGCCTAAAACTGAGTATGCTAGATAAAACTATGGCATGAACAAGTTCAGTGCATGAGTTGTGCATAGCAGACACCAATGGTTGAGCTTTTCATTGGCGCATTGGTGTCATTTATCGACAAATAGGTGTAGTTTAGTCAATCATATGTTAGAATATTGTTTTACTCAATTTTTTATGTCGTTTTTAAATTAGTTGTTAGGAATTCAAGTGCGTCGGCTTGAGTAACTATAGATTGGTTTTCAGCTTTCTCAAGTAAGTCATATTATTTCTTCTATAAATTTACAAAACTCGTGCCTGATAAATGGTAGAGTTTTACTATAGTACGAGTTATTGAGAGTATGCTTCTTGCATAAAATGGGACCAAACTTTTACTACCTATCTAGTCGATTGAAAAGGCATTGGAAAGTCTTATGAAGTAGGGTTTTTTTTTTTTTTTTTTTTTTTTTTTTTTTTTCCTACTCTACGCATGTTCTAACTCTCATTCTCACACTTTTGTTCTGCTTCTTTGCAGTAACACATATCTAAAACTAAATCATCCCCACCCAAATTCTCCTAATAAAATAGGGATTCGAACCCCGAACCTCCCATTCTCATGTGACAAGGATGGCCACGGGAGCAAACCCCAGTGGTTTTATGGAGTAGTTTGCAAGACCATTTTATGAATGCTTTGGTTAAATATTTTGTGAAGGGAATTGCCAAAAGCTATTCGTATTGGTTTTGAAATGTTTTATGAAATAGTTTTCTAATGTTGATTATGAGTTGCTAGAGAAAGATGTTGGTTGATATTGTTCATATCACCATGATGAAAACCCATTTTGGAGGGGGGGGGGTGGGAGGACGTCCTTCCAGGCCAAACCACTAGTTGATATAAGTGGTAGACCTAGCCAAAGGGGGTAAACTTGGTCGCCTTTGTCACGACGTTAAACGTGACTATAGTTTGATGATGGGCATTAGATTAGTTGATGGAATGGATCATTGATGTGCGATTTGATAAAATTTGTCAATGGATTAGACCATTGATATTTGTTATTGTTGAGCAGATTTTGTTAACTAATCTTGTCGTATAAAGTTTTTGCAAAGCTATCATACAATTTTGAAATTTTACATATATTGCATATTGAATTTAAGATGGTGAATTATGACATCCTTTTATGATAATACATAGTGATTGTTCAATCCGCTTGAAGGAAATGTATTATTCACTAAGCCATGATAGCTCATTCCTTTCAACTTACTTTCCGATTCTTCAACGAGGCACAAGTTGATGGTAATCATTATTGTTAGCAGTAGGAGGACTTTTGGATAGTGGAAATTTTTCGGTGCAGTTTTTATGTAACTAATGAGCTTCTAAGTTCATTTTGTTGAATATGTGTATATATCATATAGGTGGATTGTAGAAAATTCAGATATTATAATCAACTGATTTTTTTTGTCGTAAATATATATATATCAAGTTAAGTTTTAGTTATGTTAAAGCTACATCCTTTGGAGAAAGGACCACTGTGTCATGCCCTATCCTTAAGAAAATCGGGATGTGATAGGAACAGTCACGGCCCAAGTTAAATCATGGATAGACCGCTCTTTTGAAACGAACAAGAAGAAAGGGGGTGGAAAGAAGGGTCATGACTCTGCATGACCAAAAGATAACCCCCAAAACATTTTCCCCGTTCATCGTATTACACAATACGGCTCGGCTTATCTACTTTTCGTGATGCGTCTTTATCTTTGCTTTTTTTTGTTTTTTAATATCTTGATCGTGATTGTTTATTTATTTGGTTGCCCACCATGCGTGGTCACTATTTGGTGGTTTAGGAAAATAAAATGGATCAAAATCACATGCAAATATTTCCGAAATAACACAAAAAATGTACCAAAAGGGCACCAAATAGACTTAGCACAACAAAGTACCTGTTCCTAGGATCTCTAGTCTATTGGAAAGTGAAATAACCTCCCACATTTCACTTGGCTCCTAACCAGCCTAAAATAGATTAGTAGCAACTTCCAAGTGAAAAAACATATTAATCATAATGAATTAAATCAACAAAATGTCGTGGAATAGTAGGATTTGAGAAAACTCGTGCTCACAACTTCGTGTAAGGCTCTAAATGCTCTCACATGAAAAGTTATCATCATAACGAAAACCCTATCCACCATTCCAGGGAGGATTGCAACTATACATACTAGCAAAACAAAATTCAAAACATATTAACATATGACTAATGATGTTTGAAAACATGAATCTAGAAGATGAGATATATGTAAATAAATTAAAGGATAAGGATGTGCGTGAAATTTGTAATTAAAAAGAAAATGTTTGAAAAAATTATACTTTAGTGAACAAGTTTTAGATGGAAATGAGATAAGCAAATATTAACATATTATAAGTAATGATCATCTTGACTTTTCTAGAATTCCATTTTCCCATTACAACGATGAACTATCATAGTTCAACTCATTATATATAGGATGGACAATCATCATCGTATTTTAAAAAATAATTTCTGATTTTTTTAAGGGAAAGTCTCTTTCTTGTATTTAAATAGAAATTTTTTGTTGGTAAAAACTAAAAAAAAAAAAAAAATTGGTTGACTCATTTCAAAGCAATCCAAACACTACATATAAAGGAAAATATTCTTCAATAGTAAATTTTCACCGAAACAAATCGTGGTTGATATTATATCTCAAAGGACATCAAACGGGACTATAATTATACATTAGAATGTGGAAATTATTCATCCATAGCTGTAGAGAGGCATAAAAAGCTACTTACATTCAGCACGCAAATATTACCTAATTTCATCAAATAAATGTAAGTTGCAATTAATACTGACAGTATGTTTAAAACAAATGCCTGTTGGAGAACAATTTCACAAAATATGAAATTAAACACTCGCTATAGTTTGAATACTGTGAGGAAGGTATCATAAAGTAACACAAACTTTGCTTAAATAGTCCCTAAAAGGACAAATTAGACAACCGAAATAATTCACGAAGTTGCTCAAATAGTCTCTAGGGATACAAAGCAAACTACCGAATATAAATTTTCAGTTTCAACTATATCATACACTACTAATTAAAGTCATGGACATTGACCACTAGATCTCATATGTGATCCCTACTTTCAGCAGCCTTTTATGGGGAATGCCGAACACTTCCTCTTGCTGCCTCACGTTCCTCTTCAGCCAGTTGTACAGGTAATTGATTACAAACCTTTCTGAGCAGCTTGAACCACTCGACGCTATGACCTTACTCTGAGCCATTAGGTACTTGATCCCTCCAATCTCGATTGCTTCATCCAGCAATCCAATCTCTCTCTGCACTCTCCCTTCATCGACCATTGCCATTCCATGGTCATTAGTCTCGCCTCGCTGGTCGGTGGCGGGTAGCGCGCCGTTCCAAATGAAATCCTTCAATCGGTCGATCAAGACCCTCTCAAATGATTGCTGCTCCATCTTTGCATCCCGATATTTATATCTCACAACGCAACGATATATGCCCAAGGCTCCACCTGTCGAAAGACGAACCGCTCCTCGAGGGGCACCTTGCTTATGGGTAGCGACTTGATTGAGACGAAAACAAGGATCGAGTGCAATGCAGGTACATCGGCGACGTATTGGGTGAACACTGGGGAAATGCCTTGGACGAGCTCGGTGTAGAACAGAGCGACCGCAGGGGCCCGACGGATGTTTGTGTTCGACATGATCGTGACAAGGATTTCTCTCGAGACCTTGTTCTCGAGCTCATACTCGGTACTTCTTTCGGTAGCCGTAATTCCATACCAACATGATGGTGACCATCACGACAGCAAAGACGAGTGGGACGTAACCCCCATCCACAAATTTGTAGAGGACCGAACTTAGAAACACATACTCCGCGAGCCCGATGGTGAGGATGTAGAGGATTACGAGGAGTATGTTGGTCTTCCAAATCATGATCATCACAATAACAAGGAATGTGGACGTGATAGTGAAAACAAATACAACCGCAATTCCTGTAATAGAGATTTATGAATAAACGTGAATTTTTTTTTCGATAACCCCAGTTAGGTAGCTTAATGAATTAGGGAATCTGCATAAGTAGACTAAATGTGTGTGTATATAGTATCATCCTTGTTGCTTACCATAAGCGTTGCCCGACTGCAATGTCGTCTTGAAGCCAAGGGTGACGCCAACACAGGCCAACATGAGGAGGGTGTTGACCTCAGGTATGTAGATCTGACCCTCGTGGTCTTTCGAAGTGTGCACTACCTTTATGCGGGGGAAGCACCCGAGCGCAACCGATTGCTTCACTATGGCATACGTGGCCGATATCATGGCTTGACTTGCTATTATCGCCGCCAACACCGCGATCACAAACATTGGCCAATACACTGGTTCTGCATCAAACCAATAGATAGATTCATTCTATGACCTGGCAGAATAAATTCTATGCATCAGATGAAGTAGCATGAGGAAGCTTACTCGGTATCGAACTGTAGAAAGTGCTAGCAACATCTTCAGTGTGCTTTCGGAGATACGCCACTTGACCAAAATAGGCAAGGATGATTGAAGGCAAGACAACTATGCATGAACTCAATTGAATTGAGAGGATATTAAAGTGTCCCAGATCAGCAAACAATGCTTCAGAACCTAAAATCAAAGGCTCAGAGCGTAAAACCACAGTCAATTCATTGAAAAAAAAAGTTACATATCTTGGTTAAAATGAAAAAAGAATTGACTAATAGATTATTTATTTCAGTGATGTTTAGCGATATGTTATCAATTATCAATAATTAATCAATGAGAAGATTAAACATTTGGATTACCGGTTAGGCAGAGAATGACCCCTCCAAGAGAAATCCATGCATCCTTTTTGTTCCTCATGAAGTAATGGACAATGTAGAGCGGATTGACGGCTCTGATCACTCTCGGGTCATGTTTCGCAAAATTGTAGATGCCGATGAGTGCAATACTGAGGAACCATAAAGAGATAATCGGGGCAAAGCTGTATCCGACTTTGTGAGTCCCGAACCTTTGGGCTTGAAACAAAAGGATCAAGATCACCACAGAGATCCACATAATTTGATCATCTCCAAGTGAACTTGCAGCTTCTCTTACACCGCCGATAGCCGACAATACTGCCTCAAAAAAAGGAGGAAATAATTAGAACCATCTATCGAAAATTAACCCAGAGAACTAATTAGATCAATAGATAAGCCAGGACAGTAAATATTGTCGTTCTATATTGTAATGTCACCTAGTATTGAATGTACTATAAAAAGACATTAGGATAGAGATATTTATTCATTCATCATTTTCTTATTTTATATATATATATATATCGATGATAAATTACTACCGGATATGCATGGTGTGAGGATCCCATCTCCTATGACCATGGAGGTGCCCAACATAGTTACAAACAAGAGCAAGTACTTGGCTGCTTTTCTATTCTCGAGTAAGGACTTCATGGCAAAGGCCCAGTGGAGGCAGCGGCTTGGCACCTCAAGGCGGTACTTCGAGACTTCCTTGTCTTCGGCTTGTTGATTTGGGGTCAAGTTCACCTTGGCATAGCGGCATATCAGAGAGTACAAAGCAAACGTCCCTCCTATATTGTCATAGCCAAAGACCTACCTACATTAGCACAAGCTTTGGGTATAGAGAGAAAAAAACTATTATGTCAAATGAATTTTGTGGTGAAATGGTGAGAGAGAAATTGCTTACCATCGCCATTGTCATTTGCCGATAAAACATTGAAGACATACTTGATCAAGAAAATGAGGATGATTGAGTAGAAGATCAGAGATAGTGCTCCAAGAAGATCTTCTTCATGTTTTATCCCGTTTGAAAAAATTCCTGGCAAGACATAGAGAGGGGACGTGCCTAAATCGCCATACACCACCCCGATGCTTTGAATCGCAATCTTTATTATCGCCCCCCACGCCAAATTCTGCACTTGGAAAGACCATAACCAAATCATGATCGTGAAAGCATTTCCTAGTTTCACTCTTGCTACCATTTTCTTGAAATTTTGGATTGGTTACAATACATAGTCCAAAAACACAGGAAACGAAAAACGTAAACAATCAATTCGAGAGAATTTCTATTTTTCCCTATGGGTCTGTACATCTAGCTAATTCGAGTGATAATGCCGCTTTCAAATTACAAACGTGATACCCGTTTAAAATTTTAAATCAAAATATTTTTAATCAGAGGCAAGCAATTTCCGGGGAACAAGTGCTTTTGTCCATCTTTTATTGCGGTAGAGTGTTTCTAGAATCCATTTGGCATATTTTCAATTTGTAAAACCCCTTTCATGGGGTAATAATCATTCAAATCTAAATCCTTAAAACTATGGAAGTCGTTAGAGAATTTTCCGGATCCCTACGCGTTGACTTTTTCCCTCTTTAATATTTGCACACATTCATACAATAAGAGCGTGCTACGACTCGCAGAATTGAAAGAAAATGAAAAAAAAAATGCATATCATTCCAATTAATCTATTTCTTCAAGGATAAATTCTCTACAGAATTTTAAAAGTTTTACTACGTGCACGTTCATGCAAAAAAAAAAAGGAACAGTAGCCCGAATAGTAATTTGCCAATAATGTCTTTTGAACCGGAGTATTTTTGTTGAAAGGAACAACGTTTTCTCTTTCTTTTTGTTTTTCTAGGAAAAACGATGAACACCGACCTGGTTCGATGAATGGCCTTGGTCTGACTTGAGCCGGGTGATCTCCGCATTGAAGGAATCGAATTTCCTGATTTTCCTCAATCCGTTGTCTCCCTCTGCACCACCATCGCTGTGTCCATCGGTCGAGTCGACTTCGACGACCTTCAGCCCCCTTCCTTCAGCTGCACCATCGGGCTCCATTGAAGAATCAGAGAGAGAAGAAGAAGAAGGAATGTGTGAAGGGGAGCAGTTACGCGACCGCCTGCTTCAGAGGAGAAATACACAGTTACGCATCCCAAAGGAACGAAACCAAAAAGACGAACCGACAAATTCGAGCGATGGTTTCGTCGTGCAAGGCGAAATCCAGAAGAGGAGAAAGAGAATGTACTTGCATTGCCTAAAATGAAGGAAGTGTGGAACCTCTCGTTCTGATGCGTACCGAATGGAATGGAATGGAGTAGATCTTGAAGAGAGAATGATGGATGGGCGCACTCAAATTGGAAAGAACTAATCAAAAGAGTCAAAATTATGAATGAGAAGAGGGTACACGTTTCTCCCGCGTTTATGGGTTAATGCGAATAGGAATTTTTTTTTTTTTTTATACCTTGGATCCACCGGGCCCGACTTGCTTACACTCGACAACCCACGGCCCGTAGAATGTGCGGTACACCCCGGACCAAGCATCAATAACTGAGGGGAAATTAACACGCGACCTCACCACTATGGCCCCTCACTTAAGACGTGTTAGTAGCTATGAGTTTCGATCTTGGGACATCTGCAATGAAATACCCAAAGCCGAATAGGAAGTTTATCAAAGAGAGGTACTAATAGTTTGCGCATGGAGACCCCCTATTTTCCATATGAATCTCTCGCGCAATATTGTGTGCACCTATTTAATAGATATTTAACAAAAAAAAGCATTTAACTTAATAACTTGATGATTCATCTCGTTTGGCGCCAATCTTTTTTTTCTTTTTGTTTTTGCAATAGGGTCTCTTTTCTCGTTCGGGAAAAAGGCATCCCTGCATGTGTTCTTCTGTTGTTAATTGGGGAAAGTTTTTGTCCAAGCAATCTTTCTGATTTGTAGGTTCTAAGTTATAGACATCGTCCATTTTTTTTTTGTGTTGAGTTAATTTGCATGTGGTTGATGCGGACAAATATCGGCAACCCGTCGGTCAAAAGTATGATTAGAGGAAATTTCCTCCACTCTCCCACAAATAGCTATTATAGCATTTCATTTGTTGCCTGCTTAAATCTAGAGAAATCACTTACATTATGCTTGTAATGTGAATACTAGAATAGGTAAGTCTCAAAATGCTGTAGACCATAAACTACTCAATTAGACTCATAATATTTTACATTGCTAATTATATAAAAAGATGAACCAATTCCCACCTCTTTAATTTTTGGTTGGAAAACGGTTGGTCTCATTCACTTAACGAAGTTCTGTGAATGCACGTCTAAAGCGTCAGAACATAATAAATCAAAAAGTGCAGGCAGGGGATTGACGACCCAATTACAAGGTAAACAATTCGTCCGTCGGACTTTGGTGATCCAATCCCACCTGTTAACTAGACTCATTTTTCTCTGGTCTAAAAGAAAAACAGGACTATATATATTCTGTCTCTGGAAGCAAAAGATACTATATTTAATGGTCAATAATTCATTGATGTCGTGGATGTGTGTTTCTTTTTTGAGCTATAAATGAGTGAAAGGACTAAATAAGACATACGTTAATAACGGAGATCCGTCATCTTACCCCATTTTCGAGCAAGGAGAGGACTTCGTTACTAAATTTTATCTCTGCTAAGGCTCCATTTGTTTCGCGGAAAATAATTTCGCGGAAAATGTTTTCCGGATTTTCCAGCGTTCGTTTCACGGAAAACAAATTCTTTGGGGAAAATGTTTTCCACTTTTGAAAAGTGGAAAACATTTTCTTCACTTGATCTGTCTTATCTCACACCTCTATAAATCCTCACTTCCTCCTCCCTTCTCTTTTTCTTCTTTTCTTTTTTTGTTCGAATTATTTTTTAATTTTCTTTTTCTTTTTTAATCCGAATTATTTTTATTTTCCTTTTTCCTTTTTTCTTTTCTATTTTTTTATTTTTCTTTTCTTTGTTTCCCATCTTCTTTTTCTTGGCTAGTCGTCGGCCATTGCCAGGCAAACCTCGAGCTCATCAATCTCGAACTCGTTGATCTCAAGCTTGCGCTAAACACTCTCGCTTATCTTTTTCTTTATTTATTCTATCCTGCAATTATACATTACTCAAACAAATGGCTCTATATGCTTTACTTCTTTTTTTTTGTTATTAGAACACAAAAGATGCAGGGAAAGACCACCGGCTGCGGTGGCTCCGCTGGTTAAGTCTTCCCCACCGTGGGGGGACCCACTGACCCCTTCTAGGAGGGAGAGGGTTCGACTCTCCGCGGAGACGCTCGGCGTTTTACTTGTTCCACGGGGGTGGTGGGTCCTCCCGTGGGGCCTCAGGGTTTACCCCCGTCACCTCGAGTCTACCGAGACTGTCCGTGTTGGTATAGTACGCAGGTTCCCTGGGTCATCAAAAAAAAAAAAAAAATACAAGGAAAGAACAGGCCACTCAACTGGAAGATTCTCATGAGAGCTGTACATACTTTACTTCTTTTCTCTTTTGCTTCTTTTTAAAATTCATACGACTATCTTTTAGAATAGATGAGCGTTTGGCGACAATGAGGGAACTAAGATATGAAATAAGTTTGCTTGGATTTAAAGACAAGTTCCTATAAGATGGATTTATAGGCCGATAAGTGATGCATGTCTAAGTGGTGAAGTCTTAGAAAATATTTTCCTTACCAAACACCTGAAAATATTTTCCGAAACATTTTTAGGTTTTGGCCGAATACTAGAAAATATTGTTGTTTTCCTGGAAAATGACTTCTGGAAAAATACTTTCCAGAAATGGCCCATTTTCTACGAAATGAATGGACCCTAAGTTAAATTAAGAACTTTCTTAATGACTCCATGAATTGTAAGTATAACACTTCAATAAGAGAGAGACATATTCAACCAAATAGAGTTGTTACATACTCTATGAATCAATTTTGCTAATGAATAGTTTGTCCTCTCTCTTAGATTCCATTTGTTTCATGGAAAATTTAATAAATTTAGAAAATATTTTTTAATAAGTAATTTTCTAGGAAAATGACAATATTTTTTAATGGCTTGCTAAATCTTAATATGAACTGAAAATTATTTTCTTTCATTTAAAAATGAAAACTTGATTTTATTTTTCTTGAAGATACATGCACTACTCATGTAATATAAGAGATACTAAAGGTGCATATGGTAATGTTTTTGTTATCGGGAATAATTTCGGTTTAGAAATATTTTTTTCTATTTTTACTCCCTAGACATGTTTTTGAGCATTTGAAGACGTTTAGTAATTGTACAAATTTCTATTCTCGGAGCAAAAATGTATTTGGTAAACCCGTTAAACGAGTGGGTCAAGTCGGGTTTAGGTTGGGTTATAAATGGTCCGACCTAAATTGATCTATTTAACCCGTTTATAACCCATTTATTGCAATGCAAAATTTTGACCTATATCTGACCCGACCTATACTATTACTTGACCCATACCCGACCCACCTAACTGTGTGTGTGTGTGTGTGTGTGTGTGTGTGTGTGTGTGTGTGTGATATTGCTAATAGTTTTATACAACACAAATTTAATTGACAATTTTTATAATTTTTAAATAATTATTTTAAAAAATCGAATTTTAATTATTTTTATTTTTTAAGAATATAATTTTTAATTTTCTTTTTCTCTTTTCTTTTTCTTTTTTTTTCTTCTTCTTCTTTAGCAAGTTGCCGGCCACGACGACGGCTAGCGACCGGCCATAGGCGAGCCTCGAGCTTGCCCACTCGCTAACGCCGGCAAGCTCAAGGCTTCCAAATCCGGTGAGCTCGAGCTCACCGACACCAGAAGCTCGAGCTTGCCCTCGCCCGACACCGGCGAGTTCGAGTCTCGCTAGATCGACGACGCTTGAGCCTCGGCGGGCGTCCGAGGTCTCCACCTCACTAGATCCGGCAAGCTCGAGGCTCGCCTAGCCAATCGCCACCATCACCGTGCCGACCACCGAAGGAGGAGGAAGAAAGAAAAAAAAAATGAAAGAAAAAGAAAAGAAAATTATAATTAAAAAATAATTATAATTTCAATTTTTATAATATATATATATATTTATTTATTTATTTTTTTTTTTTTGTAAAGTTAAAGAGAGAAGAGAGAGATTATGAGGTTTTGGTTAAAAGTGGATTTTAAATTCAACCCATTTAAGACCCACTTAAAACTCACATATCTTAAGTCTTTGATTATTAAACCCATTTAACTACTTTTTCTCAAAAACTAAGTGACATATATATAACCCATTTATGATTTAAATGGGTCATATATGGGTCTAAGATCCATTTTGCCACCTCTAGTATTTGGTATGACCCCAAATATTTTTATAACTAAGAATTTCTTTTAATTTATTTATTATTTATTATTTATTATTTATTATTATTTTTTTCTTTTTTCTCCTCGTTCCTTTAGCCATCAATCGGCCAAATGGGGGCTAGTGAGGCTAGGCGAGGCTTGGGTTGGTGGTGGTCGGGCGAGACTCAAGGGGACCTCACTGGTGGCTGGCGAGCTCAGGGTGACCTTGCCAAGGGCCTGCAAGGTCACCGGGCCTCATCTAGCCAGTTGTTGGCTATCACCAAGGCTGGCAACCAATTAAGAGGAAGAAGAGAGGAAGAGAAAAAGAAGAAAAGCAAAGAGAAAAGGCTTATTTCTTGAGTTGTTCCCGGGAATAAAAGAAGTAATTTTTTTTCTTATTTCTATTCAAAATCAATTCTCAAGAACAAATTTGTTCCCGAGAACCAAAAAAATTATCAAACATGTGTCTATTCTATTTTTTTTCCGAGGAAAAATAAAAGTTCCCTGGAGCATTAACAAATAGCACCAAAGCCACCTATATGTAGGGATTTCCTAAGCCTAGCCATTGAGAATTCAAGCACGGGTGCCGAGGAACTAGGTTTGGACATTGGGTCCTAGGCCTGACCTGTGTTGACTCGATCCCTACAACCAAGGACTCGGGCACTAGCGTTGGGTTTCCTATACTCAAGCGTCAAGGTCTCCAGTCCAAACGTTGTAATCTCGTCATATTAAAAAAAATGATTATGAAAATGCTTTTCAAAGAAGGAAATAATTTTCCTAAATTTTCGCACGAGTTTTCCGTTGACTATAAAAAGATTTTCTGTACTCATTTTCCTAACCGATTCGAATGCTGGAAAATGGCAAAAAAAAATTTCGATATCAATTTTTTTATGAAATTAATGGAGCCTCATAGAAAATGAGTATTTGCAAAATATTTTCATAAATATGATTATCTACATTGCTTACAAAAATAAAGAAATGAAAATATTTTCATTATCCACAAAATGCCTAGATATAAATTGTTGCCGACAATAAAAATATTTTTCATTAGCTAATTATTTTAACCAATACAAGCAATTATATTTTGGAAAATATTTTCAAAATATCAACTTGATCACCATTATTGCTATTAACATAGAGTAGACATTGGCCGTGGCCGGGCGGCCCGCTGTATTGGGGATATGTGAAGCCCTAAGTGTGCAGATGGGCAAGCTTAGACAAGTGATTTCCTTGGATTGAATCGGCGGAGTCCGTTCAAATTTATGGTGATGAGTTAGCTCAGTTTCAATGAGGTGGAGGCATGGTGAGTATATATACCTTAAGTAACAGCAATAGAGATAAGTACTTTGTAAAATATCCTTACATTATATATCAATGTATATATTATCTAATCATGCGTTAAATATGTTGATCATAAATGTTTCATAAGATTGAAATGATATCAACGTATTAGAGCGCTACTTGACCATACGGTTCAATAATTAGACAAGAACCAAGCAAAATTATAGTAGTTCTTGCCAAGTTCGGAAAAACTATAACGTGTATATACAATAAATTTATATTAAACTCGAACTCAAGCAGCCAATGGAAGGTTGGTGATGTAGCTAAGGTCTTCTACATCCGATTTCTGTCAAGCCCTTCTCAAAAGCTACTTACATTCAGCACCCATATGTTACCTAATTTCATCAAATAAATGTAAGTCGCAATCAATACCGACGGTATGTTTAAAACAAATATGTGTTGGAGAACAAACTCACAAAATATGAAATCAAACCCTCCCACTATATTTTGAATATGGTGAGGAAAGTATAATAAAGTAACAAAAACTCTGCTCAAATGGTGCCTAAAAGGACAAGGAAGACAACCGAAGTAATTCGCGAACTTTGCTCAAATTGTCTCTAGGAGGACAAAGCAAACCACCGAATATAAATTTTCAATTTCAACCATATCATATACTACTAATTAAAGTCATGGACATTAACCACTAGATCTCGTAAGTGATTCCTACTTTGAGCAGCCTCTTGTGGGGAATGCCGAACACTTCCTCTTGCTGCCTCACGTTCCTCTTCAACCAGCTGTACAGATAATTGATTACAAACCTTTTTGAGCAGCCTGAACCACTTGAAGCTATGACCTCACTCTGAGCCATTAGGTACTTGATCCCTCCAATCTTGATTGCTTCATCCACCAATCCAATCTCTTCCTGCGCTCTCGCTTCATTGACCGTTGCCATTCCATGGTCACTACCGTCGTTCCGGATAAAATCCTTCAATCGGTCAATCAAGACCTTCTCGAAGAATTGCTGCTCCATCCTCGCATCTTGATATCCATATCTCACAACGCAACGATATATGCCCGACGCCTCAGGCTCCACCAGTTGAAAGACGAACCGCTCCTCGGAGGGCACCTTGCTTATGGGTAGCGACTTGATTGAGACGAAAATAAGGACCGAGTGCAATGCAGGTACATTGGCGACGTATTGGGTGAATACTGGGGAAATGCCTTGGACGAGCTCGGTGTAGAACAGGGCGACCGCAGGGACCTGGCGTATGTTTGTGTTCGACATGATCGTGACAAGGGCTTCTCTCGAGACCTTGTTCTCAAACTCATACTCGTACTTCTTTCGGTGCCCGTAATTCCATGCCAACATGATGGTGACCATCACGACAGCAAAGACGAGTGGGACGTAACCCCCATCCACAAATTTGTAGAGGACCGAACTTAGAAACACATACTCCGCGAGCCCGATGGTGAGGATGTAGAGGATTACGAAGAGTATGTTGGTCTTCCAAATCATGATCATCACAATAACAAGGAATGTGGACGTGATAGTGAAAACAAATACAACCGCAATTCCTGTAATAGAGATTTATGAATAAACGTGAATTTTTCTTTTGATAACCCCAGTTAGGTAGCTTTAATGAATTAGGGAATCTGCATAAGTAGACTAAATGTGTGTGTATATAGTATCATCCTTTTTGCTTACCATAAGCATTGCCCAACTGCAATGTCGTCTTGAAGCCAAGGGTGACGCCAACACAGGCCAACATGAGGAGGGTGTTGACCTCAGGTATGTAGATCTGACCCTCGTGGTCTTTCGAAGTGTGCACTACCTTTACGCTTGGGAAGCACCCGAGCGCAACCGATTGCTTCACTATGGTATACGTGGCCGATATCATGGCTTGACTTGCTATTATCGCCGCCAACACCGCAATCACAAACATTGGCCAATACACTGGTTCTGCATCAAACCATTAGATAGATTCATTGTACGACTTGACAGGATAAATTCTGTGCATCAGATGAAGTAACATGAGGAAGCTTACTTGGTATTGAATTGTAGAAAGTGCTAGCAACATCTTCAGTGTGCTTTCGGAGATACGCCGCTTGACCAAAGTAGGCGAGGATGATTGAAGGAAAGACAACTAGGCATGAACTCAATTGAATTGACAGGATATTAAAATGCCCCAGATCAGCAAACAATGCTTCAGAACCTATATTGAAAGGGTCAGAGCCTAAAACCACACTGAGAAGTTACATATCTTGGTTAAAATGAAAAGATTAAATGTTTGTATTACCAGTTAGGCAGAGAACGACCCCTCCAAGAGAAATCCATGCATCCTTTTTGTTCCTCATGAAGTAACGGATGATGTAGAGCGGATTAACGGCTCTGATCACTCCCGGGTCATGTTTCGCGAAATTGTAGATGCCAATTAGTGCGATACAGAGGAACCATAAAGAGAGAATCGGGGCAAAGCTGTATCCAACCTTTTGAGTCCCAAACCTTTTGGACTTGAAACAGAAGGATCAAGATCACCACAGATATCCACATGACTTGATCATTTCCAAATGAACTTGCAGCTTCTCTTATGCCCCCAATAGCCGACAATACTGCCCCCAAAAAAGGATAAAAGAGTCATAACCATCTGTCGAAATTCAACCAAGTAGATCAACTACAGTCTGTCATTTTATCTTGTAATATTACCTGAGATTGAATGTACTATGAAAACCACTAGGATAAAGATGTATATTCATTTCCTTTATAGATCAAGGGAAAAATAAAAATTACTACCGGATATGCATGGGGTGAGGATCCCGTCTCCAATGACCATGGCAGTGCCCAACATAGTTACAAACAAGAGCAAGTACTTGGCTGCTTTCCTATTCTCAAGCAAGGACTTCACGGCAGACACCCACCGGAGGCGGCGGCTTGGCACCTCAAGGCGGTAGTTTGAGACTTCCTTATCTTCGGCTTGTTCGTTAGGGGTCAAGCTTGCCTTGGCATAGCGGCATATTAGAGAGTACAAAGCAAACGTCCCTCCTATATTATCATAGCCAAAACCCTTATTACATTAGTACAAGATTTGGTATAGAGAGAAAAAAGAAAAAAGAAAACCTGCTATATCAAATGAATTTTGTGGTGAAATAGCTAGAGAGAAATCACTCACCATCACCATTGTCATTGGCGGATAGAACAATGAAGACATACTTGATCAAGTAAACGAGGATCAATGAGTAAAAGATTAGAGATAGTGCTCCAAGGATATCTTCTTCGTTTTTTATCCCGTTAGGAAAAACTCCTGTCATGACATAAAGAGGGGACGTGCCTATATCGCCGTACACCACCCCGATGCTTTGAATTGCAAGCTTCATTATCACCCCTCATGGCAAATTCTGCATTTAGAAAGACGTAACCAAATCATTATCATGAAAGCATTTCCTAGTTTCGCTCTTGCTACGATTCTGTTGAACTTTCAATTGGTTATAATAAATAATCCCAACACAAACACAGGAAACAGAAGATGTGATTACTGACCTGGTTTGATGAATGGCCTTGGTGGGACTTGAACTGAGCAGTCTCCACGTCAAATGAATCAAATTTCTTGATTTTCCTCAATCCCTTGTTTCCCTCTGCCCGACCAACATCTCCGTCGGTCGAGTCATCTTTGATGACCTTCGGCCTCTCTTCTTCAGCTATAACATTGCGCTCCATTGAAGAATCACAGCGAGCGAGGGAGAGATAAAGATTGGTGAAAGGGATCAATTACGTGGTCATCTGCTTCAAAGGAGAAACAGAGTCACGCGCCACAAAGAAAAAGAAACGACAAAGATGCAACTAGGAATCCGAACGACGGAATTTATAATTCATCGTGTTAAGTGAAACCCAAAAAGAAGAAAGAGAATCTAGCGGCATTCCTAAAATAAGGTATGTGACAGAATTTCTCGTCCTCGTGTATGGACCAAATGGAGGAGACCTTGAAGAGAGAACGACGGTCGGACGTCCAGACAGATTCCAGCATGGTGAGTGAAAAGGTTACCGTTCCTTGCGTGTTTGGGTGTGTTTAGTTCAGGATTTTGCAAATTTAAAAATGCAAATAGTTTAAAACAAATGCAAAAGTCATTTGGTAAACTAAGTTTTGAGAAGCAACTTTGAGAAAAATGCCGTTTGGTAAAAAACACATTTGAAAAGCTTTTTGGGTGATTAATATTAGTTTTTTAAATTTTATTTGTTTAAAATTGAAAAAAATAATGTATGCAACTTTTTAAATATAATTTTTTATAATAATAAAAAATTTGAAGACATATAATTTTTTTAATAAAAAAGACCAAACCCTTCATTGGAATTTTTAAATTTTTATTTGCTTAAAATTGAAAAAAAAATTATGTATGCAACTTTTTAAATATAAATTTTCACAATAATGCTAAAAAAATCGAATACATATATATAATTTTAAAAAAAAAAAAAAAAGACCAAATCCTTTGTGGAAATTTTTTAATTTTTCTTTGTTTTAAATTAAAATATATATATATGCAACTTTTTAAATATAAATTTGAAAATAATGCCAAAAAAAACCATATATATTTTTTTTTAAAAAGACCAAACCCTTCATCAAAATTTTTAAATTTTTAATTGTTTAAAATTGAAAAAAATAATGTATGGAACTTTTTAAATATAAATTTTCACAATAAAACTATATATATATATATATATATATATATATAAAAAAAAGACCAAATCCTTCGTCGAAATTTTTTAATTTTTAATTTTTTATATTTAAAAAAATAATGTATGCGACTTTTTAAATATAAATTTGGATGTCCCATTTAATTAAGTAGTGCATAAATGCTCTCAAGTGTTCAAAATTTTTTGTTTAATAAAACAATCTCAAGAGCTTTGTTATAAAGTTGAGCTTTGAAAATGCTCAGAGTTCGAGGCGACTTCCTCCCAATTTTAGGCATCACTGACAAATTTTTTCTTCTAAACTTGGCCCTCACTAGTACATTAACATTCCTATTTTACCTGCTCGGACAAAGGCAAAGCTACGAAGCTTTTGCGAAGGATGTCGAGGGAAGTCGGTTGTCGCCCAGCTTAGGGTCGCAAGACACCGGCGTGGTCTCACCGAGGGTCGCCCCACAAGGGACGGCGGAATTGCTTTTTGAGCGTATTTCACATTGATTACGAGAATAATATTTGCAGTTAGTAAAAGCCCGTGGAGTCAAATTCCTTCGTCCCCATAGTCAACCTCTCTAAGCTCTCTCAAGCACATTATGAATTTGTATTTTTGACTTTTCCCCTAAACTTCTCCTATACAGATGAATCCCTAATCTAACTCAACCTCTTTTCTCAGTCGTCGATTTTTTTTTTTTATTAAAAAGAAAAGCCTATCCTTCACATATACATTTATATATATAACGAAGGAAGAGTAGACTCGAAGAACTCAAAGTTTCATTTTTAATGCATTCTATGATTTATTCTTACTCTTGGTTTGTTTTAATTAATGTAAAGGCGGGTGGAACGATCCGTGAAGGATCCGAGACCAGAGACGAAGCCCCGAGCGATTAAAATAAAAATTAAAAAATAAAAATCAACCCCGCAAAAAGTTTCTCTACTTCCATAGTCCTTTCCCTTCTTCCCTCTCTCTCGACTGATTTCGCCGCGATTGCGAGCGAGCTCCGCCCGTACCTCCGCTTTCGCTGTTGCGCTGGCGGGATCCTGCCGCTCCGATCGCCTCCTCCTCCTCCTCCTCCTCTCGCCGCTCCACTGAATCAGGCCGGGCTCTTCTCCTCCTCCGTCGGCGCGGCGAGGCGTGGCGTTGCCAGCGTCATCGTCCATCTGTAGTTTGTATCTTCTTCCATGGAACTTCAATTTCCAGAGCAGGTTTAAACTATCACCATATCTTTGCATATTTCGCATATACCCACATGAAACTACATGAAAAGCGCCCAAACAACACGGTTTCTAATCTCTCCCCATTGAAGTGATGTACTCTTCAAAGGATTCTCTGTATTTATCGTACAGTTGCTAGTTGCTGGGAGTAGTCATGAGGAGGCTTTTGAGTACGCATATTGTAAATCGTTCTGCAGAAAACATCAACAAAGTCAACAACTGTCGACAAAAGATACGATCGTGCAGCTCGGCGAGCAGGCATGCGTGGAAAAGGAGCAGACGAGAGGGGCTAAATACGTGTATAGCATCATGTAGTCTTCCGAACTGAATTGGGTCTCCTCGAGCCCCTCGAGGAGGTTCTTCAGCTTCGTTGTGCCCTTCTGCATGAAATCCCATCCTTGCTCTAGGTCGATGGTCTTCCTGTCGTATCTTTGGAGAGCCACAACTCAACTCTCAAATTCCTCTGCAGAAAGAAGAAGAAATCCACAGGCTAAGAATCCCGCCAATGCAGAACCACCAAAAACACTACAACCCGCAAAGGTGGGCAACGTAAGACGCTGGTAACAAGCTTTCCATTTCGTAGAGCACCGATGATAACCGCAAGCCCTAATAAGAGGCAACGCAACCACGTCCTTTCTTTTCACTCGAAATTAACCTCCATGCGCGACGGCGGCGACCTTAGCCGATGGCTGCTGGCGCCAATCTGGTTTGCCGCCGACCGTAACCCTTTGCTGGTCCGACAAATGGTTTAGTTTAATTTAAAAATATATATTATACCCATTAAAATTCATTACGAAAGTTTTTTTAATTAAACGCACGTTTAATTTAAAATCCATTTGCAAAAATTTTTTTACTAAACACAATTTCATTTCTCAAATAATTTTGAGTTTTCAGCATTTATATTAGACTTAAAGCTCTTTACAAATGCTAAATCAGCCTAAATGTGTCATAATTTGTAAAGTTGTGAATTTTTCGTATTAAAAAAAAAGTTTGAATAAATTTATTATTTTGAATAAAGTTCGGGGTCAAAAGGCGATGACATAAATAAAAAAAATGAAAAATATAAATCAGTCCTAAAAAAATTCGGTCTTCTTTCCCTTTTCCCTCTCTCTCTCCTGATTTCGCCGCGATTGCGAGCGAGCTCCGCCCGTTCCGTCGCTTTCGCCGTCGCGCCGGTGGGATCCTGCCGCTCCGATCGCCGCCTCCTCCTCCTCCTCCTCTTGCCGCTCCAACGAATCAGGTCGGGCTCTTCTCCTCCTCCGTCCGCGCGGCGCGGCGCCGGCGTCGTCGTCCGTCTGTAGTTGCATCTTCTTCCGCGTTTCTTTTGCCTCCTTTTGGATTCGGCCGCACCGGCGGAGCCCCAGCCACCGCTTCTTAGGGTTGCCGCCATTCTCGCTGCTGCGCGAGTTCTGTTTCGGTCGCGGCCGTGATCTGTTCGGCGATTGCCGCCGCTGCGTCTGGGAGTCGTTTGGTTGGCTTGGTGCGGTGGTGGCGGTGGGCCGGCGGGGGGAGGCTTCCCGCTTCGTGTCTCTTGTGCTGGCGTTAGGAAGGAAGCGCTTGGGGGATGTGGTGGGACGACGTGGCTTCTCCTTGGGGAGTGATGATGGTTTTGATTAGGGCTTGAAACGTTGCCCACCTTTGCGGGTTTTAGTGTTTTTGGTGGTTCTGCATTAGCAGGATTCTTAGCCTGTGGATTTGTTTTTTCCTGCAGAGGAATTTGAGAGTTGATTTGTGGCTTTACAAGGATGAACGACCGGAAGACCATCGACCTAGAGCAAGGATGGGATTTCATGCAGAAGGGCATCACGAAGCTGAAGAACCTCCTCGAGGGGAACGAGGAGACCCAATTCAACTCGGAGGACTACATGATGCTCTACACGTATTTAGCCCCACTTGTCTGCTCCTTTTCCACGCATGCCTGCTCGCCGAGCTGCATGATTGTATTTTTTGTCGACAGTTGTTGACTTTGTTGATGTTATCTGCAGAACGATTTACAATATGTGTACGCAAAAGCCTCCTCATGACTACTCCCAGCAACTGTACGACAAATACAGAGAATCCTTTGAAGAGTACATCACTTCAATGGTGAGAGATTAGAAACTGTGTTGTTTGGGCGCTTTTCTTGTATTTTCATGTGGGTATATGAGAAATATGCAAGATATGGTGATAGTTTAAAACTTCTCTGGAAATTGAAGTTCCATCTGTTTATCGTATAGCCTATGAGCACAAAGAGTTGCTGTTAATGTATGTTAAAAAAATGTTCCAGGTGATGTTCCTCAAAAGTAATGCTAGTTTTGAGGTGCTAGTGGGCATTTGTTCCAATGATTGAGGTTTGGGGATTGTGAATGATCGAGAAGAAATTTTTTACCAGAAAAACTTTCATAGCAAAAAGGCATCAGATTCTTAGATATGATGGAAACTCCATTTTCCAGTGAAAAACTGGATCTTTTTTTTTTGTAGTTGAAGTAGGAATACTATGCCAAGATAAAATCATCAATTCGAAATGATCTGAGAAAAGTACAACACTAATGAGCAATAAGTTTTGAGTTATATGGCAGAGCTATCAAGAAGCCATGTGCTCTAAAATGAAGTGATCAAATTTGAATGCTGTCTCCTTGTGCAACATGAGAAATAACCAAGAGTTGTTCATAAATTCAATATCCACCAAGAAGTGTTTTCTATTACACCAATTAGTTATTTGGTGTAAATCTGATATAATTAGTGTGACTGATTAATTGACTCTTCTGATGAAGATAAGGAATGAAATCGGTGTACTTGTGAAGTCCTTGTTGACCTCTTGAAATGCCATATGAAGCTTTCTCCCCTTTCCTTTAATCATTCCTTTTAGAGGTAGAAACTATTTCAATCATACTTAATCACCCTGATGGTTGAAACAGAGATGGTAGTAGTCATGACATGGACATCCTTCCCTGAGAATATAAGGCTTAGAAATTTCATAATTAACCCTTCCTGGTTGGAATACAAACTTTTTACTGTTTGCAACATATGCTTTGGGTTCTTGATTATTTTATCTCCATTAATTTCGAGGTCTGTCTTTGATTTAGGTATTGCCGTCACTGAGGGAGAAGCATGATGAGTTTATGCTGAGAGAACTTGTTAAAAGGTGGGCAAACCATAAGGTGATGGTTAGGTGGTTATCTCGTTTCTTCTATTATCTGGATCGGTACTTCATTGCTCGAAGATCATTGCCACCCCTTAATGAAGTTGGCCTGACTTGCTTTCGTGATCTGGTACGTCTTCAGTGACCTATCGTGTGTGATGTCATCTTTCTGCTGAGCATCCACAGAAAAGTTCATGGTTGAAATATGCCAGAATTACGCTTGCTGCAGTTTCACTTTATTATTTTTCATATGTTATCGACCAGTTCATTTCATTGATGATGTTTTCAGGTATATAGGGAGTTATTTGCAAAAGTGAGGGATGCTGTTATCTCTCTGGTATGATCATACACAATCCCCTCTAATTCTTGACAGGTTTTCTAATTCTAGAAATCTCGTTAGTTCTTATACTGGCTTGAATTTTGATTAGATTGATCAAGAACGCGAGGGAGAACAAATTGACCGAGCTTTACTGAAGAATGTTTTGGATATATTTGTTGAAATTGGGATGGGACAAATGGATCGTTATGAAAGTGACTTTGAAGCATCACTGCTTGAAGATACTGCTGCCTATTATTCTAGGAAGGCTTCAATTTGGATACTAGAAGACTCTTGTCCAGATTACATGCTGAAGGCAATGCTTACACTTTATACCATTAGTCTGAAATGTTGCAGTGGATAGTTTCTATCGTTATTAATCCATGTTATTGGCAATCACAGGCTGAAGAGTGTTTAAAACGTGAGAGAGACAGGGTTTCTCATTACCTGCATTCAAGTAGTGAACCGAAGTTACTTGAGGTTGGTAATTGGTGGTACTTTTGAGATGAGAATTCTGGATGGAGTTGCAGATTAACATTTTTATTCAGTCTATCAAGTCTGATTTGCAAGTTTTACTTCCTGTTTTCTGCAGAAAGTTCAACATGAATTATTGTCTGTCTATGCAAACCAACTACTTGAAAAAGAGCACTCCGGATGTCATGCATTGCTTAGAGATGATAAGGTGGTTTCTTTGCTCTACTTGATATTTTCCCATTTGGAACTTATAGTTTGTGTAAAGGGAGATGCTTTATTGCTGACTCAATGTTTGTTTTTCAGGTGGAGGACTTGTCTAGAATGTTCAGGCTGTTTTCTAAAATACCTAGGGGCTTGGATCCTGTTGCGAATATATTTAAACAGGTAATTAACTGTGGACTCGTGCTTTCTCTAGGGAAGTAGATTTTTTTATGTTTTCTCAAACTTATTTTCGTTGTATTGCACAGCATGTTACTGCTGAAGGTACGGCCTTGGTCAAACAAGCTGAAGATGCAGCAAGCAACAAGAAGGTATGCACATTTTTTATGATTCTTGTACTTGTTTAGCTTTTCAAACTGCTAAAGTGCATGCTTTTATAAAGATTCATAAGGTATAGAATCTTAGTAAGTGTTAGAAAATTGTCTGCTTTGAAGGAAATCTTATTTCACTTACCTCTGAGGATTTTTACTAGTAGATTATGGATTTTAGTATCTGAGAAGGCACTTCATCTTTAGTAAAATCACAGAAAGAGTACAAGTCAACACAGTGAAGTGACAGGATTGTAAACATTTTGTGAAACATATATCACAAACGAATAGAGGCATTTATATGTGTGTTGATACACCTCTCTGGTTTGGAAAAACAGAAGACACTTCATGATGAACCATTTTGGTCATTGTTTTTAATTAGTCATGAGAAAGCAAGTTTAAGAGGTGATTAGAGGTCATCTAATGCATGCTCCTATTCGAACTTAATTTGGCACATCCTATAGGATTTTTTTTTTTTTTGGTAAGGGTAAGAATTGTGTAGACTATGCCAAAGGATATACAAGAAAGGAGGCCCAGCACCTACAACAGGTAGACACTCAAGAAGACAGTAGAGTCAAAAAGAGTGTAAGGGTGCTGTGGTTCCAAAAAGAGAAACAAAAGGCGAACTAAACAAAGGAAGCCAAAACCAACAAACGGAAAAGGGGCAACCAACATCAATCAAAAATAGACGAATGGAGACCCCAGCTTCATTGTAGTCTTCTGTTCCTAGGAGTGTCTGGAACATTTTTGAAGGTCAAAGCCTTATCCTTGATAGCCTTGTGCAAGTGCATCTTCAAAGCCGGGAGGTAGAGGGTCTGATTACGGAAGATAATGTTGTTCCTCTCTTTCCAAATGATGTAGCATAAAGCTCCAAATGCAAAATGAGTCAAAGACTGGTGAAAGCTTCGATCAATAATATTGTTGGTAGCCCAATCTAAATTTTCCAACCAAGATTTGTTTTGCCAAGCAAAATTACATTTTGCTGCCCAATACAAGGCAAGACTTCCAGTTATATGACAGCCAAAAAACAAGTGATCTTTCGGGTCCGGACAGGATGAACAGAATGCACATACTGCATATAAGGGATTCTTCCATAAGAAAGTAAAGAAACCTGGGTTGGCAGTCAGTTGCAAGTGATCAGCCAAAGTAGAGTTTGATAGCGAGGAGGCAGCGAAGAACTCCATATAAAAGATGACCATGGCACCGACTGACCTCTTGGGTGAATTGAGTTCCAAGCTGATGCAGTAGTGAATCTACCCAAGGAATGACCAAGCCATTGGAGGCAGTCATTCTCATGGTTAAGCACCAGGAGAGGTTCTCCCCAATTCACAAGAGAGGTAGAAACAAGTGATAAGGGGTCCATGCAAGAGAGACCTTCAGCAACCGAAGCCAGCCAAGATATTCCTGAACGGTAAATTACCGAATTCGAGAAGGACCTGTAGAGCGGGCCCCTCAGGTGCCAAGGATCAAACCAAAAGGAAACTGATAGGTTGTTACCAATATGCCATTTAAAATGCTGCTGAAAGTTCTCACGAAGGTCCAGCAACTTCTTCCATGCCCAAGAACACAAAGTAGGGTGTGCAGCAATCCAAAAGTTTTTGTCCTTTAAGAACGTAGATTGTATCCACTTGCACCACAAAGACTCTTTATCAGTAAAGAGGAACCAAATATGTTTGAGCATGGCAGCCTTATTACTTTCAAGAATAGTACAAATACCCAGGCCGCCCTCTCATTTTTGGGCAAGCAAACATCTTTCCAAGCAACTTTAGCTCCACTGGCACCTAATTCCGGGCCCTTCCACAGAAATTGTCGGAATATCTGTTCTATATGATTGAGGACTGAGCAAGGTAGGATAAATACACTAGCCCAGTAAACCTGAATAGAATGAAGTACTGACCTGATGAGCTGCAAACACCCTGCAAAGGAGAGGAAACGTTGAGTCTAGGGGTGTCAAAAACCGAATCAAAAACTAAACCGAAAAATTCGGTTTTTTTGGTTCAGTTTTCATTAAAAACCGAAATTGTTTTTATTGGTTCGGTTTTTATTGGTTAACCTAACCGAACCGAACCAACAAACCAATAAGAGCTTATTTCTTGGAAACGGAAAAAAAAAAAAAAAAAAAAAAAAAAAAAAAAAAAAAAAAAAAAACAAAACAAAACAAAAAAAAAACAAAATGCAAAAGCTGAAAACTAAAAGCTGAAAACCAAAAACCGAAAAACCGAACCGAACCGAACCAAAATTTCGGTTTGGTTCGGGTTTCATTCGGTTCGGTTCGGAAGTTTTTTCTAACGGTTCAATTCGGTTTAGTTCGGTTTTTCAAAAAAACCAAACCAAACCATCGACACCCCTAGTTGAGTCCAGGATTGTACTCTAGCAGTGATAGCCACTGATATTTTCATATTTTTTATATTAGCAGGCATGTTTTGCATGCACCATCTGCATTTATTTTTTATCACTTGGTGAAGTGAGTTTCGAGGGATTGAAGGATAAAAGGGGCATGCATGCACATAATTGCTCAGTCTGAAACTCTGAAGTTGGAGTGAGAGACTTGAACTAAGGCCACTGAAACTGGCCATTAAAGCGTCCTGTTGCACCATTGCATATTAGTAGCTTGGAAACTCCATTTTCCTGAATTTCTCTCTCTGGCCTATAAAATTAGAATTGAGATTGTCGCTGCTAAGCATTGTTTCACACTTTCACTGGTAACTGGATAGCTGGAAAACTGTTAGATGTACACACTTCAAGATCTCATTGAACAGTTGGTTTTTTTTTTTTTTTAAGTGGTGATCTGATGACTGTTGGTTTATTTGCAGGCTGAGAAGAAGGATGTGGTTGGTCTGCAAGAACAAGTAATTTTATCTGGTTTTTTCATATCTTACTTTGGATAAAGGAGGCTGAATATTGACAGGAAGCTTATATAGGTGTACGTTTTGCAGGTTTTTGTGAGGAAAGTGATTGAATTACATGATAAGTACCTAGCATATGTCAACGATTGTTTCCAGAACCACAATCTTTTTCATAAGGTGTGCTGCTGCTGCTGGTTCTGCCTCTGGGCATCCCGTGTTTATGCTTAATGTCTGAGTTCTCTGCTCTTCTATAGGCTCTAAAGGAGGCTTTCGAGGTCTTCTGCAATAAGGGAGTCGGTGGAAGCTCAAGTGCAGAACTGCTGGCCACTTTCTGTGACAATATACTAAAGAAAGGTGGCAGTGAGAAGTTGAGTGATGAAGCGATTGAGGAAACACTTGAGAAGGTATTATTCTGCACTAAGACCCCTATTGAGCTAATCACATTACATTCTACTTCTCCTGAGTCCTTTATCTTTGATCATTGCACAGGTGGTGAAGCTGCTTGCCTATATCAGTGACAAAGATCTATTTGCTGAGTTCTATAGGTTACTTTTTAACCATCTCTCACTATTTCTTGCCTGCAATCAGAAGCTCTCTGTGGGCAAAACATATTGACAGAGTCAACTTTTGGTGAACTCTGGCAGGAAAAAGCTTGCGAGGCGGCTTCTTTTTGATAAGAGTGCTAATGATGATCATGAGAGAAGTATTTTGACCAAGCTAAAGCAACAATGCGGTGGTCAATTCACCTCAAAGATGGAGGGAATGGTTGGTTGCCCTAGTCGTCCCTGCTGATTGACTTGACTGACTTCCGCTATATTTGATGCTAGTTCCACAATTTGCTGAATCACTCTTCTTTCAGGTGACAGATTTGACATTGGCAAGGGAAAACCAAGCCAATTTTGAAGAGTATCAGAGCAACAATCCTAATGCAAATCCTGGGATTGACTTGACGGTTACTGTTCTGACAACTGGCTTCTGGCCAAGCTACAAATCTTTTGATTTGAACCTTCCAGCAGAGATGGTATGCATGTCAGCCTTGTTTATCTTTCGCTGTTTCTTCAGGAAATAATTCTGTATGGTGGGCGTGCAGGTCTACTTTTGTGTAGCCCTGTACAAGTCTCTGTGTAGGCCCTCCCCCCTTTGTTGCCTCACAAGAAATTGCTTTTTGCAGGAGTTTCTCATATCATTTTTTTTTTGTTTTTGTGTCAATGTAGGTAAGGTGTGTCGAAGTTTTCAAGGAATTCTATCAGACGAAGACGAAACACAGAAAACTAACGTGGATATACTCCTTGGGTACTTGTAACATCATTGGAAAATTTGAACCAAAAACCATGGAGCTGATAGTCACAACTTATCAGGTTTCTTGAATGGAATTGTTCAACCTCTTTTCGGCCCTTCTCTTTTCCTTTTGTTGCCCCCTCCACAGTCACCAGGATAGATAGAAGGGGTTACATAGCACAAAGTGATGCGAATGGGTTTAATCTTTTTGTTGTTTTCTATGGATAGGCATCTGCTTTGCTGCTTTTCAACACTTCAGAGAGATTGAGTTATTCAGAGATCATGAACCAGTTAAATCTGAGCGACGACGATGTCGTTAGACTTCTGCACTCTTTGTCATGTGCCAAGTACAAAATTCTTAATAAAGAGCCAAACACGAAGACGATATTATCAACCGATCACTTTGAATTTAATGCAAAATTCACGGACAAAATGAGGAGGATCAAGGTATCTATTGTTGCTGGACATTTTTTAATATTTTTTCCTTAGCTTTCACTTCCTATGCAGTGAAATGACTGCAATCTGCCAATCATCAGATTCCACTCCCACCTGTGGACGAGAAAAAGAAAGTAATTGAAGACGTGGATAAGGATCGGCGCTATGCCATAGATGCATCAATTGTACGCATCATGAAGAGTCGAAAAGTTTTAGGTCATCAGCAGCTGGTTATGGAGTGTGTTGAGCAGTTAGGACGGATGTTTAAGGTCTCTGATGATCTCTATCTTCTCCCTTAGTTATGTTTTTTGGCCCATCTCCATTGCAAATTTTGGCTTATCTTTATTAACTGTGAACTTGTCCATTGCAGCCTGATTTCAAGGCGATCAAAAAGCGAATAGAAGATTTGATCACTCGGGACTATTTGGAGAGGGACAAAGATAATCCTAATTTGTTCAGATATCTTGCATGAAAAAGTGCTAGTTGGTTGGTCCAGCTACAGAAATTTCTGCAGATGTGGGAGTGATGGAGGTGTTCAATCATTTTCCTTCAAGAGGTTTGCACAACCTTTGTCCACCTGCACCTCTTCCACTTAATTAAATGTGAGTGCACCAGCTAAAAGTCTCTCTATATTTTGCCTTGAGAGCCAAGTACGAATGGTTAAAGAATATGCACCCGTCCTGGAAGATATCATGTAGTGATTGATTTGGTCTGTTACTTGGAGCGGGACCCTCCATCATCTTCGGCTGGTTGCAAGCATCCAAATGACTAGTGATGTTTTCGGGTTGATTTATCCTTGGTCCCAAAAATTTAAGAATGAGACTTTGTTTTAACACAAGTTGTCATTTCCGATTTCTAACTTTCTTATCTTCCGAACTGGAGCTGCAACTAGGTGTTTTACAGCTTTGTTTTATACGGGTTTATCATGGGAGGGTTATTTTATGGTATTTCGTCTTTGTATATGTGATGGTGAAGTAACTTCAACTATTCGATCAAAATGTCAGGTTAGACATCGATTTGAGTGCATTGCTTTACTCATGCGGATTCGTTTATGCGAAGTTTCTGTAGACCTACAAAGCCCCATGATCCCATCAAAACCACGGGAAATCCCGACAATTTGAGAGCAAGATCAGTGCCTTTAGCACTGAGGGTGAAGTTATGTCTCCCGATGTTGGGTGGAAAAGAGCTTTCAGAGAGATCTGGTGCGGTTTTGAATGAGTCTTCAAGTAGTGTTTGGCAATGCACTTGGCCACACGGCACGGTTTCTCGCTGTCTTGGCTTAAAAATTGTCGAAATGAAGATCGTGATTAGTCAAATGTGGCAAGAACCACGAGGTCAATACGCTGACTAGTTGCCAAGAAGCATTGGCAGAGAGATGATGGGAACTGAGGAAGGTGCCCCCTTAATCATTGGGATCACTTACAGCATTCACGCCACTAACGATTGTTGAGCAATGACTAGCAGCAAATTGAAGAGCTCCATGAAGTTGCTTGTGAGATTTTCCACCGTTGCTTCTTGGAGAGGGAAAAGAAAAGCCGTCGTTTGTGAAACAGGCTCTCCTTTGCTCTTTTTTTCCAATTTCTCGTTTTTGGGTAAAACTAGGAAGAAGAAAAGAGAGGGAGAAGATGAGGAGGAATGAGAGCCCTTTGCTTCATTAAGTTTTTTAGTTGTTAACGAAGCAAAATTTCCGATGAGAAATAGTCTTAATTGGTTCCACAACCAGTTCAACCTGATAAGATGGTGATTTTGTTTATTACATAATTGATGGGTTCAACCGTCCCCCGAACTTAACCTAGCCGATTCCCCATAACAAGGATGTCATTGGACTCTATTATATAAATTTCCAATTGGTATATTTGTAATAAATTTACCCGAAACTAATTTTTTGACTACTAACCCTAAATTGGTACACATGTGATAAATTTATCCTCCATTAGTTTTCCATTAAATTTTTCTATCAAATTGTTGAGTTACATGACAATGACAATTAAATGGGTGTACAAGATTAGGATTTCGCCCTCTGTTTGCCCAATTTGTGATTTTTTTTGCTATTAATCTAATATAATAGAAATTAACGGATGATAAATTTATCACAAATATATAAATTTAAAGTTTTTGATAGTCAAAAAATTAATTTATGGTAAATTCGTCTATTATTAGTTTATGGTTTTTTATGATCAAAAAATTAATTTTAGATAAATTTATACATCTATATTAACCCTAAAAAAAATTATTTATTCATTACGTCTATTTATTAAGCTCAAATCCATTGTAGCGGCCAACAAGAAAATAATCTCTCATAAAATCTTTCAATCATAAAAACCACCTTGATATTAAAGATCGCCTTTGATTTTAACTAGCATTTTCTTATTGGCTCACCCTATTTCCACCCTTAAAATAGATCTATACCCCACCCTTACAACTTACTTGGTCCAATTGCTCTGGTCGGACCTCATTCATCGTGAGATTGATGAAAGAGAAAAATATACCTTTAATATAGATCAATCGATATGTTGGTTTTTATCAACCTTTCCTAAACCATTGTTTCTTCTTCTTTTGTGGTTCAAATCGGAAGAGTTTACACATCCATCGCTTTTTTACCAGAATCATCTAAGATTTGACTATTTCTATAAATTTAATGATGAAGAGTCTAATTTATAAGAATACCATCAATAAAAGTCACTTTAAAGTTACATCCCTAAAAACTCCTTGTGACATAAAATTATTCAGTTCAAGCTTTTTTAGGGAATTTCTTCGGTTAAAGTTGTCAACTCTTTATGATTAATGGTTCAAGAGGAAATTATATTTGTACACAAATGAACAATGGAAAAAATATTCGGTAATGGAATAAAGCATTAACATTTTGATCAATACCAACAGTCTTGTAACAATTTTTGTGGCTTTTATTTTCTTAAGAAATAGCAACTTTCAATCTTTCCATTTTGTTATTGTGATTACTTAATCCTTTACGGTTATTATCGTCGTTAATTTAATAAATTTTGAAGTACTATAGTCATTTAATAAACAGCGGGAGCATTGCCTCGTGTATTAACATGAAAGCTTCCGTCTTGCATTTTTCGTTGTCATGATCTCATGCCATGATGTCGACAGCACTGGAGTTTGACAAGAACAAAGAAATCAGGGTCCAAGCCTAACACGCCTCTCATCAAATCACTCAAAGGGAGAATCGAAAGGTTATGGTCAGCTATTTTGTCCTCACTGGATTGTAGAGTGGAGGAGATCTTGTGCCTGAAGAATTTGGGATCGCTTGCTACTAGAAGATTCAGTGAACATGCGTGAACAACATGCCAAAAAAGAGAAAAAAAAAAGTGCCTTTTTGATGTTGCGTGCGCGAGTGCAGACGGTAGGGAATGAAGCAAAATAGACGGCCATCTTCACATGCTTTTCTATGTGACAAGATTACTAGTCAGTCATTTTCAACTCACAAAGAAAAGGACCAGCCACAGCAAGTCCTTGCTCTGAAGGTCTTTTTGTCTCCTGCAACAACAGGTACTACTTCCAGTATTCAAAGTTCTCTCCTCTCCAAATTGAACCAGAATTCTCAACAACACTTGACGATGGCGCACTGCTTTTCTTTATTTTTTTCATATCATCAATTTTTCAATGAAAATCGAAATGTTTCTTGTTAAGCATGCTAAGCACATGCTCAGCAAGTGCTCTGAAGTGGATCGTAAATAAGACTAACATCTAAATGCAAGGTTAGGTGTTTGCAACTTGTGGAAAGTCACATTCTTGAGCATTGAATTTGGGACCCGCTTGCTGATCTCACCCCCCAAAAACACAAAGGAAAGAACGGAAAAGTGAAGGAGAGAAATGGAGGGGGGGATGAAGTTCCCAGATGCAGTGGCAAGTTATTAACAAACGACACTTTGCTTTGAGCACTCTTGTTTAATGAAAAAAAATTATAGCTTTAGTGCTTGTCATAGTCGCATCAACATGAGTCAAACCTTTCTTTGGCTTCGAAGATCTTCTATGCTCCTCATACATGGGGTTCCAGAGTTTCAACTCCCTTGTGGTCCCATCAAGATCAAACTGTGACATTTGAAGTTTTTAATTTAATATACCCAATTGGGATTTTTGTTTTTATTACTTGCCCTTCCCGTTGATTTGCAAGCTGCAAGTGGAAACCCTTCATGTGGATTGAAATTAAGGAGATAGACCAGTACAGATACTTTTAGTAGCAGTCAATAGGGTAGGCAGCGATGGTCAGTCATTCCCACCTTGTTACCAATTAAAAAGACACTTTTTATAGCTTGTTCATTCGTGTAACATTCTTAGGGATGCATTATCCTCGTTCTGCTCCATATTTCCTTTATGCTCAAAGAGCACCATCTACATGCCATCAAGTAAAGCTGCATAATAGTGGCAGATTACTCCAAATATAAAGATCCATGGATTTGAACACGGGATTTTTTTAATATTTCTTCCCCCCTGTACTTTTGATGATGAAAATGCATCTAGAGTTCACAGTGAATGTCTTAATAATTTACAGAGAAATTGATGGGAGAAATTACATTCTTGTTGAACACAGGCTCTAATGAAACAATGAGCAGTGAGGTAATCATTTGAAGCAATTTTGTTTTTGGTTAATAATACAATTTTTATATTCCTCCACTTTCTTCTTGTTTGCATGGCATCATCATCCCCTTTCTTCCTCAAGTGCATTTGATTTTTCCATTCCTGCTCACTTTGCTGATTGCATCATCATTTCAATTGCTTGTTATGTCTCCTGAATTGATCTTTGTGTGCATATTTTAAAGTACTTGGTGTGAGCTGAGCTCTGAGGTGGGACATTGCCACTGAGTATAGTAGCTTGCTTTGTTCATAAGTTTCTTGTGAACCTCCATGTCAGACGTTTCTCCGGTGTTTGTTTTTATGCTCAATTTGCTTTGACACTAGCATCATTTCAGCTTAAGAATCAGCGAAGCCCACGCTCAAGTTGCTCGGTTAGTGCTTCCCTGGGCACCAATAATATGAACAACTAATGATTCAACATATGATTGTGGGCTCTCCCTTTTCTTCATTCCACTGAGGAAAAGCTGTTCCTCCCGACTGGCTGAGCCATTTGGGTGGAAAAGAAAAAACAAATTGATGGAATGAATGAACTCAAAACTCACGAGGGCGATGATATAAGCAAACCGAGAAAAGACAAATAAAGCGAGATACTGTGAGGAAGATACAATGGAACAGGAAACCAATCTCTATTCAATTTTGTTACAGTTCCTATATTATACCAGATCAGTAAGCTTAATTTTAGGAAGCCATTCAAAATCTGCTTGCAGTGTAGCAACGTTAAACACATCTTAAATGGTGTGTTGGATTCCTTTTGCTTCCCATAACCCCATAAATCTTTCTTCACATTGTTCCATTAAAGTTTCCGTCTTTAATTAGTTGAATTCGATGAATTCTAAAATTAGTCAATGACTGTTTACAATATGTTCTTACTTTATATTTTTATGCATTAATCCTTGTTATTTTGCCAATGGCCCTAGTATTTAAGTCTTGAATAACTACTGAGTATAAAAAAGCAATTACTGGCTTAATCATGTTAGGGTCAGTTACAATCAATTATTTCATCATCCCTAAACTTTTGATGGCGGAATCTTGCTGAACAGAGAGAAATTTCAACTCGAACTTCAACTATGCAAATTGGATGCTAACAAAAAGAGTCCTGGAATTCGAGGGCAAATAGAAGCACTTCTGGGTTAATAATGTCAATCTTCTTAACCATAGAATCTACATTAGCTCCACACAATCATTCTTAATCATGAAGTGTATATCAGAATTCCCCCGTGACCTTCTCAAGGTCTATCATAACTTGAGCTTAAACTAATGAAAGATCTCCATTATTAACTGTGTCAATTTGGTTCTATTTCTGGTCAGCTTAACACTTATGCTCAGATGGGTTCTCCTATTTCAGCCTCTGTACGATTTTTGCTGTAAACTAGATGAGTACTCATGCAGTTCAGTTTTACTTCAGAGGATGGTGCTTAATGGTGCTTAAAGTATATACCATTAAAAATATTCTTTTGTCTCGATGTCTCTGGTATTATCGTCATTTGATGCTTTTTTCAATATCGGCAATCTGGTAGGCCAAAAAGCAACAGTCGTGTTTTACATTGCGTTTCCTCCTTAATGCTGCAAGTGGATCAAACCTCATAGACTCACGAATATGGAGAATGTCAAAAGGCAAAAAGTTTTTTACCAAAAGACCCCACTCAGTTTCAGCATTAATGATACTTTACAAATCGGCAATAACTCCCACTAACCATACTGTTCGCAAATGATTACATCTGTTTCTGCTACAAAACACCGTCCCACTTGAGCAGTGGCTATGTCATATACAGTGACTAACTGAAGCAATACAGACAGACGGTAATTTACAAGGTACGAGTCTACGCCTCCTCCAATTATAGGAAACCCTACGGTAGCGGACTAAGATGGGGCCGCTTCTTTCAACTTGAGTTCTCGGTTTGAATCTTAGCGAACTCGAGGGTCTTTTTCCCTTGCAGCTTGTTGGTCACATAATGCTTGCTGTACTCCCCATGATTGTATCTCCTATACTTGCATGGGTTGCTCTTGTCCACAAATTCTGGCATTGGGCCGAGCTCTACGTCATAGCTGGGGGCATAGAACGTGACGATTGATAGACGGTCCTTTTCCTTATGAGTCACGACTCTATGTTCCACACTCTTGTACTTTCCGTTCGTGAGGACCTGCATAAAATCTTTCGGTCAAAAAGCCTATTTTAATGCCTAGATCAAGATTAACATGAAAATGAGGGCCGGGTTTCTTACTTCAATCGTGTCACCAATGTTGACCACAAAAGCATTCGGAATAGGTTGAACCGGCACCCATTTATTGTCCTTGAGTATCTGTAACCCTACCGAGCCACCTCTATCTTGCTGCAGTACGGTCAGAGCACTTCCATCCGAATGAGGACTCAAACCGAGGACAAGATCAGGCCTCGCACAGGGAGGGTAGTAATTCATCCTGATGGCTTGCACAGCTACCCCGAACATCTCCTCGAACATGTTACCTCTCAACCCAAGGCCTGTGGCTATATATTTCAACAGACTCTGGCACAGCTTCCTTACTTCCATTGAATAAGTCTCCACAAGTTCGCTGAAAAATAAGCTTTGACCATCAGGAAACTTGCAAGCGTGGAAGTAAGGACTGACTAACAAATTAGTACTGTCATCATTACCTAAATTCAGGTGGACTCTTAGGCCATAACTTTGGATCCCGAATGAACTTTGGTTCGATGCCCAGAGCAAACATATTGCACCAATCGAGCTTCTGGTCTTCGGAGAACACAAAGGCCTGACCATACCCCTGAACAGTTCCTGGAGCCATTGGGTATTTCTGCTTTTCCTCCAGAGGCAGCATGAAGAAATCCTTTGCCACCTCCTCTATTCTCTCGAGCACACCCAAATCAATACAGTGATTAACCACCTAGCAGAGCAACAAAAATGTTGAGAATATGTATAAACATCTTGCAACTGCTAAAGAAGTGGAAAAAATTATTTCCATTTGTACCTGAAAAAATCCCCACTCCTGGCAGGCAGCTGCAAGTAGTGATATTTCAGCGTTGCTCACATCTTTTGTTCCACTCATAAGCTTAGACAAATCAACAACTGGAACTTCACAAGGTGGAGGCAGAGCGACAGTCTCTAGAGTTGGTCTCTCATCTATATCCCGGACAAATCTCGTGGGGATTTTCATAGGCTTAGACCTTCTGAGTTCTTGAACATCATCTATGTGACCGACCTTGATTGGAGTAATAGGTACAGGAGACATCGAATGGTTACAGAGATGGCAATGAGTTTTGTTCAACTTTTTTTAAAGTTCTGGGTATGAAGGTCTAAACCATGAAGGGTCTGAATTTATAGATGGAGGGAAATGAAACATGCCTGCACTTTTATGGGCTTTGTCCATTCATGGTGTGCGGGACCAATTAGGTAGCACTTTAGCATAGTCTACTTACGTATGCTACATAGCTCTTGCTGCGATGATGTCAGTCATGATGCTTGGTTGTCCTTGAACCAAGGAACTATATAGCATAAGTCCATTAGGATTGCAGGATCAACCAAAAGATGTAGGCCAGAATAGCTTAACTATTATGAATAGTGACTGAGGCTCTTCCTAGTTGTACTGCTCTCACTCTGCCGGCAGCACTGCTCCAACCATCAACTATACCACAAGACCGTGACTGCAGCCACCACAGCCCCAAGCATAATTAAAGAAACCTCATGTTTTACGTAGTAGGAGATTTAATCACCTTTTCTAACTTCCAGTACCATTATAGACCTCCGCTTCAGTTACCTGCCATTTGGCACGAACATTTTGTTTCAAACTTTGATTAGGCCAAAGAGGTATACATGCCACAGAAGAAATTGGTCTCACTATAAGACAGGTTCTTCCCAACTCAGATGGGTATGATAACTGCTCGAGGGTTTGGAATTACGAAAAGATGAAGAATAGCTTTTGGGAAAAATGACTCATAATTGAAGTTTTGCAGTTTGCAACTGTCTCTTCCTTTCCCACATCATGATATTACTCTCCTTCACCTTTGATCCTTTTCTATGACCAATCAATTGTTAGAGAGTGGAGAAAAAGCGACACCACTATATTGTTTTCGTTTTGGTTGATTGGGAAACATCGGCAAAAGAGACTAATTCAGTATGCTCAACCTCAATTCATGCAGTTGCTTGGATACTGCTGATCTCAGACATTCCTGGATCAATCTTTTCTTCTCCTCATTTGTTGCTTTCCATGTGTAGATCCAGCGGACATTGGACCCTTGCTATCCTCAGACTAAGTAGAAATCTGCTCATCAACCAACAAGGAGCTGTTCTAATGCAGGTCTGGTTCATTAGGACAAGACTAACACCATGTGTGAGATACGTCACAGCATCATCAATCATTCTTGGTATCTCGTCATATGTACCAGCCTGCAACATTCTTGATTCATTTCTCTCTCTCTCTCTCTCTCTCTCTCTCTCTCTCGTATTGTGATCTTTCCCCACGGGTGAAATGAACATGGTCAAGAATTGAGGAAGTCCACGCCCTCTTGAAAATGGAATCTTCTGGTACAAGTGAGTGAGTGGCTTTCACTTGTCTCTGGTGACAGACTCTTTATCTTTTCCTCTTATGAGTGGTGTGATAGAAGGCAGGGCCCTTCTTGAGTAATTAACAGGTATCTCCATCTCTGTAAGACCAAATCTAGTGTTACTGTCATCATGCCCTTCTCTTTTGCTCTATAACGTGTGTACCATTAGTACCACTAGTACCACTAGTGCTACCTCCCCCAATTCAGGGTCCCTCCTTTTTTGTCCCTTTCTTCAGGAACTTGTCGTCGGGACTCCTAAGGCAATTATTGAGCTAACCAGATGTATACAACCAAAAGCTCTTTAAAACTGATATATAATTCTCATGGGGGCAAGCTGAGCAAATGGATACTCGATGTGAATGCTTTCACCCGGTGAGGTTTTGCATTGTTTTCATGTCATTACATGGGGTTTCCAATACCAATTGGCAACCAACTAGTCTCTCACTTGATGTGACCATCTTGTCATCTGATACAGGAAAATTTGCACCCAGAAACGTTCCCTAGAGGATTCATAAGTGCAGTGATTCAAACTCGAAACCTTGAGCAACGATGACGAGTACGCTTGCATTTAAATGTATAGAATAATGACAAGTTGAAAACACAATGATAATGGAATGCAAAAGTTTTCCTGTATGCATGATGGTCGTAGATTCCTCCTAATTTAAAATGCAGTGGGCGGGTGAATGTGGGGAAAAAGAGAGTGACTGAAGAAACGACTAGGGGCACGACTACAAGTGACGTTACTGAAAATCTTTGCATTCAAGAAAACCATGGGAGATGGTCTTGGCTCTTTTTCAGATCAGTACAGAGGAACAAAAGAGGCTGTCTTGTAGTGAAGTCGTATATCATTGGACCCTGCACTAGTGGGCCTCACTCTCTCTTTTCTTTCTTTCCCTTTCTCTCCCTCCCCCCTCTTCATTTTGTCTTCTTCTTCCTCTAGTTGAAGGGCAGTGTGTATAACGTGGCCAACCTGCACGATTGACAGAGAGTTGAATTACAAGTCCTAGTCCTAAGTTAAAGCAAGATCCATGTCTGCTCTGACCCAATTTAGGAGGCATAAGTGAAGTGAAAAAATCACAGCATCACAGCTAAAGGACTCTCTCTCTCTCTCTCTCTCTCTCTCTCAAACATGCACCAATTATAGCTTACATGATCTCTGAAGAGGGGTTTTTCTTTTCTTTTCTTTTCTTTTTGGGGGGTTTGGGTGCATGTGAGTTTGTAAACTACAAAATTATTGCTATTGGCCTCTTTCAGATCCTGAGGGATGGACTGCCCTTTCCGACTCCTTTTTTTGAGGTGGTTGATGATGACCTCTCTGGAGGCTATTGGCGCTTGTACATGATTTAACCTGAGTTAGGTCTCTAATTTTGACTTAACTTAGTGGTCCTCCATCTTTTGCCTCTTTTATATCTTTACTTTTTTGCCTTTTCATATTTTCCAATGTGTAACATTCCCTCCTAGACCCATTCTCGTCGCAACAATCCAATGCGAGAGAATTCCACACGGTTTTGCTGCTTTAATGATTCGACCGACTGTATCCTCCAAAAGCTCTTTCGGATTTTATTATTCGACCGACCAATCATAGTATTCAAAAGTTCTTTCGGATTGAATAAAAGATACAGTCCGATTCGTTAAAAGAAAGTCAACGATGTTTTATGCTTTCTCCTGCTTTAAAGTCGTGATCTCGCAATTCGAGAAAAACCAAACAAAAGCATGATAGATAAAACGGGTAGAATTCTATGATGTTGTCCACTCAGCCCAAATGACAAGTCAAGTTTCATCTATAGGTGGCAGGAAATTTTGTTAGTAAGTTGATATTAGCAACTTTTTATATCTATGTTCCTCTAAAAAGCGAGAAAAAAAAAATACATGTAGCCGATACAAAAATTATTCGATTTGAATTATAATATACGTCTAAAAACGGCGTCGTATCAGTCGACCTTTTGACGTTATAAGAAGAGTATGCAAAGCGAGGTGAACTTTGGGAGGCGTCTTTGCATATGAAGACGACGTCGTTCGCGGGGAATCTCTTCTCTGCCCTGAAGAACTCTCGCCGTTGGCGCCAAATTCAACTGTCGAAGTTCCACGGCAGAGCACTCCACGCCCGGAAACTCCGGCAAAGCAACGATCTTTGCTCTGCATTCTCGACACACGCTCGTGCCCTCAAATCCGGCATCCCCGGCAGCACCGCCGCCGCGAATCGGCTCATCAACCGCTATGTCGAGCTGCGGGAAATCGAGCACGCCCGCCGGGTGTTCGAGGAATTGCCCGAGCCGAACGTGGTGTCGTGGACTTCGCTCATGGCCGGGTACATTGCCGCCGGCCGACCCGCGACGGCTCTTTGGTTATATGGGAGGATGAGGGGGAGTGAGGTGTTGCCTAACGAGTTCACTCTCACGACTGCGGCCAAGGCTTGCTCTGTTCTTGCCGACATTAGGATGGGTAAAAGAATTCATGCCCACGTCGAGGCGTTTGGTCTGCGGGGTCATGTCGTGGTGTGCTCTTCGCTGGTGGACATGTATGGGAAGTGCAATGAAGTTGAGGAGGCTAGGCGGGTTTTCGACTCGATGGTCGATAAGAATATCGTCTCCTGGACATCGATGATCGCGGCATATGCACAGAGCGGAAAAGGCAGAGAGGCGCTTCATCTATTTTGGGAGTTCAATCATATGAGATTGGGTTTTCCGAATCATTTCATGCTGGCTAGTGTTGTGAATGCTTGTTCGAGCTCAGGCTCGCTTGTCGCGGGGAGGATCGCTCATGGAGCAGTGATTCAGTATGGTCACGAGACTAATGATGTCGTTGCAAGTGCATTGGTGGACATGTATGCCAAGTGCGGGTATTTCAGTTACTGCGAGAAAGTTTTCAGGAGGATGGAGAATCCGTCTGTCGTTCCCTACACCTCCATGATCGTGGGTGCCGCGAAGTATGGACTCGGCATGTTGTCCTTAGGACTGTTGGAAGAGATGGTTGATAGAGGCGTAAAACCCAACGACGTCACCTTTCTCGGGATACTGCATGCATGTAGCCACTCGGGACTCGTTGATGATGGCCTCAAGATCTTGGAGTTCATGCATAAAAAACATGGAATAATCCCAGATGCGAGGCATTACACATGTGTAGTTGATATGCTTGGTCGAATAGGCCGACTTGACAAGGCTTATGAGTTGGCGAAATCTATCCAGGTGAGGCCTGAAGAGGGAGCTCTCTTGTGGGGAACTCTTCTATCGGCAAGTAGGCTCCACGGACGGGTCGAGATTGCCACAGAAGCAAGCAACTGGTTAATAAAGTCGAATCAACAACTTTCTGGTGCATATGTTATGCTTTCTAATGCTCATGCAATGGTTGGCGATTGGAAGAATGCTCATGGTCTTAGATTTCGCATGAAGCATGCAGGAGTTCATAAGGCACGCGGTTGCAGTTGGATCGAGATTAAGAATACGACATATGTATTCTCTGCTGGAGATCTACAGTGTCCAAGGCGCAACGAAGTGGTGAGTTTGCTGAAGGAATTAGAGGGAAAGATGAAGGTGAAGGGATATATGGGTGGGATTGAGGGATTAGTGTTTGTGGAAGTGGAAGAGGAGGGTCAAGAGGAAATAGTGAGCTTGCACAGTGAAAGACTGGCTTTGGCTTTTGGCCTGATAAGCACCCCAAAATGGGTTACCATGAGAATAATGAAGAACTTGAGAATGTGCGGGGCTTGTCATGAGGCCTTCAAGATTATTAGTGAAATTGTGGAAAGAGAATTTATTGTTAGGGATGTGAATAGATTTCATCATTTCAAAAATGGATCCTGTGCATGCAGGGATTTTTGGTGATGTCTGAAGTTGTTTGATCTGTTGCTTAATTCATGGATTTCTGAAATTGCAAAATGACTGACCTTTACAGCTTCTTTGTCAGCTTCTTGATAGAAGGCTGCAATAATGCATCCCCATCCCAAGAATGAATTTGAACTGAAAAGTAATGCTCTCATACACAACTTATCAGTCACATTATCTATAATAGCTTTAGGGAAATGTCATGTCATCGCGGATGAAGAAGCATATTATATTGAGAAAGATTTGTACTTAAGGCATCATAGCTAACCTTCGACTATACCAAGACATCCTCATGAGGCATTTACCTCAATTTGTCCATCTTCTCTTTCTATATCAATTTCATTTTTCAATAAAGTATCGAACATGTTACTTCAATAATCAATTTCATTTTTCAATAAAGTATCGAACATGTTACTTCAATAACCAAAGGAAGTCTTCCTATAGAGCAATCCTTGACTTGTATCCTCAAATCCTAGAATTTTCTCAAGTTTTCTAGAATACTTCTGAGGACGGGCAATACGGTAAATGTATCCTCAAATCCTAAGATTTTCTCAAGTTTCAATACGGTAAATGTATATGTTAGGATTTTCTCAAGTCTTCTAAAATACTTTGAGACGGGCAATACGGTAAATATGTGTTTTAGATTTTCTCGAGTCTTCTAGAATACTCCTGGGAGGCGGGCGATATAGTAAATGTATTCATATGTAATAAATGCGGATAGTTAGTAGTTGGGGAGATGCAATCTCCACCGTTAGATCAATGAGAGATCTACGGATACGATTTTCCTTGTATTAGTATATATAGGGATCTCCACTTCTCATTATAATCATCTCTAGAGTTTCTCTCAATCCTACTCCTCATTATAATCATCTCCTAAAGTTTCTCTCGATCCTTGTGAGTTGAGTGTGTGATCCATTTCAAATAGGGAAACATGTAAATCAATACATGGCACTTTTTTATCAGAAATGCAACAATATATAGATAAATCAGCCAGACAATTAGTTTTGTCAGCTCAAAAAGCAACACCATTGAACAATTGCCTGATAAATATATAATGTACAATTACCTAGTAAACAATGCGTATAATGTACAGAAAAGAAAAATCAACCAAGATTGCTAGTGAGTTTTGTCAGCTCAAACAGTAACACCATTGAATAATTGTCTGGTAATGTAATTTTGGAGGACCTGAAATCACATTGCTATCATCCAAAGCCCTCACCAACTTCCGGCCCCATCTTCCATCTTCCATCTTCCAAACACAGGAGTATCGTAAATTTCCATGTTTGTAGTCATTGATTCAAGCAACTCATGTTAACATCTCATATAGTAGAACGCTTGCTTGCATTATAGTAAAACTAACTTAGGACCGTGTATAAAACACTTTCTCAGATACAGTTGAACCTGCGTGCAACAAGACAAATAGTAGAAATTAAACAACAGACATAGAATATTAAGGTTAAGGATCATATAAATAAAATTCATCACAAAGGAAGTTCTCATCTGCAACCATAATTGCTCACTCTGTTTCTTGAAACAATGGACTGGAGCCAGCATCCGTTCCAGAGAAACAAAGAGCCAGCATCCGTTCCAGAGAAACAAAAAGGTTCATTCGGGCCTCATAGTTCTGTAATTAGTCAACTGAGACCAGCACCTTCCAAGAAAACCAAAGAAAACCAAAGAGACATCTCTACTCTGCAGAAGATAGCTGTTAGTTTACCTCTGCATAGATGCTGATGAAGTTGGAAACCATCAGCTTACTTCATCCATGCAGGCACAGCAGATCTTTCTTTCCCTGAGTGCATTTAAAGAGAAGCAATGAAGGTTAAAAAAAAAAAAAAAATAGCAGATCTTTCTTTCCCTGAGTGCATTTAAAGAGAACCGATAGAGAACCAATGCAGGTTAAGAAAAAAAAAAGTACACATACAGAGAGACTATATAAACATGGAAAAACAAAAGAATATCAAGAGTCAAATGAATTACACTTCTCAGAACATCTCATGGAAGATGTAGTGTCATCTGGAGAAGATCTGCAGTACTTCCCTTCAAATGAAAAATTGAATTGCAAGAATAAAAGTACAAAGCTCTATAACCAACCTACACAAAAGTAAAAGGTTCAAAACTTATCTAGAAAAAGGGGAGAAGAAATAGATTAATGAGGTGCTGCCGTATTAAGGAAAACTACTTACCCACAGATAGAATGACTGGAGAGTCGACTAATTTAAGAGAAAAGCTGAAACAGCACCAACATACACAGTTCATCGTCTCGAAGAATTGTATTTTCTATTTCCATCAAACTGCTTTGTAAGTTGAAACCAAAAATAAACAATAGAACAGCCACCAATTGTCAGAATCTAGTATAAATGGCCAATTTCACTGCAACAGTAGTGACCCTCCTTTAAAAAGTTGACTTGGTTTTGATCGCAACAATAATTCCCCTTTGCTCCCGGTCGGTGGAGCCAAAAAACAATAAAGATATTTTACATGATTCTGAATTGTACCGCCAGAAAAGCAAAAAACTCATTCCTCGTATCCCAACCGCTGAAACTTAAGGTTGAGAACTGTGTGCCTTATCCACGTCTAGAATTATCTAAACACTAAATTACATTACAAAATTTCAGATCAATCTCACTTTGTACACATGTACAGAGAGGTAACTCTAGGAGACCTGCCTTGCTGCAGGTAGCCAGGTGCTCATGGCAGCATTTTACCCATCTCAATCCTTGCTCCGCAAGGGCAATATAAAAAATGTACAGAGTCGACTTAATCCCTAGCACCATTGATACCTGACCGGCTTATGGCCTCCCTTGCAAGCTGAACCAGTCGCAATAGTTCATCTATATCTTGGAAGCTGAAGTCAATTACCCTTTTAATGCAAGTTATTTGCTCAACATTTTGTGCCTCTTCCAGGTTGGCAGTAGCTGCTGCCAAAGCAACTTGTGATTTTCTTGAGGCTTCCATTGCACAATTAACATCAAATGTCTGCAAAAACACTAGCATGTCACCCATTTATTTCCAACAATGTACCTAGAATTTCATCCCCAAAGGATGGGATATCTAAGTCATGGGATGAGAGAAATCAGGCTCCATCTGAAATAGACAAAATCATTTACAATCCTAACAATACTCATGGTGATTATAGATGGGTATACATGATCCAGCCAGAAAACTTTGTGAGAGCATCCAAAAAAGAAGAAACAAAGAGCATCACAATTCCTTGAATATCCCTGCAATACATGATTATCATGGAAAGCACATAGCAGTCTCTGAAAAGGTAGCAGTCTCTGAAAAGGTAGGCAGCCATAACATTTCTTCAGCAACAAAGCATGACTCGAGTATGGCAACCACTCATTCTATCTACAGCTATGTGTATGAAATAGACTGACATCTTCAATACTAATAACGATGTTAGTTACTTTCTGCATCCAGTGTTAGAATTGGACAACAAATTAACTTCACAGCTTCTAAAGTCCTAAAATGCCTAAAAAATTTCCAACCTAAATAGGGCAGAAGAGAGTGGCTGTAAGTTAGAAAGTATGATCAAGGAAATGCGAGGACTTTTTGGTGAACTTACAAAATCAAGCAACCGAGCCATAGTGAGACGGTTCCGAGCAGCAAGAATGTGATTTCCTGCGGCATGTGTTGCAGCACCCTTCAATAAGTTAGGCTTGTCCGGTGCTGCTTGATTGTTCAAGTTATCAACATCTGATGCCGAAGATGATGGTGATTCACCTAGAAATTAAAAAATAATGAGTATAGAGAGGATTATCGCATTCCAGTTCCATCTCCTAAAATCGCACTAGCCTATGTTAGGTAAGATGGTGAAATGAGAGGCAAGAATCGAAAATAGGATTAACTTTGAAAATGTTGAGGGGGAGCACTTCAAGTTAAACCCACTCCTATTCCCTCCCCTCCCCCCGCCCCCCCCCCCCAGTCGCCGCCCACCCCACCCCAAAAAAAAAAGTGTTAACAAGCAAAGTGTAAGACGTAGGAAATGTGGGTGAGACTCTGAATCCCTTTGAGATAACATTACCACTTCCAATTATGAAGATATCTCTCATGGATACCCCACTCTACAGGGGGAAGAGCAGCAGTCAGAATTTCTAAATAACCTATCTTCCATGACTATATTATTAGCTTAGATGTCGACATCAAGAAATAACGTAATAATATGCAACCAGATTTTACTCCCAAAAGAAGCAAATATAATCACTCAAACTTTTAACTTTTTTCCAGATTTAAAAAAATTAAATATCAATGCATCTCCGATTATTCCATACAGATAACTAAAGTATATCAAATACGCTATTTGAACATTTTAGTTTTGAATATACTCTGTCCACTAAGCTAATTTCCTGATAAGACAAATAAGACAGCATCAAAAGATTCGACATTTCCACCTTCCCATTTACTTGAAGTCAGTAGAGACTAGAACCAAGACAGCAAATCAAAAAGCTTAAAACAACACAAGGTAGAAGGTGGCTACAAAAAGAGACAGCAAACATGAGAATCCTCAGCTTGAATACCTTGAGGAACCATTTGCAGTGTGGCTTGCAACTCATGCCGATCTCGGCTTGAACTTGAATATTTACAATAGACAACCCTCATATACACCACCTCCATGCACTTGTAGGCCAATGCAGCAGCACCCATTTCTCGGCTTTTTTCAAATTCATGAGCACATGATCTGCAAACCAAAAGTTTCAGCAGAAGGCCAAAAAGTTCATGCACCATACATAAGTTGACCATCCCATTCTCAACCCTACAACCTGCCCTGATAATTTAGACTAGCGACGCATGGCTGCATATTCCAATCAACCCCAGATAAGACAAGGGGGCTTAATAACAGTTTACATAGAAGCAATGAATGAAAAGGGCAAAGCTGCTCCATGCAAGCATTTTCTTGTGTACAAGCATAACATATAACAGTTACATAGAAGCAATGAATGAAAAGGGCAAAGCTGCTCCATGCAAGCATTTTCTTGTGTACAAGCATAACATATAACAGTTACATAGAAGCAATGAATGAAAAGGGCAAAGCTGCTCCATGCAAGCATTTTCTTGTGTACAAGCACAACATACAGCAGATTATTAGTAAATAGCATTTTCTTGGGGTATTAACTAATATACAGCAGATTATGAGTAAAAACTTCCCATAAAGAATCTAAGCCCAATTTAAATAAGAAAGGGAGATAAAAAATGAAATTATATTAGGTGTTATCTGTTCATACACAAATATCAGAAGTGAGGCAGGTCTCACACAATAGCATGTCTCCCGAAGAAAAAGCACAATGAGATAAATCAAGACTTCTGCCATCCTCAAGAGCTCA